>OZ007577.1:6014981-6234981 GCA_963931925.1 Onchidella celtica
TGGTCAATTTGCCCTCCGGGCAGTCTTTCATGAAATCTCTGAACCATTGCTGAAGTTCTTTTCTGTCAACTGAAAAGAGACAAAAAGTGACACAACTAAAATGAAATAAGTAGAAAATGTCTGTATCACATCTGCCGAATGGCAAAACTAGGTCAGAACGGTATAAAAACCAACAAGTCTAGACCGACACTTCGAGCTTCCATGCATTTGGCAGACGGACGTGATTTTGTGCTGCTAACGAAGCAAGAACTCGCAGATAAGTAACATTATCCTGTTTCGCTTCTATACATTTCCTGTGTATTTTCTGTCTTCTCTTTAGTTTGCTTTGTATTGTTTGGGTTTTATTTCTCACACAGGGTTTCGCTACATACAACTTTTTCTTTTTGCCCAATTTTGACATTGCTTATAGTCCTGCTGCGACCCCACAGATTTTCTGTGGTTTTTATGATACACCGTCCACATTAGTGTTTCTCAACCTTTTTTGTCACACGCCCCACTTCAATGCCCCACGATATTCAGGCAAAGTCAGTATAAAATATGTACAAACAGATTTTTAAAATATTTATGTATCAGTGAGTATATATTCAAAAGAAGTTTTCAATTAAAACTTCATTAATTAGTTAATGTTTTATCACAGCTAAACATGGAACCCACCACCACCACATTGATACAACAGTTTATTTATTCAATTAAGTTTAAATACACTATGAAATTGAGATGTCTATGAAAAATCCATTCGCCTCTCATTTCAAAGTCCCATGCTCCACACAAATATTACCACGCCCCCACTGGTGGGGCATGTGCCACACCTTGAGAAACACTGGCCTGCCCCGAAAGTGTGCATGGGTGAATATAATGTGGTTTGTTCCTATTTTAATGATCGATTGACACGCTAAGACACCACTAGGACGGTCTTTCTCCCAATGGAAATCCACAAAAGAGCGTTGCTTACATCACTGACCTACTGTTGACTCCATCCTCATCAATGCCTCCAACCCACCTCTTTCTCTCTCAAAGGCAGCGGAGACGAGCTTAGATTTTGGGGTGGGAGTGGCGGAGGGCAGGGCCGTCTTAAACTCATTTTGGGCCCTTGGGCAAAGCTTGAGGCTCAGGCCCGTCTCCTACGGAAATACTCAGAAATTTGCATTTTTGGGGCCCTCCCTAAACCCTGGGGCTCCTGGACAATAATTATTGCCTGGCGTGCCCATGCGTTAAGACGGCTCGACAGATGGGTGAGGCTGGTAGGCTGGCAGGTTAGTTGGTTGTTAGACTGGACTGTAAGATTTCTCTTATGTAAGTTGGCTGCTGGCTAGTTTTTCCACAACTCTGGTATCATTTCGTGACCTACGAGAGAGAAAGAGAGAGAGAGAGACAGACAGACAGACAGACAGACAGACAAACAGACAGGCAGATAGATAGAAAGAGAAGGCGGATCGATTGAATAGATGGATGGTTAGATGGATGGATTGATGAATGGACGAATAAATGGACTGATGAATGGGTGGGTAGATGGTTGTATGACATTTGGAGCACTACTGCAGATCAAAGAAAGCCGTCATGTGATATTTGGAGCACTAATTTAGTTCAAAGAAAGCCGGCATGTGACATTTGGAGCACTAGCATTTAGGCTGAGATTTTATCGAATAATCCTTAATCAACCTGTTGACTATCGGTTACTCTATGAATATTTTGCAATAATTTGCGGTGGGTACCACAGGGATAGAAAGTTTCTTTATAGGCCTAATACACTCTCCGTCAGTCAATTCCAGATGTATAGAGACTAGTTAACGTTGGCAAAGTGTTTGTCGGAGCGTTTTAAAACTTAAAAATTATTTTGAAATTATTTGGATATCAGGATATATTAGAATCCAAATATGGATTATTGTAAGCATAACTGAACAAAGAAACATGTTAAATAGTCCATATTTATTCAACGATCGTTTTTATATTTCACATTTTTTGCGTTAAAATCTTAGAACCGGGCGCGTTTTGAATAAATGTTTTTTTTTTTAATAAACATTTTCCTTTTGCGTTTATACAGGTTTGGGACTGTCTCGTGAAGAAGCGCCCATTGAAAATGTTTATTTCATTGGGTTTTTTTGTTTTGTTTATTTTTTTAACAAGTGGCTGAACAAAATAGATAATCTACACGAGACTTCACATTATTGTCGAAGGCCTAAGGGAAGATAAGCTTCGTGGGACCCAACAAAAACAATAGGACAGTTTTGTGGAGGGAATTGGACACAGAGATGAGAAACGCCAGAAATGCCACAAATAGTGGCCATGGACAAGGACAACAACAACAACAACAATAATAATAATGATGATAAAATAATAATACCTGTAATAATAATAATAAAAATAATAAAAACAACAACATCATCATCATCGTCATTATGTATAGACCAGTCTTTTTTCGCCTAATTCATGATGATGATGATGATGATGCTGATGATGAGCAAAAAAAAATTTTTTTGAGTGTAAAAGATTGGAATTTTTTTTTTCAGTAGATTTGCGACTTGATGTTGATATGAGTCTGTGAAAATGTAATCGAATACCAGCAGCGGTATAGGTGCGCCAAATGTCATACTGAAATTTTATTAATTTTTGGTAGTGCTCCAAATGTCATACTGCAATTTGACCTAGATTTAGGCAGTGCTCCAAATGTCATGTTTTAAAAATGTTGGTGCTCCAAACGTCATGCTACCGGGTAGATGGATAAATGAATATATCCTTTCCTTTCCTTTTCAGTCTATCTCTAAAATGCCCCTCTCTCTCTCTCTCTCTCTCTCTCTCTCTCTCTCTCTCTCTCTCTCTCTCTCTCTCTCTCTCTCTGTTTTTCTGCTTCCCTCCCCCTCTCCAAAATCTGACATTCACAACAAATTCCAGTATTTAGACTTTCAGGATGCACCGAAATTGTAAAAATGCACTGCCCTGGGCACAAAAACAAGTTTTCATTTTCCCCACGGTGACAAAATATTTGAAATTGAAAGTTTCACTCACTAGTAGACCCGAGCAAAATAAATCTTGCAAATTGGCTAATGGCAACGAAGGATACAGGGGTGAAGATATCATTAGTACGGACAACAGGAGACAGGGCAGAAGATATTGCAAAGACAACAGGAGACAGGGCAGAAGATATTGCAAAGCCAACAGGAGGCAGGGCAGAAGATATTGCAAAGACAATAGGAGACCGGGCAGAAGATATTGCAAAGACAACAGGAGACAGGGCAGAAGACATTGCAAAGACAACAGGAGACAGGGGAGAAATATCATTTTATAGACAACAGAAGACATGAGTGAAGATATCATTAGTAGAGACAAAGGGAGACGGGGTTGAAGATAACATTAGCAGAAACAGGAGGAAACAAGGATGAGGGTTTCGTAGCAGAGACAACGGGAGACGGGGGTGAAGAGGTCACTGGCAGAGACAGCCGGCGTCTCCTCTTGTATTTGCCATGATATCTGTAATCCCTGTCTCTTGTTATCTGTACAAGTGCTATCTTCATTCCTATGCTCTGTTGTCTTTACCAATAGCAGCATCACCTCCGTTTCTGTTATGGTATGGTCATCCCTATGCTCTGTTGTCTTTACTACCTTCACCCCTGTCTCCTGTAACGCCTCTGCTAAAATAATATGTCACTCCTGTCTCCTGTTGTCTCCACTAATGATTTCTCCATCCCTGTCTCCTATTGTCTCTACTAATGAGATCTTCATCCGCGTCTCTTGCACCAATGGAGAATATTTGTTGTGACTGATAGCTCTTCTACAGGGCGGTCGATATTGAATTTTCATGAGTTCAGTACTGAGGCATTTTAACCCAGACAATGACAGCAACATGAGAATTAATAATGAATAAATTATACCATGTGAACATGGGCTGCATTTCAATAAATGTCAAGTACTCAAATTTGTTGAACTATATTGTCTATTTGTTTGTCTATATTGTCTATAATTTGCTTGCTATAAACCCATGCAGAACGTCACAGCTGGGCAAGTATCTCCTCGAGGGAGTGAAATGCTTAAATTTCATGACCACGTGTCAACGGGTGGTGTGAACAGGTGTCCAGACACAATGACTAAGACAGCATGCAACCATTAGTGTGACACGGAATAGACAGCTGACACGGCTCGGGCCGGGATTGTATTATCGGCTAAAGAACGGACATCCGGCTTAGCAGATTTTGTTTTTTTTGCGGTATTAATGCCATTTCCACTTCGAATTTCGCTCTGAAATTTTTATAGCAAATGGAAGAAAGTCTGAACTTTCAATTTATCCAAATAAGTGATTTTCGATTTAATGTTTCAGATTAGCAAGTTTTATCATTGGAACGACGACTTAAAATGTTCCACTTCCATTTCCAGACCCTTTAAGGAGATTAAGCAATGGAAACGCCTTGGCATAAGGACATAAAAATAACATACACCCTGACCTAGCCGGCACTTTCTAGGTCTTGACATCAGTCTGTAGTCTGTATAGTATTTACTACTATTATTTAGGCTTCGTTCTACATCGAGTGGACTTGATTCTCGATAATTTTTTCAATCAACGAAATATAAAAACCACAGAAAAACTGTGGGGTCGCAGTAAGGCTATGGACAAAGTCAAAATTTGGCAAAAAGAAAACGTTGTATGTAGCAAAGCCTCGCGTAATAAATAACACCCAAACGATACAATGAAATACAAACTAAAAGAGAAGACAGAAAATGGCCGATTCGGAATTCCACAGAATAAACAACAACAAATATGTATATTTAAAAAAACGAATTACGACATTAAAAACGGCATCTTCAATACATCATAAATAAGAGACAGAACTGTCCTATGGTGCTGGATCTAATTGAATCTTCAAATTAGATTTCCTACAAGCACTACCAGAACGTAAGAAATACGAACTACAAAATATAATATGATACGCCGGATTTTTTTTTCTTCTGCTTGTGAGATCATTGTAATCATGTAAAAAAAAAATAATGCCTTATCGGAATTACTTACTAATTGATTGTTAATGTTTGCTTTAAGCCTTGCATGTTTTGTATAGTAATACTGTATATTTGTTAGTAAATGAGAGAGAGAGAGACACACACACAGAGAGAGAGAGAGAGAGAGAGAGAGGGAGGGAGGGAATCGGAGAGTGAGAGGAGAGACGTCGAAGAGAGGGAGACACAGAGGAGGGAGGTAGGGAGAGAGAGAGAGAGAGAGAGAGAGAGAGAGAGAGAGAGAGAGCTCAGCGTGGGAAACTATAGGCCTACGGTTCTCCAGAGAAAGATAGAGAGAGAGAGAGAGAGAGGGAGGGAGGGAATCGGAGAGTGAGAGGAGAGACGTCGAAGAGAGGGAGACACAGAGGAGGGAGGTAGGCAGAGAGAGAGAGAGGGAGAGAGATGAGAGAGAGAGAGCTCAGCGTGGGAAACTATAGGCCTACGGTTCTCCAGAGAAAGATAGATAGAGAGAGAGAGAGAGAGAGAGAGAGAGAGAGAGAGAGAGAATGAGAGATATTGTTTCTTTTACTGTAAAACGCTTTAGGCCCACTTTGCAAGCGCTGTATAAATGTACTCAATTGCTATTCTTCTTCTTCTTCTCGTTGTGATGATTACGTTTTGGTTAAGTTACCATTGCTCTCTATCATTTCTTAATTATTTTTCAATGTTATTTTTTTTCAGGCTTGTCGTTAGCAGCACCAAAGCACGTCCGTCTAACGAAGCAAGAACTCGCAGCTAAGTAAACTGGTTCACTTCGTTCCTGTTGAAGTCTTTTATTGTTCGTTTTTTTTTCACTTGACAAAGGCGAAAGCCGAAAATTTGTATATTTTCTGTCTTCTCTTTAGTTTGCTTTGTATTGTTTGGGTTTTATTTCTCACGAGGGGCTGTGCAACATACAACCTTTTCTTTTCGCGCAATTTTGACTTCTGTCCAGCAAGGCTATCAAAATGAACTAGAAAACAGCATTTGTGCTCATGATTATTATTATTGTCGGTGCTGTTTTTTTTTGTTTTTTTCATAAATGGAAAAGACAAAAATGCTGTGGTAATATATTGTCGATCAGGAAGACAGCTCGGAGGGAAAAGTGGCATGGGGTTGTGGGGGAGAGTTAGGGAAAGAGAGGGGGGGGAGAGAAAGAGAGGGGGAGAGAAAAAAGACAAAGGGCGGGAGAAAGAGTGAGGGTGAGGAGGAGAGAGAAGGGAGAGACAAAGAGATAGGGGTCCATCCACCAGTCTATCCACCTATTTACTCACACATCCATCCATCCATCCATACATCCATCCATTCAATAATTCATCCACCGTCCATTCGTTCGTCATTTCATCCATGTATTTTCCTCCTCTCTGGCTCTTTGATCCATTCATCCATCCATCCATCCATCCGTCCATCATTTCATCTATCCATCCACCCACTCATCCATCCATCCACACATCGCCCATCTACCCATCGACTCACCCACCCACCCACCCATCCATCCATTCATCCATCCACCCACTCACCCATCCATCAATAAATCTGCCTATTTCTCTCCATCTTCGTCCGTCTGTCTATCCACCATGTTCAATCCAGCGACAAAAACCCCAGCAGTTCTGGCTGACCTTTCTCGAGTAACCAGTAATTATACACTAGCAAAATGCCTGTATCTCCTGGGAACTATCAACTTTGCCATTTTCCTAGCCAGAGAAATTAACAGAATTAATATGTATGTGCCATTACTATAATAACTGCTCTCACGATATCAAGACAACCGCTGTTCAACCTCTGAACTATATCAACAAATTGTGTACCAAAAAGAATCGACACTCTCTCTCACCAGTGTGTTGTATTTAGCAAACACTTTTTTCCCTCATTTATCTGGATTTTCCAGGAAATACCTGTTGTCAGCGGGGAATAATACATTATTTTCGGGAATTTGTTACTTTTTTGTTTGGATGCTCTTCAAACTCCCTTAAACGTGTTATGAAAGCCAAGAGTCTCAAAGGTGTTCTTTACAAAATATCACTTGTGAGGGGACAAGTCAACATTATTGGCTGGAAAACAGGATTATTTTCATATTGTCTCTCGGCTCCGGATTTACTTCCTCTCGCGCATCAAGATCTAGGTTACATTAACTTCGGCACTTGGATCCCCCCCCCCCCCCCCGAAATGTTTGAAAAGAAGCGAGGAACGGAAATTTCCGATCTTACTTTTCAATTTTACTCGATGAAACCAGAGAGCATAGATCATGTAAAGAGAGGTTTCACTACTGGTCCATTTGCAATGCCAGACACGGGAGTCCCCGCGAAACCACTGTTAGCATGGAGCGGAAAGTAGGTCGCTGTGGTAAACAATACCGGTTTGTGCATTTCCACGGGGGCGTAAGAACTTACAAACGGCTCTAAATAGTTTCAGTCAGCCCAAAAATATGAACAAACCACACTGAACAGATATGCACACTGTCTTGGTGAAGGCGGTCTCTTTCAATTCTTGTTTACCGCAGCGACCTGGTTTCGCGATTTGGCGGAAGTGAGATGTCTCTATAAATATATACCCTCTGATGAAAGTGAGTCTTCTTCGTAACTTAAAAAGAAGGAACCGTAAATACACAATATTACAGAATAAATTTTGTCCAAAATGGGTGTGTTCACGTAATTTATGGATGTGTTCACGTAATATGGTTAAAAACTGAGGCATCGCACAAAATGTTTTGGTCACATAATCACGAAGTTTTAGATACACTCATGTTCACCCTCTCGCTTCATTAACCCTTTGAACCCTACTGCCTTAGAAGAGGGCAAATTTTCCGGATACAATTTCCCTGCTGCCCTCTTTAGCGGGCAGAGACCTTTACCTTCTACAAGACGCGTCGGCACTACTTGTGGCCTAGCAGGCTTTTTGTCAAAATCATGATGTGGGCATTCTACATCTTCATACACTTACCTTCACTTTTCCTTCCATTACTGTTGTGTTTGTTCGGTGTTTTTGTCCCCAGAGTACCACATATAAAACCTGGCCGTTTTTGGCCAGGAGCCCAGTGTTCAAAGGGTTAAAGTTATTATCATTACTATGAAGGGTTATTTAGCATGAAAACAGCATGAACTGTAACAAAATATTCTGACACGAAAAATGCAGACATAGTGTGACATTAGGGGATTTCACCATCGTAATGCGAATTACAAAATAATAATAAAAATAATAAGCCCCACATGACAAGGCGTTGTCATGTTTTTCCTTCCTTCAGCCTTCAAGCACTGTTTTAATGAGCCACGCCTCTTTCTTCCTTCGCCTTCTCTTTCTCTCCTTCCTCTTTTAAAACGCTCTAATTAGACGATTTTCTCACATCTGCGAACGTCCATTTTTATTGAATGTTTTTACATTTGTCCAAAAGCAAAACTTACTTGTTTTTTTTCTTTCTGAATTATTATTGTGTGAGTTTTTCCATCCTGAGATTTGCAAAAAAAAAAAAATAAATAATGACAGAGAGAATAATGGCTCAAGAGAGACTACTTGAGAGATGTAGACAGTCGTCTAATCCAGGAGATGATTAGTCGAGAAATGTCAATCAGTTTTTACAGAAGGTTTTGATTAAAGTGAAAGCTGATGTTGTTTTTCAGAGGATGCAGGCGTCCTTAGTGATCATTTTACGGACTCTGCCCCATGTGGTTTCTAACGCTGGTAGGTCAGCTCGTCTGAAGGGGCTCTCAGTGTTCGTGATCGTCCATTTGTGTGTGTGTGTGTGTGTACCTGTTTATTAAAGAGATGTTTGGCCCCTGCCAGTCGTTGAAAGAAAATCATCACTGAATGTTCTAATATCTGGCAAAAAATACCTTAGAAAAAAAAAAAAAGTAATGAAAGGCAAACAGCGACATTATCCTCCTGGGGGAGCTCTGCTCGTAGTCTGACTTACTTGTATGTTTGTATGACCAATGTATAAACTACTAACATCTGTTTGAAAATAGAAATAGACAGACAAGAAGAGAAACAAGCAGACAGACAGACAGAGAGACAGATAGAGAGACAGAGAGACAGGCAGGCTGTAAGAAAGAATGTCAGCCAGACAGGTAGGCAGACAGAAAGACAGACGGATAGACAGAGAGACAAGCAGAGAGACAAACAGACAGTTAGATAGATAGATAGATAGATAGATAGATAGATAGATAGATAGATAGATAGATAGATAGATAGATAGATAGATAGATAGATAGATAGATAGATAGATAGATAGATAGATAGATAGATAGATAGATAGATGTCACATAAAGGTCACTGAGAGGAAAATAGACACCCCCACACACAAAATCGTTATCACCAACAGGCCAAAGATCAGAACGTAACGAGGATAACCACAAGTCGTACAATGAAACCACTCGATAACAAACACACAACAAAAATTCTTTCATTACAGGCGAGCACTGAAGCAAATAAACATCATAACAGAGTTCATATTATTCAAGCTGTCCTTGAAAGAGGATCAAAGACGAAGACATGGGCGAGGGCTTATAATTATATTATATTGATTGTCTCCCAATGACGTGGTCTTTGCGTGTGGAGGCGTTTACCGATTGTCTGAAAGGATTTGTCATTTATACGTGTATTCAAGAATGAAATTCCTGAACGATGTTATCCTCTAATCTGAACTGGCTACATCCTAACCGACTAATTCCCGCAAGCCGCTCTGAGCGGCTCCAGAATAATCATAATATAAAGGTGTAAAGTCTCCAGTGTAATCGTGAAAGAGTTCTTAACTGCTCAGCCTTAAATTCTACGAATATCATATTACGCATAAAAAGACGCACAGCTGTAAGCCGGTACATTTTGAAAGGCCATGAAGTTCGCTATATTGTTTGTTGTTTTTTTTTCGTTTTTTCGTTGATTTTGAGCCACAACTGACTTGAACAGAACAAAGTGTTCCGAAACTTTGAGCTGCAAAAATTTAAAGGAGCATTTTCTTCTAGTGGAATTAAAAAGTATGACAGGAAATTTCGTTCTGCGCCTCAATTTACACACTGGTGATTGATTTTACACACTTGTGATCGACACTTAGTTTTAAAAATCACAGCCTTGTATTACCCGAGTCAGCGGGCCAACTAGTTTACTTAAGAAATATTCAAAGTAACTGCAGTTCGGACAGGATATTCTGTGTTAAATGTCTAATCTATTGATCAAGTCCCCAGTGCTTCATTGGGTGGAAATCTCCGAGTTGTTAAAGGGGAATCACACGAGTCAAATGTTCCACAAACTGGCTGGACGTGAATCAGTTAACTTAATTGACCTCTCTTAGTACAGATCGACATAATATACAAAAAGCGTGGATTATAATCCAAGTAAAATCTGTTTAAATTATTCTTACCGAGAAATGCCTGATATTGTTGTCTGTTTAGTGTGCGTAAGTTAGGAAGGTTGATGAGCTATCTTGTAGATAAACGAAAGACACGGCCCGGGGAGGGGGCTGGGAGGAAAGGGGGGAGGAGAGACCACTGAAGCTGTACAATGTGTCTATGTCATACAGGAAATCGATTGCCCATGAACGGAAATGACAAAGGGGCGGCGGCTGACACGTTGAGAACTCTCCAATCTCCTGTCAATACTCCAGTAAGCTGCTTGTACTGTTGTTTGTCATGGACAACTGCCAAGTTCGGTGAGTGTAAAGAAGGGAAAGAAAGAAAGGGGTGGGGTGGGATGGGGGGTGAATACGTAGGTTCATCGGCTGGTTCAGGTTGATATTGTCCTCCTTTAAGTCTGTAATCTTCTGTCACAAGGGGCATACTGACCTGTCAGATCTCAGACAATTGTACAACTAAGTGGGTAATTTAGCAACGAACAGAGAGAGTCATTTTAAGAATAATGACTGTTGTAGATAGCTTAGGGAAGAGACAGCACGACCCACTCCACCCCCCCCCCTGTTTTTTTTATAGATATATAAATAGATAGATAGCTAGATAGCTAGATAGCTAGATAGATAGATAGATAGACAGACAGACAGACAGACAGACAGACAGACAGACAGACAGACAGACAGACAGACAGACAGACAGACAGACAGACAGACAGACAGACAGACAGACAGATAGATAGATAGATAGATAGATAGATAGATAGATAGATAGATAGATAGATAGATAGATAGATAGATAGGTTGGTTGGATGGATGGATGGATGGATGGATGGATTGATGGATGGATGGATGGATGGCTGGATGGATGGATTGATGGACGGATGAATGGAGGGCGCACGGATGGATGGATGGATAGATTGGTGGGTGGATAGATGGATACATAGATAGACATAGACAGACCGATAGATAGATAGATAGATAGATAGATAGATAGATAGATAGATAGATAGATAGATAGATAGATAGATAGATAGATAGACAGATAGACAGATAGACAGACAGACAGACAGACAGACAGACAGACAGACAGACAGATAGATAGATAGATAGATAGAGATAGATAGATAGATAGATAGATAGATAGATAGATAGATAGATAGATAGATAGATAGATAGATAGATAGATAGATAGATAGATAGATAGATAGATAGAACTCCGCACTGAAATTTCCAATGCGACAACAAACATCACACTACATGTAGTACTGTGTGTGGTGACATAAAGAAACAGCAGGAATATGAACGTGTTAATGACTCAACAAGTGACAAGTGTCTTGTTAGTCAAATCTCATGTCTGTCAGCAGAGCAAAACCTTTGTGTTCATTATGTGGGGGTGAGGACGGTGTGTCTAGTGCAATATTCATGTATCGATTGTGGCTGAACACAAAGTATTTCTGATACGGGTTTTTTCTAAAAGTGGTAGGATTATCTTTTGTCCATCCATCCACTCATCTATCTATCCACTTAACCATCCATCCATTCGACCATCTTTCCAGTCAAGCTATCTATCTATCTATTTATCTATCTATCTATCTATCTATCTATCTATCTATCTATCTATCTATCTATCTATCTATCTATCTATCTATCTATCTATCTATCTATCTATCTATCTGTCTGTCTACCTATCTATCTATCTAGGCCAATCTATCTATCTATCTATCTATCTATCTATCTATCTATCTATCTGTCTGTCTGTCTGTCTGTCTGCCTATCTATCTATTTATCTATCTATCTTTCTTTCTGTCTGTCTCTCTGTCTGTCTACCTATCTATATATCTAAAAGTCTATCTAGGCCAGTCAATCTATCTATCTATCTATATCTATCTGTGTAGATCTTTTTAAAACACCATTAATCATAAGAAAAACCAACTACAGTTGTGCTTACAAAAACTGCTAATTTCACGACCCGATGCAAGAACACATCGATTCCGCCCCTGATGTGACACAGACTGTCCAAGTTGACAGCAAAGACAATCAACAGCCGGCTGCAGGTGACAGACAAAGTCTACTTGACCCGGATGGTTAAATCTCCCCTTCTTCTTCTTCTTCCGCTTTTCTGTTCACGAAGTGTTGTTTTTTTCATGGGGGTGGGGGGGGGGGGTGTTAAAGGTAACAAAGTGTAGGGACGGAAGCAGGGTAGGACTTGCGTGAGATTTACTATTGGGACAGGGAAGTCTACTCGACTGGCTGAAGTAAAAATTGCTTGAAATGATGCCCCAAGTAGTTTGTTCCACGGCAGTGTAAATATGGGTTTTTCATTGGAGACAGACAGACAGACAGACAGACAGACAGACAGACAGACAGACAGACAGATAGATAGATAGATAGATAGATAGATAGATAGATAGACAGATAGATAGATAGACAGGTAGACAGATAGATAGACAGACAGATAGATAGATAGATAGATAGATAGATAGATAGATAGATAGATAGATAGATAGATAGATAGATAGATAGATAGATAGACACGATAAAAGCGATGATCAGAGGTGGGAGGCTGGGGGGGGGAGGGGGGGAGCGGATCGAGAACCTAAATCTATTATGAAGATGGACTTTCCCGGTTTCTCTCTGACTTCCCCACTGTCGTAGATGATAGACGAACGACCTTTTCACGGTAGATAGTGTTTATAATACCTAGATAGATTTTATTCAAGGGAAATAATATTTAATTTATGCCTGCCACCAATTAATAAAAAAAAGTATTTAATTATCTCGGGGAGCGTACGACAGCTGTCAACTCTGCAAGCTTCTCGAACTAGAAACAGAGAGGAAGGGCTCTAGGCCAATAGCCTGTGACGCATTGCTGTTCACTGCAAGTCCCGTACACAGGCACCAAGGGAGTGTGCTCCAGAATTGGTGCGGGACACAGACGTATAAATTAACCAGACTGGATGATCCCATTGTGTAACGTCACAAAACAGCGAAAGGTCATGAACCATCCGTCACATTAGGTTTACGCTAACGATCGACGCTTCAGCATAGCTACAATTTTGAATGATACCATTTTGAAGCGCCTACTGAACGCGGAAGTTTGGTTCCGCACCAAGAAATTAATACATGTACGACCAATCTTGACGAATAAAAAGAAATTTCTACTGCGGATAGAACTAGAATCGGAATTTCCCGAGCGGCGGCCATGTTGGTTATACGGTCGCCGCTCGGGAAATTCCGTAAAAAAAACGACACAGCCCGAAGCTCGTGTTTCCAGTCTGGTTAATTTATTGGTCTGTGCTACAGCCTAAATTAGAAAGCATTCAAAACCCTGAAGTGGTTGTTCTTGTGTGGAAATACTCCGTATTTGAAAGGTTAAGGCAGGATACAGGGAAGACAGCAGTTATCGGACACTTTGTACCGGCACAAAAGTCGGTGGGACGAAAATCCCAATTCCTCTCTAAATGAAGTTTCATCACATGCCCTACTGGGAAAGTCTAAATTATGAGTTAGATGTGTCCCTCCCCCTCTTCCTCCCATTCTTCTATCTCCCTCTTTCTCTCTCTCTCTCTCTCTCTCTCTCTCTCTCTCTCTCTCTCTGTCTCTCTCTCTCTCTCTCTCTCTCTCTCTCTCTCCCTCTCTCTCTTTTTACTTTTCCTCTTTCTGGACCACATCTCTGTACCTTTCTCTGCCTCAGTCTGTCTGTATCTCTCTGTCTGTCAGAGTCAGTCTCCATCTTTCTCGCTCTCGCTTTGTGCAGATGTTTGCTCAAGTCAAACCTTGGAAGTCTCCCCGCGCTTTCAGTTGTAAGAAGTTCTGAGACCTGCTCAGAAATATGCAGCTCTGCAACGTTTATGTCAAAGACTTTAGGCATGCTAAGATGCTGAAAGCTCTAGGGCTTATATGGTGGTTGGGAATCCAGAGCTTGTTCAAATGTGGGCAGTTCTAAGGAATGTGTAGTTGTTCTAAGAATGCTTAGATGTCAGGCATTCTAAAGAAATCTTAAATGGCAGACGTTCTGGGGAATGCTTAGATGTCGACGGTCCAAGGAATAGCCAGAGCTCAGAAATTTTAAGGAATGGCCAGGTGTCTGATATTCTAAGCAATAGCCAGATGTCTGAAATTCTAAGGAATGGCTAGTTCTATAAAATTCTAAGGAATGGCCAGATGTCTGAAATTCTAAGCAATGGCCAGATGTCTGAAATTCTAAGGAATGGCCAGATGTCTGAAATTCTAAGGAATGGCCAGATGTCTGAAATTCTAAGGAATGGCCAGATGTCTGAAATTCTAAGAAATGCTCAGATATCAGGCGTTCTAATGAATGCTCAGATGTCGGAAGTTTAAGGAATGCTTAGATGTCAGAAATTCTATGGAATGACCAAACGTCAAATGTTTCAAGGAATGCTCAGATGTTGGAAGTTTTCAGAATGCCAGAGGTCAGATGTCTAAGAAATGCTCAAATGTTCTAAGGAAAAAGGTCTAAGGAATACTTAGTTGCCGGAATTTTATGGAACGCTCTTGGGTCAGATGTTTAAAGGTAACCTCAGATTTCAGCTACTTTAAGGAACGTGTAGATACGAACCTTTTACGGTCTGTTCAGATATCAGAGTCGCTAAAGAATGCTTAAATGCCGCAGGTTCTAAGAAGTGCTCAGATGTCGGAAGCTGCTAAGTTTTGTGATTTGCTGCAGTTGATGACTTGGAGTTAGAACACATTAGTGGAGAGACTGAAGCCTTAGGCGAAGATGTGACTAATGGGGTTTCATGTGTTGGTCGTTCACTAATGGAGGTGTCATTATGATTGGACATGAGCAATCGTCAAACTCTGTAAAGAAACGAGTGAAATCCATCTGTGGCTTTCTTGGATAGCTTGGATCTGATGTTGGGAACTGATTATTTGTCAAATTTAATGACATCTATAGTAAGCATTTGCCACGCTGCAAAATGTAGAGCTCCGTCTGTGAAGTTTCTCATATTTCGCGAGCTGAGTTCTTGTTTGTTCCAACTCCAATTTTTGCACAACTGAGAAATTCGACGCTAAACGTTTGTAGCTTTAGTATTATGATAAGGAGTTAGAATATATCAGAACTGTAAAGCAGCTTGATAAGTGCCACAACGCATTTTAAATAAGTGTCAAAGTGTGCATTTGTTATATCTCTTCCTATTGCACTTACTGTGTTTGTGACCCCACAGGGATCATAAATAATACAGGTGTTGAATATGATGATGACAGCGATAAAGATGTTCTGTCTAGCCGTCTCAGTAGTTTGTCATCGAGGCTGTATATCAGTGGTTCTCAATCTTTTTTCAGGCAATCGCCAGTTTCTTTCATCCTCCCCCCCCCCCTCCCAAATTCCTACTCAAACTCAACAGACACATTTCACAAGAAGACACACTGCTCACAAATTAATA
Organism: Onchidella celtica; assembly: GCA_963931925.1. Taxonomy (NCBI): domain Eukaryota; kingdom Metazoa; phylum Mollusca; class Gastropoda; order Systellommatophora; family Onchidiidae; genus Onchidella; species Onchidella celtica. Next base: position 6,030,684 of record OZ007577.1, read on the forward strand.
ATGATGTTAAGTTTTTCAAAGCCTTATTAATGACGACAGGGGTGTCGATGATTCATTATAAAACAGGCAGCCTCTTCATCGAAGGCATTAAAAAGAAGAAGAAAAAAAAGAGCTTTTCTGTCCATAAAACTTAATTACTTGCACTGTTGAACAAGTCAGTAGCTACGCTGTATTTGCCTCCAAACCATCTTCCGTTCATGCTCTCACCCCCATATCGTTCCCCCCTCCTAAAAATCGTTTTTGCCACATTGTAGCCCTTTTCTTCATTTTCGCCCACTCCCACCCCCCCAACTCAAAATCGTCCCCACCCCCCCCCCCCCACCCACTCACCCCCAGAGCACGATATCCACAGCGGTGAAAACCGTGGCTGTATGTGATGGAAGAAGACACATAAAAGAGATTTTTTTAATGACGTAAAATTCAGAGGCTACCAAAGCGGATTGATTAAGTAATTATCAGCCGGATACAAGCTTAGCCTTTGCTGAAACAAAACTGATTTACCATTATTTTGGTCTGTCTGTCTGTTTCTCTCCCTCAGCAGCCTCTCTGTCTCAGCCCTTCTCTCTCTCTCTCTCTCTCTTTCTCTCTCTCTCTCTCTCACCCCTTCTCTTTCCTCTTCGCCCTCTTCTCTCTTCCGCCTCCCTCTCCCTTACTCCTTTTGCTCTTTCTCCCTCTTTCATTCCCGCTCTCTCCTTCCCTCTTTCTTCCTTGCTCATTCTCTCCCTCCCTCCCTCCCTTTTTTCTTTCTTTCTTTCTTTCGCTCGCTGTCTCTCCCTCTCTTTTCCACTCCTCTCTGTCTCTGTGTGTATGTGTGCGAGTATGTGCGTGCGTGTAAGTATCAGTGTGTGCGTTTAGTTCTAGCCATTTGGTTGGGGGGGGGAGGGGGGAGGCAGGGAGAACCTTCTCTAGAAATGGCACAAGGGCATTTCACAGCGTGACGCCTTTTAGTGGAGGAAGTCTGGGCTACACAGCCTGCTTTTGTTCTTCACTAAAACATCTCATCCTTTGACTGCATTGATCCTGGCTTTACCGTGTGGTAGCCCCTGCTAGGAAAGGCTTTCTCAAATCTTCCTTTCGGTTTCTTTTTCCTGAACCGAGTAGATTGGGTAAGCTTTTATTTAAAGGAAATAGTTGGGTAAGGTTAGGATGGAATGGATGGATGAATGGATGGATGAATGGATCGTTGGGTGGATCTATGGATGGATGGAAGGATGGGTGATGGATAGATGGATGGATGATGGATGGATGGATGAATGATGGAGGAGAGATGGATGGATGGATGAATGATGGAGGAGATGCCGTGATGATACACAGGAAGTCTAAAGATCAATTAACTAAGTTCTAGCATAGGGCGAAGTTACCTTGAAAAAAAAAAATAAAAGTAGCTCACTTATTTCATGTATATAGTAAGAGGGCAACTGACTTGTGTGCAGATAGAACAGATACAGTGTAAATAAAAAGAGGGTCAGTGAAATCGGTGTTTGTGTGTGCATTTGAGTTGGGATGGGAGTGGGTAGAGAAAAGGACATGGTTCTGAAACTGAAATGTCTATAGAGACCACTCCATACAGCACCATCTGTTATAACGTACCACAATCATAGAAGCCATCCATACAGCACCATCTATCGTAACCCACCACAATTATAAGGCCCGCGCTACACAGCACCATCAGTTGTAACCTTCCCTTACCAAAGAGACCAGTCGGCACACCCCATGTAGCCCTGTCCCTGAGAGATATCACCTATCACATCTACTGAACTCATGACATTTAGCCACACAATATAATGGGATACATCTATAATTCACATGATTTTCTCCGCTCTCGTTTGACCATGTTAATAATGGAACCCATCGTATTTGTAAACTGAAAACTTCTCCCTCGGGCAGTCTTGTCATTTGCGAACTGGCTGGCCCCAAATCGTGTGGCGCAGTCTCTAGTGACTCTCTCGGCACCTAAGGCCAGGCGCCCACCAACTAATTTTGATTGGCCTAGTGGTGGCGTAGCAAAAGTGAGTTTCAGTGAAACTAGATGGGTGGTGACCCAACGATGTTGAGCTTCAGTGAAACTAGATGGCTGGTGACGTCACAACCTTGAGTTTTAGAGAGACTAATTGGGCCATGACGTCACGACTTTGAGTTAGGACTAGTCGCGTGGAAACGGCGTTGAGTTTCAGTGAGACTGATTGGGTGGTGACGTCAATGAGACTAGTTGGGTGGCGACGTCAAGCATTATGTCAATGAGACCAGTTGGGTAGCGACGCCACGACACTGAGACTCAGTGCGACACTGATGTGCGAGGCCTCACTGAAATGAATTTTCAGGATGTCACCATCCAACTAGTGGATCCATCGAACTCGATCGGTGCACAGCTCGACTAAGGAACTGCATCCAGTTGATTCGTCTCATGAGCCTAATCCCGAGGACGACTTGAAACAGGGAAGGAAAATCCGTGGCGCAAACTTGCGGAGGAGAACATGTGGTAAAGAATAGTCGACGTATTGGTTATGCAATGTTAAATAAATGGCTGCTGAATACATATAAATGTCACAACAACAACTCCTTCTTGAGGTTGGCTGATGACAGACCCGAGTGGAGAGCCATGATGGCCAATGTCTGTTCTAGATAGGGCAACTGATGATGTATACATTTGACCTTTGTTCTTGTTTTTCCAACTCCCCTGTTTGGGCAACTGAGAAATTCGGCACCAGACTTTTGCAGCTCCAGTGTTATAACTTTTGTTAGGGAGCGTGGCACTGAAAGCTACAGATTAGTAATGAACACAGCTCAGTTTTTCTCTGTTCGGCTTTGTAATTACACTACGGTCCCCTAACAACAACCATTTTGATAAGGAGTTAGAATAAATGGGGTCTGTGAAACAGCTTGACACATGCCACAATGCATTTTAAACAAGTGTCAAAGTGTGCATTAAATTGTTATACTTTTTCTACATACTAAAAGCTCTCCAGTTCCGGTGTTTCAGGAAATGGAGATAGAACAAACAGGAACTAAGGTCACGACACAGCGTTTGCTACAGGGCGAAAAATCTGCGTACTGTAAAACCCTATTTTCTACACATTCAATATAATCAAAGTCTCCCATTGTTCAAGGATCCTCGGGAATTCCATACGCTTTTGTTTCGGTGCTTTGTGTTACTGATTGTTTTTATCTGCCTGTGTTTGTCATCCAAACAATCAATCATAAACGGGATCCGGAAGTCACGCGATTTCTTTCTGTCCTGCTACTGGACGCATTGATTACACTGGTTTCAGGTGCTACAATAAATCGCTGCAAGATGAGAACGCTGGGGGGAGGGGAGGGGGGGCGAGCGAATTGGTTGGGGGAACCAAAGAAGGAATTTGGATGCTTTTCCTCTCTGGCCGCAATAGCGATTCATGCACATTGAAAAGACTGTTGTAAGTGGACCTTGGGATATATACCTAGTCAACTACAGATGCACAGTGAACACAACTCAGTATGATCTCTATTTGGATTTGTAATTCGACTATACTGCGCTGCTCTAACAACTACCGCTCCGGCAAAATATTTGAGAAATCATTGCCAGAGCATAGTTAGTGTGGAGCCTAAATAGATTATGTATCATGACGATAAGTTAATATTATAAATAATCATTAAAAATATTAATGCCACGAGAGGAGTTGCTCACGACTCCAACATTGACATTTAGAAGCTGCTCTGACCGTCTGCAAAGACGAAAAGGGCCATATATATATTTATAACAAATGTTTACGAAAGGCACATATTAATATTATCCCGTGCTTCTTCACAAGAGTCATTTTTATTACTATTATCCTTATTTTTATTCTGTAACCTTATCAATTATTTGAAGATAGATTGTAATCATTTGACATAACTTCAGCGCATTTTCCTACTGTCATTGGAAATTCTACAGAAAATGAACATGTTCCTGCCTATTTATGCCAGATACATACTTAATATTTTACGACCGTTTTTATTTCTAATCATGTACTCAAATGTTCTTACTGTTAAAAATGGAACACCTACATTGACAATGCGATTGTGAACCAATATAGAACTCTTTCAAGAACTTCACACAACGCTAACCGACGCCTCAAATACACTTTTTTACGAATACAATTTCTGAACATTATGAATGCCGTACCACTGGGAAGTTTCCCTCCTTGAATTTGAACAATTTCCCAACCAGTTTGACCTCCAAACGGCAGAAATCTGGCCCCAAACTAACATTGTTCACTGAGACTCAGTGAAGAATCCAAATTGCCAGTTTGGAATGGCTGCCCGTTTTCTGCATGGGTGATCTCTGGGCTTGTTTAGATAATGAAATATTCGGGTCAATTAGTCTTGTCGTTAGCACGGGGCCATTCGTATCTGATTGGTGGGGACAAGCAGCATTGTGTTCAGATCGTATCTTCTGTCTACAATGCTACGTCTGCTCTCTACACACTTTCTTCCCTCTCTCCCACCATTCCTCCCTCTCTCCATCCATCAATCCATTCATCCATCTATTCATACAAACCTTCAGTCCATGCATCCATCTCTCTTTCCATCTATTCATCCAATTGATCATCTGTCCATCTATTTACCAGTCCAGCCATCCATCTGTCCATCCATCCATCACTCCATTTATTCATGCAATCAACTTTCCGTCCGTCCATCCATCCATCCATCCATGTTTCTCTCCGTTAATTCATTCAACCAACCATCCAGTTAACCACTTACCCGCTCATCCATCCATCCATCCATCCATCCGTCCATCCATCCATCCATCCGTCCATCCAGCCATCCATCCGTCCGTCCATCCATCCATCCATCCATCCATCCATCCGTCCATCCATCCATCCATCCGTCAGTCCCACACTTCGTCCCTCTTTCCATCCGTCCATCCACCCATCCATATGTCCCTCTCTCCTTCCATCCATCCATCAATTCATCCATCCCTCCATCCATCCATCCACCCATCTGTTCATTCAGACCTCCATCCATCCATCCGTCCATCTTCCTACCAATCTGTTCATCCAACCGACCATCAGTCCATCCAGCTAAACCCACCCATCCATCCATCCTTCCATCCCTGCCAACCTTCCTCCCTCCTCAATCCATTCATCTATCAATTCATCCATACATCCATCCGTCAATTCATCCATCCATCCATCCATTCATCCATCCATCCAATCAACCTTCCGTCCGTCCATCTATCCATTCATCTTTCTTTTCATCTATTCATCTGTCCATCTGTCCATCTGTCCATCCTTCCATCCATCCCACAGATATCACAAACCAGAACAGCACAAGTACAACACGCACAAGGTCCACCAGTAAAATCCATGTACCCCACGTGTACAACTTCACACTGACGGCTTCTCCATCGGGAATCTCTAAATGTTTGCCATTTTCCACCCGCTGAATAATGGATTGTTATAAGCCTCTCATCAGATAATGTCTGTGCATGCGCTTACAACACGGCTATTCCCCGGACACCTGTACGAACAGTTCGTGTCAGTGTGTGTATAGCTTTCCGCGAGTGAACAAGCCATGCGATAAGCTGTGTCAATGCTGGCGTGTATGTGTGTACAACATTGGGGAAGTGAGGGGCCGAAATATGAATGAATGCGCTAGCGATGTCGTATGGATTACTTGGTATTTTTTGTGTTAATCCCAAATAAATGTTGTGTTGCCGACGCTCTAATATAATTATGCAGATATTTCCTTGTCACATTTTTACTTGGGTGTCACTGTTTTCTACTGCAATTTATGCCATTATTTCTGTTTTATGTCTTTTGAATTGATAAGATTTTTTTTTTCTTAACGATGGCAAGATCTCCCCAAAAATTCATGTGAGGATGTCACTGGAGTGATACTTTTTAGTTTGTTTCTTTGTTTGTTATTTCAATACCTGTTAATATGTCCATCCATCCATCCATCCATCCAATCAACCTTCCGTCCGTCCATCCATCTATTCGTCTTTCTTTTCATCTATTCATCCATCCATCCATCCAATCAACCTTCCGTCCGTCCGTCCATCCATCCATTCATCTTTCTTTTCAACTATTTATCCATCCATCCATCCATCCATCCATCCAATCAACCTTCCGTCCGTCCATCCATCCATCCATTCATCTTTCTTTTCATCTGTTCATCCATCCATCCATCCATCCATCCATCCAATCAACCTTCCGTCCGTCCATCCACCCATCCATTCATCTTTCTTTTCATCTATTCATCCATCCATCCATCCAATCAACCTTCCGTCCGTCCATCCACCCATCCATTCATCTTTCTTTTCATCTATTCATCCATCCATCCGTCCATCTATCCCACTGATATCACAAACACATTGCAGACATTGCAGTATGCGTGATGACCTTCGAGTTCGTTCTTAGAGTATGTACGCCCTGAGAGGAAAGTAGGTGGAGGTCTTTGCTCCCAGCGCTGTTTTACACAGGGGTATCGCAAAAGGTAATAGTTTCAAAAGTAGATAGTTTTCCAAAACTATATTACAAAAATATCGACCTCCATCATGTTCTGGACTGATAAGATTTGAGGAACTATATTACAAAAATATCGACCTCCATCATGTTCTGGACTGATAAGATTTGAGGACCAATTGAAGATTTAGTCATGGTAACATAAACAAGTTGACAAAATATTATATATAACAAACCACAGAAAATCTATGGGGTCGCAGAAAGGCTTCAAGCCATGTCAGCGCATTCCGAGAGTCCAAGCCTGGAGCTCACAGAGAATAAGTAGGGCTACAAGCATTTGTTTAATATTCTACAATTGTTTTATTTGTTTGAACTTCTATCCTCTGTGTGTGTGTGAGAGAGAGAGAGAAAGCGAGTGAGAGAGAGAGAGAGAGAGACATGCAGCCAGAGCTTATCCTCTGTGTGTGTGTGAGAGAGAGAGAGAGCGAGAGAGAGAGAGAGAGACTGTGTGTGTGTGAGAGAGAGAGAGAGAGAGAGAGAGCGAGAGAGAGAGAGGGAGAGACATGCAGCCAGAGCTTATCCTCTGTGTGTGTGTGTGAGAGAGAGAGAGAACGAGAGAGAGAGAGACATGCAGCCAGAGAGAAATAGCGAGAGAGACACAGACATAGAAATATATATATAAGATAGATAGAGAGAGAAAGAGAGAGAGAGCGAGAGAGAGAGAAAGAGAGAGAGAGAAAGAGATCGAGAGAGATAGAGACAGAGAGAGACAGACAGACAGACAGATAGACATGCAGGAGAGATGGGTAGATGGATAGACAGAGAGAGAGAGAGGGAGACAGAGAGAGAGAGAGAGGGAGAGAGACATGCAGAGAAAGACGGACAAACCAAGAGAGGGTTCCATGGAGAGGAGTACAGGAGTGTTCGAGTCTTCGCTTGGTTCTAGCAGAGACCTTAATACATGTATAAAGTGCCCTCTTTTCGTAACCGCCCGTCACTGTATGATACCGACAGCAAAGCGGCACTCACAAAATACATACACTTGATGTTGTCAGTTTTTACACCCCCGCCTCATGTACGTATTTAGTAAGCCAGACTTCATCCCCCCCCCCCCCCCAACCCCTTTTGCCCCTGATCGAGGGGGGTAAGGCCATTGAACAATGGTAAATATCCATGACAAGGCATTGGCGTTTGAAAACTGCATGGATTATTTCAATAGTCTCACACACGATTTTTTTTTTGTTCAATCCCGCGATCTAATTCATTAAAAACAAGGCTAGGTATATTTGGGCCGAATACGGCCTAAATAGCACAAAACCCTGGTGCCGAGTTATTTGGGCCGATAGTGCGAGTTTGCACTGTACTGACTTTTTTTTTTTTTTTTTTAAAACAGAATTTGTGTCCGTACAATATTGCCTAAAGGTAGCGTCAATCACCACCGCATTTTCCGGTAGCCGGTGGCGTCAATTACTAATACTACCGCATTTTGCGGTGGCTACTGTCGGTACGTCGATCGCCAATGGCTGCCCCAGCCCCTATTCCCCTGATTAGTCAATCTGTCTACCGCCCATTGATGCAAACTGACTAGACCCTCACGCCCCCAGTTCCATCTGACCATTCCAATGCACACTTGAATCCACAATCCGTATTCCGCGGTGGAAATTGACACTCCCTTGCCTAAAATACCTTCGGCCCAAATAGCACAGTACCGGGTTATATAGGCCGTATTCGGCCTAAATATACACTTCCTTACAAATAAATAAAAACTAACAGCAACAACAACAACAAAACATACAAAACAACAACAACAACCAAAAAGTCCACTTGCCACAAAAAGAACCAAAACACACACACAAAAATGACCCAATGGCCAATTCAGCAGTCAAAGGAGGACAAATAGGAGTTTTCAAAGCCATTCATGCAAGTATGAAAAGTAAACCACAAACTGAGGGCCTGCTAATTCCTTACCATAATTGAAAATCGTACTACCACTACTGCCTTCACGTATACTATTCATCATGCTGGGTGCAACACCCTCTTTGTGTATCAGCTTTATGGAACAGAGCTAAAGCAAAAAAATGTCTAGTTCCTTCGCTCCACTGTGGACTAATCCCAGACAGCATGCCTACGCCATCGCCCACTGTAGACTTATCCCAGACAACATGCCTACGTCATCGCCCGCTGTAGACTTATCCCAGACAACATGCCTACGTCATCGCCCACTGTAGACTTATCCCAGACAACATGCCTACGTCATCGCCCGCTGTAGACTTATCCCAGACAACATGCCTACGTCATCGCCCACAATAGACTTATCCCAGACAACATGCCTACGTCATCGCCCGCTGTAGACTTATCCCAGACAACATGCCTACGTCATCGCCCGCTGTAGACTTATCCCAGACAACATGCCTACGTCATCGCCCACTATAGACTTATCCCAGACAACATGCCTACGTCATCGCCCGCTGTAGACTTATCCCAGACAACATGCCTACGTCATCGCCCGCTGTAGACTTATCCCAGACAACATGCCTACGTCATCGCCCCACTGTAGACTTATCCCAGACAACATGCCTACGTCATCGCCATACAGTAGACTTATCCCAGGCAAAATGCCTACGTCATCGCCCCACTGTAGACTAATCCCAGGCAAAATGCCTATGTCATCGCCCAACAGTGGACTAATCCCAGGCAAAATGCCTACGTCATCGCCCCACTGTAGACTAATCCCAGGCAACATGCCTACGTCATCGCCATACAGTAGACTAATCCCAGGCAAAATGCCTACGTCATCGCCCCACTGTAGACTAATCCCAGACAACATGCCTGCGTCATTGCCCCACAGTAGATTAATCCCAGTCAACATATCTTCGTCATCGCCCCACAGTAGACTAACCCCAGTCAACATATCTACGTCAATCCGGCGTAGATTTGCAAAGTATTCCCCCATAGAAATGGTAGGATTGCCGTAAGTACGTGTTCCCTACATCAAACCGACAGTCGGCGTGAAGTCGTAATCAACCGTTCTACGTAGGAGCGTTGTCATTCTTATGAGGAAACTTGGCGCCAGTCCTACGCCCCTGATTTCCCTAGGGTAGTTTGCTGGGTAACCTTTTCTCTTATCTCAGCAAATAATGGCAGGGCCTAAACTGTTTTATCAATCGTTGTAACCAGTACAAAACAAAGGAGTTTTGCAACAGACCGATAAGTGACAAACATTCTCCTTCGTTTTAATCAAAATTACGTGGACAACCGCAAAGAACAGTAGACAGTGTCCTTAAGATAATGAATCTCAACAACGCAGGACAACGCGTCGCTCATATCGCTAACGCAAAGGAAAACCGAGCACGAAAGGATTAAGAAAGGCATGCTATTGATATCTGGGAGTTTGAGGTTGAGGAAAGCACGTGGACACCTTAACGGTCATTGTTGTGTTAGGGCGAAGACAGACGATACAGTTGGCAGTTGGAAATCGAACAGGCCGCTGTCCGGGCAAAATTGAAATTAATAGATTAAAATTTATCCATATCATTCCCCCCCCCTCCCCCCCCCCCCAAACAACAACAAAATTTATTATTCATTATTATTAAATATATATTATTATTAATAAATATTCAAACATTCTTTGTGTTGTGAGTTGTGAACTGCGCCTAATAGGCTGCTTTACAATTTGCTCTGAGATGTAGAGAGAGTGAGCAAGACTGGGAGAGAGAAAGAAGCAGTGTAGTGTGTTGAGCGCTTCGCCGGCGCTCCATTCTGCTCTGTGGTTGACAAGCTGCTTCTGTAACGCGCATAAAGCATTATATGAATATGCGCTATATAAATGCCATCCATTATTATTATTATTATTATTATTATTACAACACAATGATAGGATAAGAGGAGGCCCGAGCAGAAGCGCTCACCAACCACCCGCCAAATCAGTCAGATTATAATTATATAAAATTGATGTGGGGAATGATATAAATCCATAACGTATACAGAAAGGGGGGGGGGGGGCACCCCACCATACATGTGGGAAGAAAGAGGATGATGTGTGGAAAGCGTAAGTACATTTTTCGGTTGTAACAATGAATTTTAAAATGGCTGTTGTTACTGGGACCGTGGTATTTCACATAGTAAGCTATGTATGGACAGTGAACCTTCTCGTCAGCTTTGTAATTAGACCACCGTTCCCTGGTATCAGACACGGTTGGGTTTAAGCATTCCATTAGGACATTTGGAATGCAGGTGGACAGACAGTTTAAGTTCACAGTTCACTGTTTAAAGTTAACCAGCAGCCCCGTGCCTCTGTCAGGCTTTTTTGCACACCTTGTGACATTTATTCATATTCTGTCAATGTGCAAAGAGGGGACAGGCATGAAATTTGCAATCTTACTTTTGGATTCTAGGCGACGAAAATGCGTCTCTGTTCTGCGGCTAAAGCAAAAAAATCGTCATAGCCAGGACGTAACACTAAAGATTGGATTTTGTCGAAAATGGACTTGTCCAAATATCAAGTTTCATGTTTAATCAATAGTCACTGAGTGTTAGGTGCTTAGATGTTCATCATTTAGCTCCATTATAGTATGATGACGCTAATGGATCTAAACTATGTAAAAAGGCTTTCGGAAAATCCAGCTTATAATACAGCACCTGTGTGCGACCTTAGATCTTGTTTGTTCTTTCTCCATTTTTCAAAACAAACTGGAGATCTTTGAGTATGTCGAAGAGGCATAACAAATGCACATTTTGAAACTTGTTGTGGCACTTATCAAGCTGCTTTACAGTACCGATTTAGGCTAAATCCTTGTCATAATTCTAAAGCCGCAAACATTTGATGTTGAATTTCCTAGCTTGTGCAAAAAGTGGTGTTGGAATGAACAAGAACTGAGATCGCGAATTATCTAAGACTTAAATAATTTCAGGACGTTAGAATCAGGGAAAGCGATGCCTCCAGAAAAAAAATGCTAGTACTGATCTTAAACTAAAAAGAAAATATTTGTTATCGCCACGAGTGAAATACCATATCTCTGACGTCAGTAAGAGAACACAAACAAAACAAAACAAAAAAAACCCGGACATTTTATCAGTACGGCTGAATGCAGCACTTTTCACCAATCCGCTGGCCGTGTCAAACCATACAAGTTGATTCATGCCAACGACAAACTTTTTTTTTTTCTGCCAAATCAAAATTCTATAAACTCCTCCAAGAAATTTTATATTTACTCTATTAAAGGAAGTATCATAGTAAGCGCTGAATGTCGCAGCCAGATGCTGCCAGCAAAAGGTGCACTCAAGAAATAATGGCAGAAGCTGACTGGGTCTTATCGGGCTTGGTTTAGTATGATAGGGTCTTCCCGGATTTACTAAGAAAATGATTTTAGGAAATTATGGTGTGCACTTCTTGTCTGCCTGGAGATTTTCAGAAACATCCGTTCAGCAGTTTTCGAGCCTGTTACTATAGTTAAGCCTAGAGGGTGAACCTATAAGCAGCTAAAACTTCGCGACTACGCCATCAAAAACTATGAAACTTGGTGCACTGCATCATTTTTGACGAAGAGTTACGTGGACACATTCATTTTGAACACAAATCAGTCTTTACCATTATTTATATTAAAATTTTTTGAGATGCAAAAACAGACACATTTTCATCGGATAGAACCGAAAAGTGTGACCGGCAATTACGTCCTTGACCTGTCTTTTCACATTGGTGGTCGAAAATCAACGCTACCACATCTGTGTATTTCTACTTGAAATTGTGGTGTACAACAACAGTAAGTTCTATTAGTCACTGCATCGATTCCAAAATGCCGTTTTAATGTAGCCTAGATCTAGATATAATACGGCTGGGCTTGGCACATGGAAAATGTGCAAGATTTATCTTGCGCGGGTCGGCTAGTATTGGTAACAAAGTTGTTGCTTTTTTCTCTTCTCGTATTTTTTACATAATAAAAAGAGAACAAGGAATGCATTTCGAGTGAAACAGTTTTTATGTCTTCACCTGTAAAATTTGGTGCAGTTTTGGCACTCAAGGAGCAAAATGGCCGCCGTTAACGTGCCGACGTGCCGTTAAACCCAAACTCAAACTCAAAACGAACCTGTATAGTTGACAGGGCCAACGATAACACATTTTACTCCTGAGACTATGAACTCGTTCTGAGACTACCCACCATTTCTCTGTGACCTTAATGACTGTTCCGTATACTCTGAGTGAGCCATTTCGAACCAAAACCGATTTTCTGAATTGTCTCAATAACCGGCGTTCATAGGACATGACCCCCCCCCCCCCCTTTCTCTCTCTCAATCATTGTCTTGTATTTTCAAACCTGAGATCGGGCGGGCGATTCAAGTAAGATTTGGAAATCTGACCTGGAGTAAAATTTTGTTTGATATTGGGTCGGGCGGGTAGATGGGAGTTGGGGGGGGGGGGGATGACGTATGTGGCAGGGGAAGAGTAAGAGGGGGAGAGGGTAAGGGGGAATGTGGGAGAATGGGACCCTATTTCATCGTCATCATCATCATCATCATCGTCACCGTCATCAGCATCATCATCACCATCATAATCATCATCATCAACAATAGCAGCAACATCAACTGAATATTATAAAAATGCCGTCAAGAACAAACAAAAGAAAAAAAACACACAGATCACACAGACCGTCAGAACGACTAAGAGAATTGTCCCAGCCGGAAGTCCCCAGCAAAGTACAGAAATTAGAAAATTAAATTCATGTGTAACGAGGGTCTAATCCCTGACCTGTGCAGGGGCCCCGTGATCCACTGAAACAGGCTGGACGCATTTAGAAATGAACTTCGGCCCGACAGCCATTTTTCACATACTCCAAGATCAACGAACATGGCGTCCTAGTGGAGAGCCCGTAAATCCCGTTGCCAAAATAAATAAAAGGAAAAAAAAAAGACCATACAATCATACATTACAAGGCATAGATCTGTACAAGCTGCCAAAGGACGGACGACCGGCTAACAATTGACCGAGCTGCCAAACACCACATATCCTAAGTGCCCAAAGTAGTGCCTACACATTTGATCCGTTCAAAGTAAGTGGATTTTCCGAACTATGGAGCTGGAAATGCCTTTTCTGTTTATGACTTTGAGCCGCAAATGTCTTCTTCTCTCACTCAATTCTTCTGCTACTTCCCCTTCGCGTGTGCCAATCCCTGGTTCAGAAAAAAAGCTTTTGCTTTTGTCCGACGCACGATATCGACAACCAATTTAGCACAAATGAGAGACATTTTCCATATCATTTTACCCATGCAATGGCGGGCGGAAGTAAGCAAAGCGGGCGTGTGATGTCATGTTCGTTCCACCTATAGAACAAAACATCACATGCAATGGATCAGGTGACCACTACTCCTCACATCTCCAGTCTCTTGTAAACACATCTGTCTTGCTAGGGGAGAAGACCGTATCGGCCAATCTTGGCCAAATCTCAGTTTGTAACATTAGTAATTATTCATGGAATGGAAATGTGCTCAGTCTTCCTATCTGGGGCTATAGTATAATTTTGTGCGTAGTTTCCTCGGATCACTACAACAGTGGTTCTCAACCTTCTTCAGGCAATCGCCAACTTTAGTATACACATTTTCTGACATCACCACCATCCCCTCCTCCCATTCCCTTACCCAAACCAGACAGATACATTTCACAAGAAGACTACACATTAATTATGGTGCTGAGTTTTTGAACGCCTCATTAATGATAACAGTCACTGTAACGCATAAAGCATTCTTCATCAAATGCACTACAAACAAAAACAACTTTTGCTGTCATAAAACTCATCTGCATATGCCGTTGAACACGCCAGTGGCTGTCCTGTATTTGCCCCCAAATCGTCTTCCATTCGTGCCCCCCCCCTCCCAACCACCCCCAGTCTTTTCCCTTCATCGTTTTCGTCCACTTGTGACTCTTTTCTTCGTTTTTGCGCCCCCCGCCCCCCGGCTGGGGGAGCGATATTGCCCGCGTTGAGAACCACTGCATTATATAATGGAAATTGACCAATAGATAAAGCGGGGCACAACACGAAATGTTTCGTGCGTCTCTGTTAAAGCTTTGTCGGGTATTTTCCATATAGGTGCATGTGCATTTTTGCCTTTTCAAGAAAATGAGGATTGAAAGTTTTGAGGTATTGTATAAAATCGGGACCAGAACGCATAAAACATGACACCACAAACACATTATCTCGAAAAGTTTTTAACTAATTGGAATGACACTTATAAGAAAAGCATAAAACATCACCTGTTCCTCCGAAACTGTTAAAAACTCAAAATTCTATTCTGTACTTTGATGTTATGATTGATTATATAAGCTAGGGCTATATGACTAAGAGCGTCTACGTGTGTGAAACTGAAAGTTTGTATGGATGAGAGTGCGTGTTTTAGTATGAGATTTGGAAAGTGTATGCATGAATCATTGATGCAATGTACGGCGCATTGAGTAATAATTTTATTAGAAATGCCCTATAGAAATTCTATTTATTATTATTATTATTATTATTATTATTATACACAATAATGAGAGAACCACTTTCATGACAAAACCTCAAAGTCGCATACATTAATATGGCAAATACCCCACAGTTTTGTGTTGGGGTTAAACAGTCTTTGTTCAGAGCACGGTAGGCATGCGTGACGTAATGGAAATCATTAAAGAAAAATAAAACAAACAAGAAAGAACTTACAGTATGTGGAACCTTCCAGATCCTTCAGCTCCCCATCCGTGAGTTTTGCAGTACGATTCCCCATGATTGGTACTCTCACTTCCAAATCTTCATCCAGCCACTTGCCAATCACTGGTCCGTTCACTCAGTTTGTAGAGTTTTGTGGGAAAAACTACCTCGCTCAGTCCCTCAGTAAAGATGTTGGTCAGTGACGGTCACACGCGACAGTTCTCGCAGCCTTATTTCAACTCGGGAATTTGGGACGCGTTTCGGTGGAATATCGTCTCAAAATGCAGATTTCACACAAGAACATGTAGTTTCGACTTTCAAAACCAGAATTTTTGCAGAATCTCCAGAATGATGAAGGATATAATATACTGTGTTACTATGTCTTTACTGCTGCACTCACACACATCTGAAAAGTTACGTAATTCAAGTGCCAGTCGAAGTCACTGCAAGTCCATTATGACAATAAATGATTATGCAGCTATAGTTAGCATATGACTACTAAGTTCACTCTTCTGCAGAAATGAATGATACCAAATATCTTCATCAGCCGCCAGGCCCAACCCCTCCTCACTTTCAAAAAAAGGAAGGTAATCGATTGAATTTTCTAAATTTTCTACCATGAGATCAATGTACAAACAACTAGGATTTTAGAGTGTAATAAAGAATCACTGCTGCTCTATTCTAACCAGCATATTCAAAGGGGAAACAAAAACAAAAACAACAACAACAAACACACACACAATTTTCTCAAAAACAATTAAAATGGAATCTTATGCCATTCACAACCTTAGGTTCTTGTATGTTCCAACTTCACATTTTGCACAACTGAGAAATTCCACGTTAAACGTCTGTTTTGCTAGCTGACCCGGGCAATATATGATAATATAAATAAAGTTTTCCTTTTGGGCAGTGCATATCCGTACAACGCACACAATTCGATGACGTAGAACACACACCGGAATACTCACAGTCAGCACCAATGACCTATATCACTGACCTTGTTAATTTGCATTGTTTTTAAAAATATGAATCGGCTTAATAGCAAAACAATCCGACTTCTGCTCGGAGATTGCGTGATCTGCGTTAATAATATACTTGAGTGTACGTCGATCACCAATGGCTACCCCAGCCCCTTTCGCCTGATTAGTCAGTCTGACTACCGCCCATTGATATAAACTGACTAGATCCTCACGCTCTCAGGTCCATCTGACTATTCGATCCATGTGTTGTCACTTTAAATTCGTGAACACCATACCAAGTTTTGTTTCAGCAAACCTTCGCCAGTCGCGCTTTTGGTAAACATGTTGTACGGATATGCACTGTACGGATCCATACAACATGTTGTACGGATATACACTTCCTTTCCTTTTACTAAGCCCAGATGTATCTACATCGACGTCGCATTAATAACTGCACTTGAAGTGCAAAGGCTAATAGATCTTATTCATGCACCACAACTCCTCGCAGAATACGTAGATGTGATCACGTTGACTTTCGGTCACCAATGTGTGAAGAGTGGCGAAAAACGCAATTTCCGTTTATACTTTTCGATTCTACTCGAAAATGCGTCTTTTATTTTACAGCTCAAAAAAATGGTGAATAAATAATATTTAAAGCGGAAATTTGTCAAACACAGATGTGTCCTCATAATTTGTCATAAATACTTGAACCAGTACGTACATCAAATTTCATAATTTTTTATTGTATAGTCACAAAGTTTTAGGTGCTTACATATTCACCTTCCAGCTCCAGTATAGTAAGATGATACGGAGCTGGAATGAACTAGAACTGTGAAACAGCTTGATGAGTGCCTCTTAGAGTTAAAGCGCGCATTTATTATACCTCTTCTGCACACTAAAAGACTTCCAGTTTTTTTTCTTCTGAAAATGGAAATGCAACAAGCAAGAACTAACGTTGCGCACTCGTTATTCATGGTTACACATCTTACAAACTGACTGTACAGGGAATTGGCAAAATTTGCACTGTTTCGCCTCGCCATTTCACCTGTCATTTCGTGGCTCTGGCGGAATCAAATGAGTTCATTAATTCAGTAGTAGCCGATGGAAAACCGTGGTAAACAAAATAATTAAATTGCTTGGAAATTTCTATTGATGTTGGAAATGTCAGTGTTCCCGTTGATTACATCATAATTATTTAATCCCCCCCCCCCCCGCCCGTGTTAATTTTCCCAACTCTTTCTATTTTCCCGAACTTTCCATTCAACCAACCCGGGGTCCATTAACCCTTTCGCGGCGATTAGTGTGGGTGTTACGTCATAAATTTAAAGTAAAGATGCCAGCCTGCCGATAGAGGTATGTCACAGAAATAGCTGCTTTTGCTGAAACCTAAGATGTTGGGGGGATACACCTTATGAATTACATTATTGTTACTTTGTATGCAAGGGTAGCGGGAAATTGATGAAGAATTAGAAATTTGCACTGCCAAAATTTCAGGAAATACAAGTAATTATAGACCCTTCTGTTGGGAAGGCTATGGAATGGTGCTTGATTAATACTATTTCGCTCCAATCATTTTGTGTCGCTTACGCTTATAACATGGAACCTCCAACTACCTAATGCAGTATACAACCAGTCAAGTTTCATTCATAATGATATACAGCATTTGGGCATAATATTTAACATTAAGTTAACAGCATTTACAAACTTGTAACACCGCCATAGAATCTGTCAAAACATTCCGTCCGAACTTGACCAAAATCGGTCCGGCAATACGTGACTTTAGTTCTTGTTTGTTCCATCTCAATATATATTTTTTTTTTTTTGCACAACTGAGAAATTCGATGTTAAACGTTTGCGGCTGTTTTTAATTTATGATAAAGAGTTAGAATAAATCGGAACTGTGCAACAGCTTGATAAGTGTCACAACGCATTTCAAATAAGTGTCAACGTGTACATTTGTTACACCTTTTCTTCCGTTTTTTCAGAAAATGGAGATTGAACAAACAAGAACTTAGGAAAACTTCCCAAAACTTGAAAAAAAAATTCGCCACGAAGGGGTCAACGCCGCAGTCGATAGAAAGAACAGTATATCGTAGAGCTGCGGCGTGGTGCTGTATGAATGTACACCACTGTAACCAAAGCGGTTTGCATGCACTACGAGCAGTCAATATTCGTGGCTTTAAAGTTGACATAGCTGGAGGAAAATCCTCTAACAGTGGCGGAGCCAGGTTTTAAAGTTTAGAGGGTTCGAGCACATCAAACAAAAACTACCAGGACATGCATCAGAATAATTTTATAATCGTTCTACAGTTTTATTTTGTATTTAAAATCAAAACACTAGGAAAATCCAATTTCAAAGAAAGTATTACAGAATTCTTTTTCTTTTGTTTTACTTATAAAATCGAAACACGATTAAAAAGAAGACAAAATAAAGAAGCTAAGAATTTTCTGAGCAGGTGCCAATTTTGAAGAATGTGCTCAGCCTGTTCCCGCTTGCTCACCTAATAGCTCCGCCACGGACTTCAAGATTTGTTCATATTAAATAATGATTCAGCTATGCAACCAGGAGAAATCTTGCAAACTGAGTCCATTAAACGCATGAGGGTGAAATATTTTAAACAACATGGACACTAATAGCTGGGAAAGTTAAGCTGTGTTTTTTAGTGTACAGAAACGTCAAAGTAAACACCAAACCCCATGAAGTAGGGAAATAGAAAGCATGTTTTCATATGTACGGAAACGCCATTTCCATACACATGGAAAGACTCTTTCTTTCTATGACCTGATGGATTTTTGCCGCTTCCGTCACCATTTCCGTATACATGAAAACCTAGACTACGACAAGGCGGCGTAGAAAAGTTGAAATAATGTGACCCTGAAATTGTGGTTCAAATTAAGTTCAAAACTATGACAAAATTTGCCTCATTTCCACACATTGGATATAAAAAAGTTAAGCTTAAGCGCACCGTCGCCGATTTTGACCAGCCGACCCACTAATTGGCTGGTGACGTCATGAAGCTGAGCGTGGACAAGACCTCGTGCCCAGGTCAACCTATCGGCTCTCATTGTAACCCCATGTCGTGATGTCACCATCCAACAAGTCCGCCAATCAAAATCGCATGGAGCGCGCCTGGGCTAAATGGCACCTGACGGCCTCTCTGAGGGAATGGCTATGATGTGTACTGGTTGTCGAACACATCCCAGAATTTACAATGCCACAGATCCCTCCCAATCCCTCAAGTTTTATTCCTTCCTATTTGCTTTTGTTGTTTTTTTTCGACTTTAGTGGAAATGTTACATTTTTTTCTTCGTTGGTTTACACTTTCCCGGCAGTTTTAGTCACATCTCCCCCTCTTCCAAAGCGTCTTCCTTTTTCTCGGATCTCTAAATTGGTTTCAACTATGCTCTAGGACACGTAAAACCATTTTCGCGGCGTCAGCTCCAGATGTATGGAAAGAGATACGGGGAGACGCCGTACTCTCGCCCCCCAACTGCTTCTTCCAAACACATTTTCAAGAGTTGCTCCAGGTGATTAGAGGCCCATTTGAAAAAAAAATATTTGTAAAAAAAATGGGATGAGCTTGTGGAATTGGCTGATCAAAAAATCACCGCCCAAGAATATGATGAGATTGTAAATGTAATGTGCTAGATGTACATGTTTGAAATGTCCAAATCATGCACTGGCAATACGTTTCGTTGATTTCTACATCCGTATTCCTAAAAAAGAATAAGGTTTCTCCCATATATTTCCATTTAGCTAGGATATTTACAAGGGGAACATTGGTCTATAGGTAAGGTGTTCGCCTGTCATGCCTGAGGTGCCGGGTTCGAATCGCGGTCGGTGCAGGCATGTTGGAATTTTGGAATTTTTTTCACATATTTCCCTGTCCCTGGTCCTATGGTAAGTAGGATTGAGCACCTAGTCTTCTCGGACAGCGATAAAAAAAAAAAAACTCGGATGACCCGTGGTCACGTTGCGCACAGTAAAGCTACCTTGGCAGTGTGAAGTCGAGAAGAGCAGGCCTAACAGGGCCGCTGCCCGGGCAAAATTAAAGGAACATTAAATCTCACTCTCACCAGAACTCTGAAATGTTCTTTTGTAAAATGAAAAAAAAAAGTGTTGATTCCAGCACGTGGGATCGACGGCCAAGCTAATTCAAAGGCTTCTTGTTAACTTACGAGGAGATAATGCCGGAACTGTTTACAAAGTAACGTACAGTTGCCATAGACTAGTGGCGTGCAGAAAGGAGGGGGGGTGCAGAAGGGCCGACGGCCATGGGCACCCATTTCAGGGGAAGGGGAGGTGAGCATCCACTCGAGAGTGAGATTAAAATTAAGTTTTTTAAAATTTGAAATCATCTCTGTTAACTTCGATGTAAAAGCTGCCCAGTCAGTCCTGGTTTATGTTTAATTTGATTAAAATGTCTATTTCATCTGCTTTTACATTTAAAATGTCTTAATTCTTACATATCTCAGTACTAGGCCCTATACTTGAGACTTGGGGCACACAGTCAAGAAGTTGACCACGGGCACCGCCAAACCTCTTCACGCCACTGCCAGAGACAATTATAGCCAGTCGAGCACCATGCACGAATGAATATCACAACTTTGAAAGCCTCAGACACAAGGGCAGTATAATGAAAGACTTCAACTTTTTCCCTAAGCGACAAAGACTCATTAAAGCCCGACACTCATTGGCCGAATTTGATCGGTCAGCTAATTGGTTGGCGACGTACAACATTAAGTTTCAACAGGGGAAAAATACCGTCTGTCTGGTGCACTAGACCTCATTGAAACTATCAAGTCTTCAAAACAACATCCAACTACTTGGCCCGTCAAAATCGGCTAGTGCCCACCAGGCCCAAACAAACAAAAAAAAAAACACTAAGTTATTGTATACGCAACTCAAGAGATATGTTTTTCACACTGCACTGAAATAAAGGAAAGCTTTGTCAGCCATCAGTTAGTACTGATCTGATAACACGCAGTCTGCAGGTTAAAAAAATATATATTATACTATTATTATACTTAATAAACAGGATTCCAAGCGCCAGTTACACGATTTAAGACCATAGATGAAGCACAACCATAGACAAAAAAGTAATTTGTACCTTTATCCCCCCCCCCCGTTCCGGGCCGCCACCCCCCCCCCACCCCCTCGGCACCTGTTCCCCACCCAAGCGTATGAACTCGATTCATCAGCCTTGTCTCTGTGAAACACAAGCCTGAAAAAAAAAAAAAAACAGTTGCTATCACAACAAAAGATTGGAAATCTCTCAAACAGTTGCAAAAAGAAATTGGACGTTAACAACTTTAAGCCCCAGTTTTCTCAGTCTCACATTTTTTTGTATGTGGCTAAAGTTCTTTGCCCTCTGTGGTCTTCAATTCCAATCCAATAAATGAAAACTAGAAATATTGTTCACTTCACTAATTAAAATAAAGATTCACACTTTTTGTCCACAGTGAAATATTTGAACACGAAAGTTGATTTCCAACAAATAAAACACAAGAAACTCGAATTATCTAAAACATGATTTACCATTCATTGCTGCACATAAACTACGTGTATGGTTAAAAAATTGGCTACACGTTAAAAAAAAAAATAGAGTTACAGGAACAACAATAGCACTGCGTGTAACTGATCATGCCCCACTTTACTTTTCACAAAAGCTACGTGCATTGTCGGTGCTTTGTCTCGCGTAAGTTTGGCGCGCGCGTGCGGGCAGTTGACAGGGCGCGTGATGGAAGTGACAAGCCCGTGCACGTTCCGGAAGTAGTGCGGCCACTGAGACACTGCCAGTTTGTCATGGACACGAACGTTTGTAACAGTGGTGGCTAGCTTTTCTCTGGCAAGTGAACAGACAGACTTAATGTAATACAGTAGCCGCCACCCCCCCCCACCCTCTTCTCTCTGTTTCTATCTCATTTCTTTTCCATCTCCCCTCTCTGTCTTTCTCCCTTTATCATTCTCAAATTTTCTCCTTCTCTCTTTCCTCTCTCTCTCTCTCTGTGTCTCATTTCTGTTCCATTCTCCCTCCCTCTTTCTCCCAATCTGTCTCTCACATTTTCTCCTTCTCTCTCTCTCTCTCTCTGTCTCATTTCTGTTCCATTCTCCCTCTCTTTCTCTCCCTGTCTCTCTCACATTTTCTCCTTTTCTCTTTCCTCTCTCTCTCTCTCTCTGTCTCATTTCTGTTCCATTCTCCCTTTCTCTTTCTCTCCCTGTCTCTCTCACATTTTCTCCTTCTCTCATTCCTCTCTCTCTCTCTCCCTCTCTGTTTCATTTCTGTTCCATTCTCCCTTTCTCTTTCTCTCCCTGTCTCTCTCACATTTTCTCCTTCTCTCATTCCTCTCTCTCTCTCTCCCTCTCTGTTTCATTTCTGTTCCATTCTCCCTTTCTCTTTTTCTCACTGTCTCTCTCACATTTTCTCACCGCCTCTTTCTTCTCTTACTTCCCTTCTCTCTTTCTCCCTCTATCCCCCCCCCCCTTTGTCTCTCATGGTCTCTCTCTGCCCCATCTCTCTCTCTCTCTCTCTCTCTCTCTCTGCATTCTTCTGTGTTAATCAGACCCCCTGACATCGCAGCAAAGACAAACCGTTTTTGTGTAAACAAAAACAAATGAGCTCGATCTCATATTATCATCTCAAACTTGGTGTCAAGTATATTTCTTTCTTTTTTTTTTTTTTTGATTCCCGATTCGCAACTGAAAAGGAAATTAAATTTATCATTACAGTCTCATGTGTCTCGGCCTATTTAGCAATATGGAGAGACCACCTGTCAAAGAAAGACCAACCAGTTTCTGGTCTGGTATATCGAGAAACGGGAACAATGGCATGGGGGTGGGACTTTGAGAGATCCTAAGTTTTTCATTTGTTGAAAGTTCTCTTACTAGCCCTTTTACTTGTTGTGTTTGTCGCCCTCTCCATAGTGTCACCTCATTCCATTCCTTCTATTCATCCGTCCACCCATCCAGTCAACCATGAATGCATACATGCATTGCAACCATCCATCCACCCATGCCTCCTATCCATTCAACCATCCATCCATCCATCCACATATCCATTCAACCATCCATCCATATATCCATTCAACCATCCATCCATCCACCCACCCATCCACACATCCATTGATCCATCCATCCATCCATCTATCCATTCAACCATCCACCCACCCATCCATTGATCCATCCATCTATGCATTCAACCGTCCATCCATCAATCTATCTATCCATTCAACCATCCATCCATCCACCCATCCACCTATCCATTGATTCACCCATCCATCCATCCATCTGTGCATTCAACCGTCCATCCATCCATTTATCCATCCATCCATTAATCCATCCATCCAATAATCCCTCCATCCATCCGCCCATCCAAAGAAATCTCTCTAGTATATAAATCTCGAAAACATCATGCCAAATGCCCCAACTTGCACGAGGATAATGCTAACACACACACATACACACCAACACACTCACACATGTCATGATTCGGATATTATTAAAACTCACGCAGAGAGTGAGTTGTTTTTTTACCAGGGCCATGAAAAATTGGCTGGTGGCCTTGAACGGTCCTCGCCAAATTATAGTTGGTGAGTAAATAAATGTAAAGTTAAACTGTTAGATTCGCGCTTGTGGGTTTTAATGTTCGTGATTAATAAGTAATGGAGTAGGGGTGAAACAAGGTGGGGACAGTTGACATTGTTAAGTATGACTAGACAAGTTTTTGCACGTTAACTGGCTGGTAGAATAGTGCAGACGTATTACTACAATTAAAATGGTGGGAGGTTTCGACCTATGAGATAGCTGAACTAATTGGGCCAGCGGACTAGCACGCTGGGTAGTTAGATAGTATAAAACATCGTGTAACGTTCAGATTTAGTGAATACAGGCGAGCAGAAGCATCGTGTCGTGAAGTATCTCCGGTTGACCAGTACCTGAACTGTGTGCTTTGAAGACAAGAAGTCCTTGCTAACGGACTGACTGAGCTCTAGAAAGAAAGGTCTGAGTGGGCTGACCTTTGAAAGCCCACGCTGCGCTATTTTGATGTTCGCGCCTACCAGTAGGCGTGAGCAATGGTAATATATTTTATTTGTTCAAGCATAATAGAGATCGGAGATAGAGAGAGAACTACAGCCTCATAGGAAGACTAAGGAAATCCCAGCTGGCACTCGACCACGAGTGTCCTGTATCATAGATCTATTGCCATAGTATGATTGGAATAATATACCACATTGTTGATGAATTGAATAGTGATTGTGCATAAAATATAGTCTTTTGGCAACTGCTTAAATTACCTACAAGCCGAAGAGTGCTTCTGTAGGCTTTGAACGTACTGGGCTCTCCTAACATTTAAGCCCATATGATTATGGAGAGTTTGCCTGGCGACTGGCCAGTGGCGACTCAACTGTCACTTTAAATTGATATCTAATTTCGTATAATATACCTATTTGCTATTGATTGCAGTACCTCCATAGTTACATGAATATCATTGGTTAAGTTATTAATTAAGAGTTTTTTTTTGGTTTGAAGATATACCTCTATTGTCTTTTGTTTTGTTATTAATATTTATGTAAACTATGGCCTGACCGGCCTGACATATATACGCTCTAGTTATTTAATACTTTTCTTGTGTGGTTGTGTCCGAGTGTGAGTTAGCTGCCTCTCGTGCAGTCGTAACATCCCCAAGACCCTAACTCTGCTCGTGACAACACACAAAATAAACAAACATATCAAAGAAACGCCCTATTTTCTCTTTCTTTCTCGAGTGCTCCAATTCTCATTCTGTTCAACGTGTACACATCCAAATTCACACCCAAAAAATCCTCACGTCAAACGTAATTATACCCGTCCAGAGCCCAGGTATCAAACTGACACACGATTCCCTATTGTAACGTCCGTCACATATTTCTCGTTAATACCTGTCTTTGCGTGACATCAACAGAAATGACATCTCGTTTTTGTCTTCTTGCTGGGCAGGCATCAAATGTCATGTTATTATTAATGCCCTGTGCTAATGGAAATGACAGTTACTATAAACGAGATTCTTTGGAAAGAAAAAAACACTTTTTTCTTATTCCTCAATTTTTTTTTTTATAAATGAACAGCCCAGAAAATCTGATATTCATGCTCTGTTTCCAACGACTGGTAAAGATTTGGCAATCGGGCTCGTAGATAATGTAGAGTCATTTCTCGTCAGTTTCGGGTTTATTTTGGAAGATTTCAATTATTCGCTTGATAAGAGGCCATCTAAATAGTACGTAAGCTGGATTGTAGCAAAGTCTTTTCCCCTCTCACCGCCACCCCTTTCCACATGTAAACATTTCATTGGCCTCCACCCCCCCCCCCCACCCCTACTCTCCCTACCCCCAGGACTGGATTAACCATTCAGCAAAACAAGCATGTGCCTAGAGCAACAGGGGAAGGGGGGGGGGGTGCCATAAAATTTTTCAGTTACCGGATTTACCATGGACCATAATTATGGTGCAAAACTGCAAATGGTGTAGTTGAACCACGGTCCACAAATTGAGGGACCCCCCCCCCCCACGATAAACGAACAAAGTAAGGTATTTGTGGAAACTACGAAATGTAATTTTATCAGCGGTCATTTTTATCTATATTTTGAATGACATACACAGTACACGAGGGCACCAAAATCTTTTAAGTGCTTAGAGCCCCTATAGATCATAATAATCATGTCCCCCTCCCCCCCCCCCCACACCCCCACACCCCCGTCTATAGAAGCTTACGGCCATTAAAAGGGTGAATGTCCGTGATCAGATATTGATGTTTCCAAACTTTTAAGCAGCATTTGGCAAATAAACCAATATTGTCTGTTTCACTCCAAACATGATTTGTATCAGATCCAACAGGTTCATTAATTTCCAGAAAAAGAAAAGATCAAGAGAAATAAAACCGCAGTTCAGTTCAGTTCACCGCCATGCATGACCATAACCAAAAAGCGTGCGTGCAGTCCCAGGAAGTTCCCACAAAGCCCCTTGCGTGTTTCAGCTCTTCACCTCAGGAGGTTTCGCTGATCTTGGCATTTTCACCTCATTTTTCTTGTTCTGGTTTTTGTGTGTTTTTGTGGTAGGGATTTTTAATTTTGTTTAATTTTGCCCTGGTTTGGTCTGCTCTTCTCGACTTTCAGCTGCCAAGGTGTCTTTGATGTACACAATGTGTACTCCCGAGTATTTCGTCCTTATCCGAGAAAACAAAGTGCTCGATCCTACCTACCTTAGGATCAGCGACAGGCA
Source organism: Onchidella celtica (assembly GCA_963931925.1). Taxonomy (NCBI): domain Eukaryota; kingdom Metazoa; phylum Mollusca; class Gastropoda; order Systellommatophora; family Onchidiidae; genus Onchidella; species Onchidella celtica. The sequence continues at coordinate 6,056,993 of OZ007577.1, forward strand.
CCGCCCCGCCTCCCCCCCCCCCCAAAAATCCAACATGTTTGCGCCGACCGGGAATCGAACCCGTTACCTTTGGCATGAGAGGTGAGCAGCTTGCCTCTAGACCAACGTGTTCCCGCCCCCTCTTTACTCCACGTACGCTGTTGTACGCTGGAAGCAAAACCCCCTCCCCCACGCTCGCGTCCACCTTTTCCAAGTGTACATGCTTTAAGTATGAATTTCCCAAATGGGATTAAAGAGTTATACAAATACAAAATAACTGGGCTGCAATGGGACAAAGGATTAAAGAGTTATACAAATACAAAATACAAAAAAGTCCCTGAGCGCAATATGACCTTGCTTGTGGCTCTAGCCACTTCTGCCTCTGAAATTGTGTCCTCGTCGCTATGGAGACATTCACCTTTGATGAAGTTTTTTAGATTAAGGGAACAGGAAAAAGTCTGATGGTACAAGGTTGGGCCAGTACGCCGAATGCGAAAGAATTTTATAGCTGCATTACCTTGCTGTCGGAGCTGCCACCCAAGACCTGTGCACAGGAGCGTTATCATGCAACAGGAGTATTCCTGTGCGCAGCTTTCCTCGTCTTTTCTCTGTCAATGCTGAGTACAATTTTGTAAGCACAGCTGAATGATAACTCTCCAGTGACTGTTTGACCACTGTCCAAGTATTCAGTCATGATGACTCCGCCGCAATCCCAAAAAACATGACCTATCCACCCGAAAGTTGCACTTTTGCCCCTTCGGTGTAGGGAATGAGGAGGTTTTCCACTGCACTGATGCCGAATATTTCTGCTCAGGAGTGAAATGGTGCACCCATGTTTCATCAATAAAAATTGTCACGTTCTATCAATGAAGATAGTGTCACTCGATTCTACGAGTAAGTTAGGTAGTCCTTGGCAACATTACACTCTTCTGTTGTTTCTGAGCAGGGGTCAAAAGGAGAGGTGCCCGCACTGCAGAGACCTTAGTCATTATTAAGATAGTCGGGAGAATTCGTTCAGTCTGTCAGACACTCGTTTTTGCCTCACTTGCAAATTGCCTGACAGTTACCCATCGATTTGCAAATACAGTACCAATTTTTTAACCAAAGACACTTTCTTCAGTGACAACAATGGTGGTCGACCTTTTTGTTGATCTTCCTTCACTGACAAGAGCCCTATTTTAAACTTCCTGTGCTAATATTTCACAGTTTCATATTCATAAGAAGTTTTCACCGCGGTAAATATTAATCATTTTCTCACGAGTAGTCTGGGGGGGGGGGGGGGATTTTCCCTGCAAATGAAGAAACTTGATAACCGAGAGGTATTCAACGGACTCCAGTGTGCCTTGAAAATTTCAGCCAACCTTTAGCCTGCCCAGCTATGTTCACTGAATGTGTTATAGAGTTCACACAATTATTATCAGATCTCCCAAAACGTCCCATATAGGCCCATTGCGAATGACGTCACAGAGTGCTTTGTTTTGTACTTCCGACACCTAAAATGGCGGGTGGATCAGCTTGTCACAAATCCCAGACTGGGAGATGCGATGGTTATAACAGGACAACAATCACGAACGAACAAGTATAACACTTAACAGAACAACCCATCAGACTCACACATTTATTAACATAAATATAAAGATAAGGATAACAGTGCAATTACATACATACATTAGATTATTCAAGTTACTGCCGTCCAACGGCCTTATTCCCACATGCACTCTTCCTCGGGTCCACAACCCGGTAGTTACTTTCTAAAGACACTTCGGTCTCAGCTTCTCCTCTCCCTGTCTTAGTAGCACATTAATATTTCACTGGCACCGCAGTCTCCCAATAGCACCTTCCTATTGCCATAACACATTAGCATTCCAATAGCACATCAACATGGCAATAGCACATTAGCATTTCAATAGCACATTCACAATCACATATACATCCCTGTCTGTGGCCAGACTGCCACGACTCATGTGCTGCGACTGTCCTACACGACAGCGTCACTCCTGGCCTATGTGTGGCCTTCGGCCCTATGCTGGCCTATCCCCTGGGCTCACCGACGCGGCTCTTCGGCCCGTCCCCGGCACCTACAAGAATAACATTATATTGGTATAATACCATACCATTTCTAATCACTTCACCCCTCATTACAACTCATGAAGCGTACACACAATAGTTCACATTTCACTCACCAAACATCTTACGGTAACACACCTCCACCGTAGTACACAATACTCACTCTCGCTACAAATCCATGAACTCAACTTACATCTATCGCTCATGGCGCACATTGCTATATACAGTATCAAGGACTTCCACATTCCTCACATATACTTATTTACATCGTGGTAATAGACGAATATAATACATCAATCATAATTATCAATCATCGTTCCACCTACCAGTCATCACTGGAAAAACACTACTCCCAAGTCTTCCGACTGCTCTCCTTATGTTCGCCCTCTGGGGCTTTCTCCTGCGTCCGCTTTCTCAGACGTCTTAGTGTGCAGTGATAGTAATACAGCGCTCTCGCCTCATTCAGACCCCTCCCCCTCTCTCAACATGCACGCTTTCCCTTACCCCGTGGCCGTGGGTTAACTTTATTCTAACTCTCTTCTCGTAACTACTGATCCTCGCTCACTCGCTCGTGACATCATCCCCCACCCCAAAAAAATTAATGCAATTAATTTCAAATCGCATCAAGATGACTGTCAACGAGTGAGCGTGAGCAATGCTTACATAAAAATGACCTACCAATGCCTCTAGCACATAAAATACCGGAATCAAGGAAAAATATGGGGATCAATATGCCCTGCACTATGCATATATGTATCACATCATCAATAGCTAACTAAACACAATACCTAATACAGAATCAAAAACCAATCAACCTATCAACCATTCCTCATATCATATTTATAATGTCAATATTTTAAAGTCGACTCGTTCACACAGATCCTGTCAATGTTCCTGTCCTCCGATGTATAAGCTCCTGAACTCTTCCCCTAGGCTCGACTAAGGTAGTCGGCGATATGATTGCTGGTTCCTGGAATTGGTTGAATAACGAAGGTATACGGCTGCAAAGCCAATGCCCATCTAGACTAGCGCGGGCGGGACGAACGATTCTTCGACAAAAACGTTAGCGGCTTGTGGTCTGTCTGGATACAAAATTCTCGTCCCATGAGATAACGTCCTAATTTCTGGACGGACCACACAATGGCAAGACACTCCCGCTCTATCACAGAATACTTTCTTTCTCTCTGCAATAACTTCCTACTGACATAACATACAGGATGGAAACATTCGTTCTTCTCCTGTAGAAGACAAGCGCCGACACCAGAGTCCGACGCATCCGTTCTGAGGATAAAATTAGATCGAAAATCGGGTAATATCAGAATGGGTGACGATGATAATGCTGTCACCAAATTATCAAATGCTGTCTGACATTCAGACGTCCACTGGACCTTATCGGGTTGTCCCTTCTTAGTAAGGTCAGTAAGAGAAGATGACAAGGAGGAAAAATTTGGAATGAACTTTCTGTAATAATTTAAAATTCCCACTAAGCTTCTGACTTGTTTCTTTGTTTTAGGGATTTGCAACCCTACTAATTTGTCAATTTTTGTTACTTCAGGTCTCTGAACACCTCTACCCACGATATGTCCTAAGAATACTATCTCTGGACATGCCAAATCCATCTTTGCGGGTTTAGCAGTTAACCCAAAATGACGTAATCGTTTAAAAATTACTGTTAGTGTCTGAATATGATCAGACCATGTCGACGTATGACATGCTATATCGTCAAAGAATGACACGACATTAGGTATGTCCTTCAATACCAGTCTCATTAATCGTGCAAACGTCGCTGGCGCGTTTACCAACCCAAATGGCATGACCTTAAATTGGAATAATCCAATGGGCGTTTGGAACGCCGTGTATTGTTTAGACTCCTCAGTAAGAGGGATTTCCCAATAACCTTTCGTTAAATCTATCTTGGAAAACCACGTGGACCCGGCCAATGAAGCTATTAGTTCCTCCTGAAACGGAATAGGCTCCCTATCGCCTACCGTAATAGTGTTCAATCTTCGAAAACCAATACAGAACCGCACCGATCCATCAAGTTTTTTCACGAGGACGATGGGTGATGAATACGGCGATGTTGATGGTTCTATCACATCTAACTTCAACATTGACTCAACTTCCTTTATAACTCTATCTCTCGAAGAAAAAGGCAGCGGATAAGGTCTAAGAGATACTGGCCTATCCGAAGTCAACTTTATTTGGTGCTGGATCACGGTAGTGCGACCCGGCAAGTCCGTAATAACATCCGGGAATGACGCTAACAGGGTCTTAAGTTCCCTACTCATCGAACTCGTAAGGTCAGGGTTAAATTTTACGTCCCTGTAACCTTGTGTCGGAGTTAACTCCGGCAATTGAATTTGTATCTCTTCCTGCGCCTCGGTGTCGCTTACGTCACTGTCTAACTGGTCTACGACCCCCGTACAAGCAGTAGAGAAGACACTCTCCTCTGGTTTTGTCTGTGCACACAGATACTCTGGTCTCTCATAAAATCTCTGTAGCATATTAACATGGAAAACCTTACTTGATCCATCAATGTGGATAGCGTAATCTACCTTCGAAACAACCCGCTCAATAACATAAGGACCTTTCCATGTCATCAATAACTTATTATGGTCCGTAGGTAATAACAATAGGACCTTGTCTCCTGGCTTAAAAATTCTCAGTTTGGAAACTCTATCTTTATAGTCTTTTGCTCTTTTCGAAGCGATACTAGAAGCTTCTTCTGCTATAGTGCGCGCTGAAGATAATCTTTCTCTTAAATCAACAAGGTACTGAAACACTGAAATTTTCTCATCGTCTCCCGATGATGGCGACGTCATCATGTCCCGAAGAACATCAGTTGGACCCCTAGGACTACGACCATACATCATTTCAAAAGGAGAGAATCCCGTTGACTCCTGCCGTACCTCTCTGTACGCGAATAACACTTCAGGGATATATCTATCCCAATCTTTAGGGCGATCAGCAGCTACCTTACGCAGCATCGACTTTAACGTCGAGTTCAATCTTTCGCACATGCCATTAGCCTGCGGATGATAAGGGGTGGTAGTGATGGGTTGTATGCTGAATAAGCGAAACAATTCCTTCATCATTTCCGAAGTAAATTGCGCACCCCTATCAGATAAAATCTGTTCCGGAATTCCCACCCTAGCGAAAATTTCAAAAAGCGCTTCCGCGACTGCCTCGGACGTTATGGTCCGAAGAGGAACCGCCTCTGGCCATCTCGTAGCATTACATATGACCGTTAAGAAAAATCGATTCCCCCTATCGGTAGCTGGGTGAATGGGGCCAACAAGGTCTATCGAAACCTTTTTAAACGGTTCCGAAACCGTGGGGATCTTTTGAAGAGGAGCCTGGGGTGTACGACCCTTATGCGTCGTCTTTTGGCACGCACTACATGTCTTACAATACACTTGTACATCTCTGTGGATAGATGGCCAGTAAAAATGTTTAAGAACCCTTTCTTTGGTTCTAGCTATTCCCATATGATCCGCTAATGGGACATCATGTGCCAAATGCAATACTGTTGCGATTAGCAACGCTGGCACAACGACCTGCTTTAAAATGGAGGCCACCATTACATACTTACGGAACAGAATGCCCGCCTGAATAACAAAGGACGACGACCCGTTCTTATATTTCCTCGTTTTCTCCGTTCGCGCCTCCTCAAAACATGGACTCAATGATGGGTCCTCCTTTTGTAATGTCGCCAAGCGCCCTGGTGTGATATCCAGGTTGACCGCTGGCGTTGCCAAAGGTCTAATCTTACTCCTATCACGTACCTGTCGACGTGTCTCGACTGCGGCACAAAAGTCAATACCTTTTGATTGCGACCATGCCTGCACATTCTCCTCGGAAGGGGAAACTACCCGCGATACATTACCAATGATGAGCTGGGCGCCTGGAAAGCAACCAACGACTGCTTCGACTTCCCCGCTAAGGAAAGGTGTATCTATCACTATTCTTGCCATGGGTAATTTCTCAATGGCCCCTGAAAATTGTATGCATGGGACAGTCTCACCCGTAAGCTGCGAATCCCGAATGCAGTCCCTATGCACTCCCACAACGGTAGATCCTGTATCTCGTAAAACCGAGACCGGTTCGTCCCCAACAAACCCCGGATAAACCCTAAGACCACCTCCTGTATGACATGAATTTATAACGGGGATCTTTCTCCCACAAGGTAAAACACCGGAAGATAATAACTTCTCACAACTGGGACACTTAGAATACTGTCCGCCTCCGTTGTCCGATGTAACACACGCAGCCGCATGATGAAATTTATTAGGGGAACATGGAGTGGAGCTACCGTGACTGCCATCCACGTTCGCCGCTATCCTACCTGCAGGGCAATTCACGCTGATGTGATCTGCTCTTCCGCAGTTCCAACACTTCGCGGCCCTACAATTGCGTGAAAAATGACCCACGCGTCCGCAAGTCCAACACTCCGCTCCCTGTGCTCCGCTAAACCTGGGTCCCCGTGACCCATCGCGACCGGAACTAAAGTCCCTATGCCGTCGGTCATCGGCAAAGGTCACAAATCGCCCTCGGCCATTACCGCGACCTAGCCCTCCTGCTCGGTCAAACTTACCGGATCCATATGCAGGTGATTGGTGATACCCCCTACGTTGCCCCTGGGCTTGCCCGTTATAGGCACCACGCTGACGCGACCTGTCTTTATGTCCTGCCGGCGACCCCTCAACCACGGCGACGTAACCAGCATCCTGTACGTACGCCCTCGCGACTGGTTTGGACGGATGTGCCGTACGGTATGCTTCCGCCAACTTAGACGCCTCTTGCACCGTCGCGGGTTCGTTTTCTTTCAGGAAAGCCACGAGATCTTTATGGCACGACGCGTACAGCTGGTCACGGATCATTAGGTCTTTCAGTTTAGCAAAATCCGCGCCCACATGCGCCAAGTCTACCCAGTTCGCGAAATATTCCGTTAGTCTCGCGACGAAGGCAGCAAAGTCCTCCCTGGTATCCGCACGTGCTCGCCTAAACTGCTCCCGGAAATATTCCTCGGTACGCGCAAATCGGCGAAGCAGCAAAGACTTCAGCTTATCGTAATCATGTACGTCTTCGCGCTGTAGCTCTTTAAAGTAGGTTAACGCTCGCCCCTGCAATAGGGACGCCAGGTACGTGGACCATAATTGCTTATTGTCCCCCCATTGCAGTTGTGCGTTCAGTTCGAACCTGTAAAGGAAGGCATCTATATCGTCCTTCCGGTCGTCGAACGTAGGCAGCTTAATCCTAACGCCACCTTTGTTTTGTCCCTGCCGCTCAACTGTTTCCGTTGGCGCATTCCTCTTGAGTTCCAACTCCGCAATCTTTACTTGCGCCTCTATCTCCTTTAACTTTATCTCCTGCTCCCTTTCCTTAGCCTCCTGAGCCTCTTTTTCTCGCTCTCTATCTTTAGCACGCTCATCGCGCAACTCCGCCTGCTGCTCTTTAATCCAGCTGCGCAGCTCCTCTCCCTCAAGGCCAAGTTCCGTACCCAATTTCATGAGCTCACGGAGATCCGCCATTTCACAGATTTATGGTTATGGTATGTATTATGAAAAAGACCAACCTGTCGGTATGATCACTAACGACACGACCAGAGACCTGAGATCACACCAGATATAACAACACCCAATTGTCTCAAATACAATTCAGAAATTTACCTACTGAACATTTTATAGCATACTCTCTATAACTAATTCTATGTTCATACAATGTATAGCACTATTAAATAACAAAAGCGAAAAGAAAAGACAAGAATGAGAAAATTCAGAAGAAGGGCCACCAGGACATCAAAGACAACGAACCAGACTAGGACAAAGCTTCTAAAAAAAAACTTTAATGGGAAAAAAAATGCAACCTAACTACGCCGATTACACTACAAGGTACGAACAAGAACAGAGCCTGAAAAAAAGAACGTATCTACAGATAGATAAGAGAGGGACAAGAGAAACGTCTTCCTAAAACAACGAGGAAGATGGAACGCCACAATCTAAACAAAAATACAGGTCCCTATAGAACTGTTCACTGTGATGAACGAAGTACCAAGTTTCCCACACCTTTTGAAAAGGATAAACTAAGTTCAAGACAGCAAACGAAAACAGCAAAACAGAGAAAAAGACAGATCAAAGAGACAGCCCACAATCCAGGGCACAAAATTTCAGTTTTACTTAACTTTCAACTTTTTGAGTCTTAACTCCTCCCTTAATCGGAGCTCTGGCCGCTTGTCTCCTCAGGCTGGCACACACACTCTCTGCAGAAATTTAAGTACACATTAATTCCTATTCATGAAAATACATGCATCAATACATATTCATAAAAACACATAAATCATATCATCATGAAATTTCCATTCATCCCACGAACAAAGACAGCACAAATTCCTACAACAAGATAAGTACTACGTGGACAAAAACTAAAGTAACAAATGCCCACTGACAAATACCTACTAACTAACTACAACTAAATATTACGAAAATGGACGTGTCACAACGGACGAGCCCCCAGTGTCACAAATCCCAGACTGGGAGATGCGATGGTTATAACAGGACAACAATCACGAACGAACAAGTATAACACTTAACAGAACAACCCATCAGACTCACACATTTATTAACATAAATATAAAGATAAGGATAACAGTGCAATTACATACATACATTAGATTATTCAAGTTACTGCCGTCCAACGGCCTTATTCCCACATGCACTCTTCCTCGGGTCCACAACCCGGTAGTTACTTTCTAAAGACACTTCGGTCTCAGCTTCTCCTCTCCCTGTCTTAGTAGCACATTAATATTTCACTGGCACCGCAGTCTCCCAATAGCACCTTCCTATTGCCATAACACATTAGCATTCCAATAGCACATCAACATGGCAATAGCACATTAGCATTTCAATAGCACATCAACATGGCAATAGCACATTAGCATTTCAATAGCACATTCACAATCACATATACATCCCTGTCTGTGGCCAGACTGCCACGACTCATGTGCTGCGACTGTCCTACACGACAGCGTCACTCCTGGCCTGTGTGTGGCCTTCGGCCCTATGCTGGCCTATCCCCTGGGCTCACCGACGCGGCTCTTCGGCCCGTCCCCGGCACCTACAAGAATAACATTACATTGGTATAATACCATACCATTTCTAATCACTTCACCCCTCATTACAACTCATGAAGCGTACACACAATAGTTCACATTTCACTCACCAAACATCTTACGGTAACACACCTCCACCGTAGTACACAATACTCACTCTCGCTACAAATCCATGAACTCAACTTACATCTATCGCTCATGGCGCACATTGCTATATACAGTATCAAGGACTTCCACATTCCTCACATATACTTATTTACATCATGGTAATAGACGAATATAATACATCAATCATAATTATCAATCATCGTTCCACCTACCAGTCATCACTGGAAAAACACTACTCCCAAGTCTTCCGACTGCTCTCCTTATGTTCGCCCTCTGGGGCTTTCTCCTGCGTCCGCTTTCTCAGACGTCTTAGTGTGCAGTGATAGTAATACAGCGCTCTCGCCTCATTCAGACCCCTCCCCCTCTCTCAACATGCACGCTTTCCCTTACCCCGTGGCCGTGGGTTAACTTTATTCTAACTCTCTTCTCGTAACTACTGATCCCCGCTCACTCCACTCGTGACACAGCTGACGAATGTAACTTCGAGATATGTCTAAGCGGTTAAAATGCCTGCTGGTTGCATTGCAGTCGACTGTTATGGCAGGGGTGGAAAGTCCTGTCCTGTCCTAGTCACCGTCCCGTCCTGTCCTTGTCCTCGTCACCGTCACCGTCCCGTCACGCGGGTCCTGTCAGTGTCACGGTCCCCGTCCTGGTCTCCGTCACCGCCGGTCCTGTCTTGGTCACCGTCCCGTGGGTCCTGTCCTGTCCTGGTCACCGCCCCGTCCCGCCTGTCCTGGTCCCCGTCACCATCCCGCGGTTCCTGTCCTGTCCTTGTTCGTCCCCGTCCCGTGGTTCCTGTCCTGTCCCGGTCCCGGTCCTCGTCACCGTCCAGTCACGCGGGTCCTGTCACGGGCACCGTCCTGGTCCCCGTCACCGTCCCGTCCTGTCCTCTGTCCCGTCCCCCTCCCTTCCCCGTCCCGTCCCGGTCCCGTCACCGTCCCTGTCCCGTCCCGCGGGTCTGGTCCTGTCCTGTCCTGGTCACCGTCCCCGCCGGTCTCCTGTCCTGGTCCTCGTCACCGTCCCGCGGGTCTCCTGTCCTGGTCCTCGTCCCGCTGGTCCTGTCCTGGTCCGTCCCGTCGGTCCTGTCCTGGTCCGTCCCGTCGTGGTCCTCGTCACCGTCCCGCGCCCCCTGTCCTGGTCACGGTCCCCCCCGTTACCGTCCCGCGGGTCCTGTCCTATCCTGGTCCTCGTCCGGCGGGGTCCGTCATCGTCCTGCCTCATCCCGCGGGTCCCCGTTACCGTCCTGGTCCTCCCGTTCCTGCCCGGTCCAGTGGTCCCTGTCCGTCCGCAAGTCCGGTCTTGTTCCGTCCCATCCTAACCGGTCCGTCCCACAAGTCCTATCTCGCCCGGTCCCTTCCTCCCTCCGACTAGAGGGCAGGGGCAGGGGCACATGACAAGGGAAATAACCATAAGTTTGTAAGGCAACCTTGTAGTTATTTGCTTATGACGTCCCCTATACCTACCTTAAAAACTTACCGTCTTGACATTTATGCACTTACCTCCCACAGGACAAAGGCTGAGAGAACCTGAAGATGGTCAAGAGTGGAACTAGCAGCGTTTTTGGGAGGTTACTATCTCTAACATCGTGGAGTTCCAAGTTGACTACTCCACGAATTGTGCACGCGTTTGATGCCACAATCACCACGATGTCTACAAGATAGTGGCTTTGGATGTAATGGGAATTTGTTTTCTGGTATGACCCAGTTATCGTGGTTGATCTGTTCGTGAGTGAGCGTGCGTGCGTGCATCTGAATATGAAAACGAAAACCCCTATTTTTAACCAAACCGCGACATGCCTCCCAAACACGATCACCCGATACGAAACGATCACCCGATACGAAACGATCACCCGATACGAAACGATCACCCAGACGAGACCCGAGACCGGGCCACAACTTGCGAGACGATACCACACCTAGACTATCACCGATACAACCACCGAGACGAGAAAACCCAGACGATCGAGATGAGAACCAATACGAGACCGAAAACGACTCCGATACCGAGACCAACTCGGAGACCAGACGAGAGAAACCACGAAACGAGACCCAACTCAGACGACCACCGAGGCGAGACCGACCACCGAGGCGAGGCCAACTCCGAGACGCGCACCGAGAGGAGACCAGACCAGCACCGAGACGATGACCCGATTCGAGACGAACTTCCGAGACGAGACCAACTCCGAGACCATCACCGAGACGAGACCAACTCGGAGACGAGACAAACTCCCAGATGATCACGGAGACGAGACCAAACTCCGAGACGGTCACGGAGACGAGACCAACTCCCAGACGATCACCGAGACGAGACCAACTCCGAGACGATCACCGAGACGAGACCAACTCCGAGACGATCACCGAGACGAGACCAACTCCGAGACGACCACCGAGACGAGACCAACTCCGAGACGATCACGGAGACGAGACCAACTCCGAGACGATCACCGAGACGAGACCAACTCCGAGACGATCACCGAGACGAGACCAACTTCCGAGACGATCACCGAGACGAGACCAACTCCGAGACGATCACCGAGACGAGACCAACCCCGAGAGAGACACTCCGTGACGAACTAAACGTGCCTACGCAAATCTTATTCCATTGACATAAAACGAAAACGAAACGGCACCGACACCGACACGCGTTCATTCGATCACGGTGTCGGGAATATGGGTTTTCCAATTTACAATGTTCTGTTTCTAAAATAATTTCTCTCATGCTCTCTCTCCCATACACATACAAAGACAAACACGTATGAATCAACAATAAAAAAAAAAAAAAGGAAATCAGTAACGAGCATAAGAAGAAACATGCTGATAAAACAGACCTACCTATGTTCAGTGTTCCCTCTAAGCTGTGTGTATGCACAAACACAGGCGGTTTACAACCAGCATAGAAAGGAAAATGTGTGTACAAAACGTTAGTTACATCAAAGATACTAGAAACGATAAGATAATGAGCCAATGTCTTCTTCGCGCCACTAAAAAACCGTGCACAAAATTTGCGCGCTGATCATGCTCGATGTAATGGTAAATTTATTATGCAAAATTGTGACAGTGCTACTGTGAGTAAAGAAAAAAAAAAGCCAGAGTTTTCCCACAGCGATTGAGGTTACAATTCCACAACAAGTGACGTCAATCAAAGCCGACAGCAATAGCTGAATAATGAACAAAATTCAATATTTTCCCTATTTGGTTTTGTAAAATACGGCACTTTTCATGACTTCCGCGCCTGTGCCGCTAGGTGGCGATGCGAAGTCTGTGCACGTTAAAAGCACTGTCTCATCTTGTCAATTCTAGTATCTTTGGTTACATAAAGCAATGTAGTAACTGAAGGGGTTGGAATTGGAAGGCGTCTGTCCCTTGTAAATCTAACCCTCTTAAATAAATTGAGGGTATTAGAATTTTAAGCGGTCTAAATAGATTATTGCCAATTACACTTCGACCCCTTCTAATTCTAATCTCCTCAATTAATAATTACACATGATTTGAACAATCCTGTATCTGACATTTTAACAACAAAGTACACAATAAAAATTGCAGCTAAATCCAAGTATTATTGCACTCTATGAAGTAAACTACCTAAATAGAGGGAACACTGCTCATGTTAGGCCTACATGTTTCTTGATTGGGATATGGATAAAAACAGGGCAAATTTTAATTCAAGTAAATTTGGCACAGCAATAAGTACCAGCTAATAGTCTTGAGTTTTTTCCCTGGCAGATGTAATAATCCACGTTCACTAGCTTCGTGAAACTGTGTCCATCGGTCATCATGGTGTTTCTCAGGACTCTCTGTGAAAGCAGCGGATGGTTGGTGGGCAATTCATGTCTCCTCCCACCCTGTCATTAGGCTATATTCAGTCTATCGTCTGGCTCCTTTCTAGCACATTATAGCCGTTGTCGTGTCGACGTGCTTTCACCAAGCGCCAAATGGAAACTCTGTAAAAACAAACAGGTTAATGGCATGAAAAAAAGTTTGGCTTAGGCACTTATTTACAGATTTCGTGATAAGAGAACAACACCTTTTATCTGCCCCTTAAGATACATGTCATAAGAACAGTATTCCCGGGTTGCGATTTGTTTTGCTAATTTAGTAAACAGGAAAGAAAATTGGGGGGGGGGGGGGTGGAAGGGGGGATTGGGGGGAGGAGTATATCAGACAAATACAGTTTTTGGTTAGCACCCACTCTGTGCATGACTCAGTGATTATAAATGAATGTGTGAATGAATCGTATATAGATCTACGTGAATGACAGTAAAAAGTTAAATTACAAAAATAGATCAGTACGTTTGTAAATAAGGGACAGCTAGGAAAATAAGTACCTAAATGAGTAAATAAAACAGGTGTCTGTCAGGACTATCCTAAGTACTGGAAAATATTCTATTTATCACATCAAATTATCCGAAATTATGACAGAAACAACCATAGAAACTATTTTCAGACCACAAAGGTTATATCTTTGCAACTGTAGACAAAACTTACAATACCACAGAAAAAAAATTAGAATGCCGTGTACAAAAATTACAAAATGAAGCATAAGTACCGAAAGACGACAACTGAAGAAGGATCTTGTTTGTTTTGTTTATACAACACGAACAGGATAATCTAGGAATGTTAAGACTATAACCGATGGCTCGGAAAAAAGTAAGGCTCAACCTTGTAAATTATTCTCAATGAGCATTATAGAACTAGCTAGTCCCGAAAAACGAAATTTCCGATCACACTTTTCGATTCTACTAGACAAAAAGAAGGCTTCACCAATTTTACCAAAAATTCCCAAATTCTGTGACCTTAACCTTGCTCTTAAGTGAGACAAACATTGCATTTCGTACTAGTCAGTGGATATGAGTAGTCTGAGCTTTACTCATGGCCAGTTGTTTGCCTCACCTCCTTACCTCCGCTCACCACTCTATTTGATGGCTGACCTACATTCAACTAGCTGGGTTTTCCCAAAAATCTTGGTTTCTACTATTGACGGTTTAAAAAAAATCGTAAATATTCTTAAGAGCTGAATGTTGTCCCAAATCGATGTGTCTAGGTAACGTTTCATCAACAGCTGAGGCAGCACACAGAGTTTCATCATTTTTGATCAGGCAGTCATGACATTTTACTTGCTTACATGTTCACCCTCTACCTCCATTACTGTATGACAATTTCATTTGTCCATCGCATATTACATTATTTTTTTAAAGTTTGTAAAATCCACTTTTTTAAAATAACTTTAATGGTTGTCTCTAGCTCTGAGCACTCCTCGCAAATTTTGCAAACTCGTACTTATTTATAGTGGACTCCTGATCATATAAATAGCTCGGCCGCATGCATCGACACTTTGTGACAAATGCTTTTTTATAACAATCTTGCACTCTGAACCACATGTATAAAGCAGGAGCAAGCGTACATTTTTGCATGTTGCAAAATCCACATAAAACCCTCCACACAGACGTTACACCCCAAGCCGGATGTAGGCCTTTGGTGTTCTGAGCGAGGCACTTCAGATTTGATGGGACCCTATATATATACAGACAAAATACATGGCAAATTACAAAATTTAGGCACCAAAGTCTTTTTGCTGGATTTATCTGGCACTGACAAGTTATACACTCACAGAAATGTTAAATGAGTTATACATCTGAGGTGGATGGGTGTACCTCTGCTTCATGTGTTTCCCTCAGATCATCTTCAATTTATATCACTTTTGTGCAAGTGGAATTGCCCTTTTGGCCCCCAACCCCTCCTCTTAAATCCAGCCGCGGTTACACCTTAACAGTTTGTGAAATGTACTTACTGATCAAGACAATGATCTTGCAGGCATGGGATGAGTTTGATCTCCAAGACTGCGACGCTTGCAGCACGTTGGCAGATCATAAAACTGACAGATTTCACATGCCGTCCCGACATTTCTGTGCCCCAACTGCAAGGAAAGTATTAAGAAAATTCGATGACCTACTGGGTACAGTCAGTTTGCGGAAGACAGTGCAAAAAATTCAATTTGCGGCATTAACTTTGTGATCGAGTGCAGTATAACTGAACAAAAGTCAAATTGATATACAGCTCGATCTATGACCTACATCTCAATCTCTTCCGTTCGCAAAAAAAAAAAAAAATTATTTTCATCTTTTGCACCTGCTCAACATGAAGTAGGATGGAAGGATTTTGAACAGGATAATGTTTTGTTTTTAAATGTTTTCCAGAAGTAGAGGTAAAAATTGGATAACCGGGCATAATAGTTACTACGTATAAAATTTACATGGCTTGTCGATTGTTGAAGGCGGGTTCTAGTTTGAGGGCAGTACAGTCTTCCTTACCGCAGTTCTGTATTTCTTTGCTGCCTTAGTTTCTTGAACCTGTACATGGAGCCATGAAGTAAAACGGGGAGGGGGGTCCCTCTATTCGTCTGCACTTTTGCAACACAACTCACACCCAACGTCTTATAATAATTATAATAATATAGTTCTACATTTTCACCAGTGACCATAGCGACAAAAAGCGCGTGAAATCACTTAGCATGGAGCGGAAAGTAGATCGCTGCGGTAAAAAAATTTCCGTTTGTGCATTTGCAGGGCGCGAGGGGGTAAGAGCTTACAAACGGTTCTAAATAGTTTCATTCAACCCAAAAATATGAACAAACCACAGTAAACAGATATGCAAACTATATTGGTGAAGATGGTCTCTTTCAATTCTTCAATTTCTTGTTTACCGCAGCGACCTAGTTTCGCGATTTGTCGGGAGTGAGATCTCTATAAATACAAAACTCTCTGGTTCAACCCGGACTGTGTACCTTTTTTTTTTTTATGTGTGCGAGTTCATGAGATCATGCATTGAGCGGTTCATATCACAGCACCGTAATTGCGTGTCTAAAAATTATATGGATACAGCGCTTGGCTAAAGAGCTCCGTTAACATCAAGTCCCGTAAATTGCACTTTTTCAAATTTTTTCCGCAACTGGAATACAGAAAGAGTTTCGCCTCCCTCTCCCTTTTTGTCTCTTTACAAATTCGTGTATCAACGAGTGGACTGGGCCAGGTAAATGCCAATGGAGACAAAAACAAGAACCAAAAAAAAAAAAAACCCAACAAAACCAAGCTTGAAATATGGAATTCCCCATTTTTAAAATTTTAACTACATGACGTACATCTAGTTGAATTTTGCCTCACCCACAGTCAAAATGTGTGCCTAACGAAAGCTTTTTTACGCTTAACGTTCCTTTTTTTCCTGCAACCGATCCATGTGTATGCTCGCTTGGAACAAAATGAGGAAAACTCGTTCGCTGGCTGGACAAGTATAATAATTATCCCAATACTTCCTTGCGGACCTGTCAAAATCTCTTCGCGGGCCGGATCTGGCCCGATGGCAGTAGGATGTCCACCCGTCATACACTACGGAGGTTGGGCCATACATTTTTCTCTGAATTTTACGAATACCGGTACAGTACTCACATATTCATAAAACCTATGTAGTATGTAACAGAAAGATTACTTCCGTTGCAAGGACTAGCTGCAGTCAGGGGAAACATCATAGAAGTTGGACGTGTTTTTAAAAAAAAATAACTTACCATTCCATGCTCGATCCAGTTCTTTTGGATTTGAGGATTCAGTGTTGACCACAACCAGAAGAGGCTTTCCAGTGTAGCTGCTTCAGTCAGGCTTTTGGGACGTAAGCGTGTGCTGATCTGTGTCACGAGCGAGTGAGCGAGGATCAATAGTTACGGGGAGAAGGGGTTAGAGTAAGATTAACTCACGGCCCACAATTAATGGAAAGCATGGAATGTTGTGAGTTGGGGGGTTTGGATGAGGCGAGATCGGTGTGCTTACAGTCACTGCAAGTTAAGAAGTCCAAGGGGACAGATGTGAAGAAAGCAGTCGGGAGATTGTGTGTTTTCCAGTGATGACTGGTAGGTTGAACTATGATTGATAATTATGATGATTGATGTACTATATTCTCCTATGACCATGATGTAAATGTTATATGTGAGGAATGTGAAAGTCATTGATTACTGTGTATAGAGATGTGCGCAATGAGCGATAGATGTAAGTTAGGATCATGGATTCGTAGCGAGTCTGAGTACTGTGTAATACGGTGGAGGTGTGTTACCGTAGAGAAGTGCAGATGTGTGGTGAGTGAAATGTGGACTGTTGTGTGTACGCTTGATGGTTCGTAATGAGTGGTGAAGTAGATAGTAATTGTATGGTGTTATAGAGATGTAATGTTATTCTTATAGGTGCCGGGGTCGGGCCGTGAGGCTACCCGTGGTGGAGAGACTAGTACCGGGGATAGGCCAGCATAAGCGAGATGCCTGGGTTGGGCAGAAGGCTACCCACAGGCCAGCCTGAGTGAAGCTGTCGCGCAGGACAGCGAGAGCACATTAGTCGTGGCAGTCTGGCCACAGACAGGGACGTTATGTATTAAGATATTAATGTGCTATTAAGATATTGAGGGGAGATTGAGATACTGAGATTAGGTTGAGCAGGAGCCAGTAAGATAGGCCCGCAAGTAGTACATACATTGAGGTGAGGCTGAGGCCGGAGTATATTTTAGAAAGTTACTATCGGGTTGTGAACCCGGAGATAGAATGAATGTTGGGAAAAATGACCATTGGATGGTATTTGAATTGAATAATGTAATGTATGTAATTGCACATGTAACAAGATATGGTGTTAGGGTGGGGGTGAAGGTGTGCTGTAGATGAACCATTGATGGGGGTTCCACTCTTGTTACTGCGGCTGGTTAGGCCGCAACATTCACTCGGTTCGTGCCAGGGCGGTAAAACTGCTCACACTGTCAAAGAAGAATATAAGTCTATTGTAGGGCACAAAAGACGTTTATTCAATAACACACACACCTGCTCTCGACTGGGGGAAGAGACGCAGTCGTGTAATAGTATACCAATTAACAACAAGACATATATAGGCTACATGTAATGTCACATGGCATAGTTAACACGACTAGCATAATAATAATACATGTATAAAACGTAAATAAATCAAGAGTGAATATAATAAACACAGCATGAGATGCGCGATATCAGAGAGAGAAAAAGAGAGAGAGAGAGAGAGAGAAAGAGAGAACAATATTACCCAAAGACTTCTAAACATTCAGTACGCACTAATATCGTGGTCGTCGATATAACATAACATTTGTGAGCAAACACTCTGCTCGGTTAGGCTAATAGTATACGGCATTTCAGTAAGCTACAT
Organism: Onchidella celtica; assembly: GCA_963931925.1. Classification (NCBI taxonomy): domain Eukaryota; kingdom Metazoa; phylum Mollusca; class Gastropoda; order Systellommatophora; family Onchidiidae; genus Onchidella; species Onchidella celtica. Next base: position 6,075,451 of record OZ007577.1, read on the forward strand.
GTATCTCTAAAACAATATAAACAGCATAACCACAAAACTCTTTCATAACTTCCAGAGTCTAATATACTTATGAGGAAAATACATCTATTGCTTACAGAGTTACACTCATCGTAAATATCTGATAGCATCTGATATTATCATCTTAAAATCAGCAAGGACAGCATTATACGTATTAAAGAGCACGTACCTGTCAAAGAAGAATATAAGTCTATTGTAGGGCACAAAAGACGTTTATTCAATAACACACACACCTGCTCTCGACTGGGGGAAGAGACGCAGTGCTTGGGGCTTGACAGGCCCGGGGTTTTATACGATTCTTTCCCATCCTCCCACGGTCTTGGGGGCGGGTCAGTCTAACTGTCGCTCACAGTTAAGCACTGTGATTGGAACACGCTCCTACGCTCCTTTAAGACAAAATACTGAATCCCAAAATACCACATACCACATACTCCCCGCTGAACACCAAAAATCGTCCCGATTTTTGCTCAGAATGGAATAAAAAGAACGAAATAAGAACAAAACCACCTAACTGAAACCTTAAGACACATCTGAGGTCTCGGACAAGTCAACTGGAATCATGCATACCATTAATGTCTACGGAATTTACGGAAAATAAAAGAGTCCCGAACTTTATCTCTTAAAGTTCTTAATTGTTGTGAAATAACGAAGTCACCAGATATCATCCATCTTGGCCTTCGTCGTCGTCTAGGCGACTGAATTTCTACCGGAGTCTCACTGGACTCAGAATCTGCCAGAGAACTAATGTCGTGGTTGGATGACAGATGGTCATCAATGCCTGACATTCGAACTACGTTCGTCTCTAAGTCTGACCGTTCGATAATGCAAACACTTTGCTCTGAATCTGAAGGGGAAGGCTCATGTCGCTCTCGCGAATTCGCGACGGACCTCTTGCACTTTCGTGGGGCGCGACTTAAAACAGTCACCTTATCATTTTCAGGTCGTTCGCCAACCTCTCTCGGCGTGAAGGGTAGCAACAAATTCCGGTGTAATGTCTTTTTAAGACCTTGACCGTCAGCCTTTTGCACGACATATACAGGGATGTCTAAATTAGGTTTTTGCAATACTACATAAACATCGGAATGCCATCTGTCTGCTAGTTTATGTTTCCCAGTGAAGGCAAGTCTTCGAACAAGAACTTGTGCACCTGGTTGAATAGTAGCTCCCCGAATCTTTCTGTCATAACACTGTTTCTGCGAGTGCTTTGCTTTTTCGGAGGCTTTAAGAGCTGATCTATAAGCATAGTCCAGACGCTCCTGGATATTTTTCACATAATCAGGATAGGATTTAGATGGTACCGGCATCGACTGTTCTAACAAACCAAATTCAAGATCAATCGGAAGTTTCGGTTCGCGACCGAACATAAGAAAATACGGTGAATAGCCTGTGGAAGCATGTCGGGTACAGTTGTAAGCGTGTGTCATTTGAGGTACAAAAGCTTTCCAATTGGCTTTGTGTTCATCAGCCAAAGTGCCGAGCATGTCCAGCAGTGTGCGGTTGAAACGCTCAGTCTGACCATTGCCTTGGGCATGGTAAGGTGTTGTTCTGGACTTTTTAATACCTGTGATCTGACATAGAGATTGAATGACTCCGCTTTCAAAGGCTCGTCCTTGATCTGAATGAAGTCTAGCGGGTAGACCGTAATGAACAACAAAATTATCAAACAAGACTTTCGCAGTTGTTTGTGCTGTTTGATTACGCGTCGGTATGGCTTGTGCATATTTACTGAAATGATCAGTGATGACAAGTATATTATTATTTTCTATCCCTCCTGAGCAAGGTTCAAGAGACAGATAATCAATGCAAACTAATTCCATAGGCTGACTTGTAATGCTTACGAGAGGAGCCCGCTGATGTGTATCTGCCTTCCTGCAGACACAACGTTTACACGAAGCAATATATCTTTTCACGTCCTGTGACATGCCAGGCCAGAAGAATCGCCTACGTAAAAGATCCAAAGTCTTATCAATTCCAAGGTGTCCACAATCATCATGAACTCCCTTCAAAGCTTTCTGGCGGAAAGCCACAGGCAACACCAACTGGAAGATGGTATTATCATGTTCATGACATTGCCTATACAATACACCTCCTTTCATTTTCAGCTTACTTCCCTCTTTCAGAAGTTACCTTGCACCCGTAGTGCACTTCGACTTTGATACGGACCCTTCTATGCACGATATCACTTGATTAATATTTCTGTCACATTGCTGAGCGTTGGCCCAGTCAATTTTTGTGTCAACCTGTTCAAACAAGGCTGAATTGTCAGGAATGTTATCAGCTTCCCTATCTTCTAAATTTGTGCCACTATCCAAAATATCACTCAAGGGTGTGTGAACAGTGGAACCCTGTAGGACTGCTTGAATTACATTACTATGGACAGTGCATGGCCATTTAATCCGAGCCAAACCATCCGCATCTCGATTACACTTTCCCGGTTTGTACTTCAATTCGAAATCAAATTCCGAGAGGTGCGCAACCCATCTGTGACCAATAGCATCAAGCTTAGCTGAAGTCATTACATAAGTCAGTGGGTTATTATCAGTGTACACACAGAATTTGTTTCCATATAAATAATCATAAAATTTCTCAGTAACAGCCCATTTTAATGCGAGAAATTCAAGTTTATGGGCAGGATAGTTTCTCTCAGACTTAGAAAGACCTCTACTTGCAAACGCTATCACACGTTTCTTGCCATCCTGTTCCTGGTACAAAACAGCACCTATCGCCTCAGATGAAGCATCAGTGTGAAGAATGAAATCTTTAGAGTAATCGGCATAAGCCAGAACAGGTGCGTCAACTACAAGATCTTTTAACTGATCAAATGCCGCCTGTTGATCGTCACTCCAAACTAGTTTAGTGCTGCCCCTCTTTCCCCCGACGTCCTGTAGGAGCCTATGAAGGGGTTTGGCAATAGAAAAGTTTGGTACAAAACGACGATAAAAACCTACAAATCCTAGAAAACTCTGGAGTTCTTTAAGTGTCTTTGGAACTGGCCATTTCTGCACGCATTCTATTTTTTCTGGGTCACAAGACACGCCGTCTTTGGAAACTACATGTCCAAGGTATTTCAATTCACTCTGGAGAAATTTACATTTAGAAGGTTTTAGTTTAAGTCCCGCATCAGACAGTTTTCTGAAAATTGTCTCCAACTTCTGAAGGTGCTCCTTAAAAGTTCTACTGAATACAATGATATCATCTAGGTAAAGAAGACAGTCTTTGAGATTCGAATCTCCCATACATGTTTCCATACATCTCTGAAAAGTTGCAACCCCATTGGTAACGCCAAATGGTAAACGACAACATTCATAGAAACCTAAATTCCCAACCGTGAAATACCAATTAACAACAAGACATATATAGGCTACATGTAATGTCACATGGCATAGTTAACACGACTAGCATAATAATAATACATGTATAAAACGTAAATAAATCAAGAGTGAATATAATAAACACAGCATGAGATGCGCGATATCAGAGAGAGAAAAAGAGAGAGAGAGAGAGAGAGAGAAAGAGAGAACAATATTACCCAAAGACTTCTAAACATTCAGTACGCACTAATATCGTGGTCGTCGATATAATATAACATTTGTGAGCAAACACTCTGCTCGGTTAGGCTAATAGTATACGGCATTTCAGTAAGCTACATGTATCTCTAAAACAATATAAACAGCATAACCACAAAACTCTTTCATAACTTCCAGAGTCTAATATACTTATGAGGAAAATACATCTATTGCTTACAGAGTTACACTCATCGTAAATATCTGATAGCATCTGATATTATCATCTTAAAATCAGCAAGGACAGCAATATACGTATTAAAGAGCACGTACCTGTCAAAGAAGAATATAAGTCTATTGTAGGGCACAAAAGACGTTTATTCAATAACACACACACCTGCTCTCGACTGGGGGAAGAGACGCAGTGCTTGGGGCTTGACAGGCCCGGGGTTTTATACGATTCTTTCCCGTCCTCCCACGGTCTTGGGGGCGAGTCAGTCTAACTGTCGCTCACAGTTAAGCTCTGTGATTGGAACACGCTCCTACGCTCCTTTAAGACAAAATACTGAATCCCAAAATACCACATACCACACACATATATCTTTATCTTTATGTATAATAAATGTGTGAGTCTGTTTGGTTGTTCTGTTGAGTGTTATACTTGTCTGTTCGTGATTGTTGTCCTGTCATAATCAGTACATCTCCCAGTCTGGGAGATGTTACAATCTGCAGTTGCTGTTTGACCTTCGTCTGAGTATTTACTCCTGCTTTCTGAAGATCCATCCTCAGGACACCCTACAGGGCAATAGTAAAATCAGCGTCAGTCCAGATCAGAGGGGTGGGTGGGTGGGGGTTGGGGGTTGGGGGCAAAGTGGGTAGTAGTTGGCATGGACATTCGATTGGGGGGCTACTCTCCCCTGGTGGAGGCAATGTTTGGGAAAGGGATCCTTTGGTAAAGGATGTCGATATTGTATAGAGAGAAATGGGGGACCGCCATGGCTTAGAATAATATTTCAAAGAATATCCATTTAAAAAATTGCATGCATTTAGTATTGGTTTATTACAAAAATGCTTAATGAAAACTTTGAAATGGCGGCCCATATTTCCCATCCTGGCTCCGGCCTGTTGCCATTTTTGTAGGAACCTAATCAGCGTGAAGTTACAGACTGAAATCTCTTGAAAACACATGCCAAATTACCACTTTTGATTTGTTGCAAAATAATCAAGCTCCAGACAAGAGTGTAGCCATGAATATGACATAACTAATTAGCGATTAGATTATTCTTCCTCTGTCACCTGTGTCACCTGTGTGTATGTGCAGTAAAGACTTTCATCAACTTCATGCGAAGAGTCACTGGTACATCCCTCTCATTTTACGATGACAATAGTCTTTGATTCTTTATTTTGTGAATGTTGTTACAAGTACGTACGACCGCCAAGTGTGTTGCACTAGGGGTACGTAAATAAAAGCTTTTGTGGCTCCAGTGCTAGAGAGTTCCTCATGGAATACTCCTTACGACAGCCCTAATTTTTTTCCTCTTTTTTTTCTTTTTTTACTTGAAAGGGTAGGGGGGGGGGGCAGGGTTAAGGATTCGATAAGATTTAGGGCTGAGGATCAGAACGGGGTTAGGAATAGGGACGTGCGAGTACGCGCCTTTAGCGCAAAACACTTGGGGTGCGTACGTACAAGTAACAACAGCCTTATTTTGTTATCTTTTAGACAACCGCACTGAAGCAAGTCTGTTTTGTACCAGCTTTTAACTCTTTAACTACGAAGCACCTAATAATATTAGACGCTTGAGCCCTCGGTAAACTCCGAAGCGTTTAATATTAGACGCTCAAATTTGGCCGCTAATGTTCCATTGTGCAACCTACTTCAGTATCTTTGAAAGAAATGGGCTTAGTGTGTTTAAATTGTCATCTAAAAACGACATTTTATGAAAGAAAGAGCTCGGCCAAAGTTAAAAACGCAGTTTTTCCCTAAACATGAAATCTGTAACTTAGCTGGTTTTTCCAGTGGATTCTTCGCGTGTTTAGGTCGTCAGGGGAATAGGGGGCACCACAGAATAGAATAAAGGGGTACCGTAAACTTTCTCAGTGCCAGAGATAAATTTCCTGTCGCCACTCTTTGCACACAAGTGTTGACAAACTAGAAACTCAGATGAGCAGGAAAGGAGAGGCGAGGTGTACACAGAAATAGCGGACATATTTTCTTGTCTCAACTGTTGTGCCAGAATAAAGCAATTTCCTCATCCACTGAAACTGAAAGTTGCTCGCAGTGATGTCAAAAAAAACAACAATCAGTGCTTAGATGACTTAAACACGGGTCCTTAAAATTCTGGAATTTTCTCAAGCAAAACAAAAAAAAAAAGATTTTAAATTCTATTTTGATCCCTTAAATAGTGTTTAATGTTCATATTTTAACCAAAGGTCCCTGAAAAGTCAATAAACTACCAGATTGTCATAACTTCCTCCGTTGTCTTGTAGTCCAGTGAAAAACTTTTCACCATTTAAAAAAAAATTTAAATCCCTAACATCACCCATCCCTACCCAATCATTTCTTTCCCTAAAACTAATATTATACCTAATCCTGAACCTTTCAACACCCCCCCCCCCCGCCCTTCAACAAAAGGAAACCAACAACAAAATTATAAATTATAAGATTTCAAATTTGTCGGGAAATACGGAACTCTTTCTTGTATTTTATTAATTTTCACTACAGTCAAGTCTGATGCCATTTGAAATGTTAAAAAAAAATAATACATTTTTTATTTTACAATCCGTGAACATATGAATCGTGGATAAAGAGAAGCTGCATGGCACAGTGAAAATTCTTTCCAACTGGCGTTGGCAGAAACAATGAAAAAGTAACAAGTAGAAACAACCTTATACTGAAAACATTGAGATTACTGAGATAGCATGGCAACTGCTGGCCACCGGTATTATAACTCCCAAACTGATAATATTCACAGCTCTCCCCCCCCCCCCCCACACACACACACATATACATCCACCTTCGGCGAGTTAATCCTGTAAATTAATGATTTTACTGTTAAGAGGCAGATCCATGATTAACATTCAGTATTTAAAAGCAGGTGCCCTACTAAAGCCGTGTGCCGTTGTACCACATATGGTACTAGATCTACATCTAGTCATATCTTGGGTAAATGATTCACTCTAGCGGAATCACGCTGAATCCTACGCAGGAGGATTGTCTGCTTGGACTCAAGTCCCTACCAGACGAACAGCTACTTTCCTAGCTCTACAAGGCGCTATTAATACGCCGGCCATCCATTGGCTGTCAATTTAACCGCCAGGTGACGTAGAAAAATATAATCCCACCCCCAAGTCTAAAACGGGGTGTTAATCTTTTATTAATGCCCTAGTGGCTTTTATCTAAGTATTCACTATCTTCTCCATACCCTATATCCTTTGCCTTTTTCTAACCTATTCATAAAAATTCAGCAATATCCTAATTACTCTATACTTATCTCCGCTATCCTGTCAGTCCATCTTTTCACTCTCCTGACGTCATAAACGCCCGTAAATTAGGCCAATATAGTACACTAATTGGGTTTATTCAATAGGGGAATATTAATCTTAGGCCACAACATTACATCGTAGTTCGACTCTTGACACCCCTTCTGTTACATTTGCAAAGCTCTATTATAAGACACGTAAGAAAAGCATAATGCTGAAAATAATACATGCGATAATTTTACAGTCATTATTACCCAGTCCTGGGCTTCACCCAGTCTGACAATGAATCACTGAGTAAAATGCATGTTTTGATGCACGATATATAGGGTAGGCCTGATTATCCGGCAGGATTATCTTTTTGCGCTTCTCAATTTTTTTTAAAAAAGCAATTAGCATACTTGTCTTCAAACCATCTTCACGTGCGAAATACAACTGGAATGTCTTTATTTCTTAACAGCAATTATTCATTAACGTTTGGGTGGGAAACGGCAAAAGCGAGAATCTACATGTCTATGACCTATGACCAGTGTTCTATGACTGCGAGAACTGTGAATACCTCTCCTGTGTCTGGGGACAGAAGTATATCGCTTTTAAATACAGAATGGAATACCCCACGCGTGCCCTCGGCGACCAGCATAAACCATAGGGCGTCACCAGTGTTGCCTGGACGAAACCGTCTGTAATTAGCTTTTGTGGGGATGGGGTGTGGGCTTCAGAGCCGTTACTAATAGTGAGGACGAATGAATTTATTTTTAATCCTTCCCACCCTCTCTCAGAAAATATGCTGTAGCTCAAAAAGGGGGAGGAGTTCCGAATTTCTTGACAATCCAGTCATATCCTTAATCATCTTATCCTCAGCCCTGTCATTCCTAACCCTAATGGCGAAGGGATCACCAAATCGGGTTATCTTGAGCTGAATGATGGGTGTGTGACGAGCAGCTAATTGTGGTCTGGGGGAAATAATCCAATTAATAGAATTGCACCTCGAGAATTGAAATCCATGTCCATATATGGATTATGCTTTTATTTAGAAAGAGGCAACTAATCAGGAGCCCACCAGCGGTCATGTGACCCTCGGGGGGGGGGTATAGTATATTATCCACCGCGGCATGGGTTCTCACTAATGTTTGTTAGATGGAGCGCCTGCCCATGAAAGCATTCAGGCCCTTTTTTTTTTTTGAGAAGTTTTCGCCAAGGCGGAAAACTAACGTGTGGCGACATGCACTAGAGCTGGCCATGACATTGATGACCAGCTAGACCATGCCACTAAAAATCCAAAGCTATTGAGGATTTCTGGCTGATTGAATCAGCCAGACAATGGTAATTATCGGGGCAGAAATTTAAGCCAAAGAGATCTCGTGGGGAGACGGATCTATTGCACGAGAATTATGAGACGCAGGGTCCATCTAACGAAGGGAGAGAACGTCGTCTTTCGGGAGAAGTTCTACGTGGGATCCAGTGTTACAATCTAGTGCTATAAAATATAACTAACTTGAATTGTCTGGGCGAGTCTGGGAGTTACCCAGCTCATCCCAGAATCATGTCTAAATTCTATCCCATGTGAGGGTAACTCCTTAATAGTACGAGTGGTTTGAAAGTATAGAGTTAACTGTTGCCGACGTCTTCTTGAGCTAGGCCAGCTGTAAACTGCGAGTTGTTTATGACTTAAAGTATCTGAGATATTCTGATGCCTCCAGAGACTATGTGAAATATAGAATTGCTTGTGTAATCCAGTATACAGTTCAGCCCTTGGCAATAGGGATCATTTAGTTAGCATAGTTAAGACTTATTAGGAATTACTATTACTGTTGTTCATGATGTTTTACATTTATATATATATATATTGTAGGCCTAACTGTTCCATCAATACATCGTGGTTCTGGCCCTGCAGGCCTGACCTAAAAGTTACACATTTTATTTAGTGATTAGTATGCTCGGGAAGTGAGGTTTAGTATTTCTTAGAATCTGAAATGCAGTCGAATAAATAAGCCATCCAAATTCTAAACAAACCAACTCCTGACACGGTGCACGGAGAGAATGGAAGGACTTCCGAATGCGTTCCATAGCCCGAGTGAAAACAATACATAGCTACCCCGGCGGCTTTCCCTGATATGTCAATCTGACTACTGCCCAGATGAACATCGGCCTACGGCCTCGATGATACAAACTGACTAGACCCTCACATTGTTACATATCAATCTGACAATGCCTATGCACTTGTCGAGCTATGGAACGCATTCGGAAGTCCTCCCGAGAGAATTAAGGGTTGGAGTCTGGTTGGTAATGGCTCTGGGATTGGGCATAGGGTTCGTACATTTCTTTCAAGTCTTAATCACTTTTAACAACTTTTCTCACTCTTTTTCCATCAAAAGGCTTGAGTGTGTTTTCTGGAGATGATCGGATTCGGTAATTCTTTCTTAGAAGTGCCCCTAATCCTACCACTCACCCTTTTTATCCAGAAATCAAACGTTTGGGGTTTGGGATAAAGACAGGTTAGGATTGCTGACTGGGTGGACGGGATGTGCACAATTCCTACCCCCACTCCCAAAAAAACCTTACCTTACAGGCGGTTCTATCCACGCTCAGACCACTAAAGTTGTTGCTGCTAAAATCCGATCCGAATTGTTGCTTTGCAAACAAATGGACTGGGAGGAGTTCCGTTTGAGTCACATAATAATAATAATAATAGTTCGTCCATCAGGTATGATGATGACCTTAACAACACCAGAGGAATAAAGAACAGAAATTGTTGAGAATTTCAACACATGGACAATAAAGAGAACTAAAGGACACAGAGGACAGAATGGAAAGACTGTTCTTTCATGACTTATGGCTTCTCATGTGACTGATAAGTCCTATTTTTGCCCTGCAGACCCTTCCGCATAAATGACAAGAGTGCTCCGTTGGTTCAGTACCAATGGGCCTTTTCTTGCGCCGTTCTCTTTTTTTGATAGCCTGCTGGACTCTGTCAGCTTCCCATGCTTTGCTGCCTCTGGTAAGGGCCGCCCTCCAATTTGCACGATCAAGCGAGAGCTTTTCCCACTCACTCACATCAATGGCAAAGGCCTTCAGTGATTGCTTGAGAGTGTCTTTGTAACGTCTCTTTGGGGCCCCAACATTCCTCGTTCCATTGGAGAGCTCAGAGAAGAAGATTTGCTTAGGGAGTCTGGAGTCGGGCATTCTGACAACATGTCCTGCCCAACGTAGCTGAATTTTTTTCAGGTGGCAGAAGATGCTCAATTCCTTGGCACGATTGAGGACCTCAGTGTCTGGAATTTTATCCTGCCATTTGATCCTTAGGATCTTTCTAAGGCAGGCCAGATGAAAGTGATTTAGCTTTCTGGCATGCGATTGGTACACTGTCCAGGTTTCAGCCCCATAGAGTAGGGTGGGAAGGACCACAGCATTGTACACTTTCAGCTTAGTGTCTGTGCGAATGCCGGCGACATCCCATACTCTCTTTCGAAGCCTGCCAAATGCAGAGCTGGCTTTGCTGATTCTTGAGAGAATTTCAGTATCAACACGAGCCGCGGAAGACAGTGTACTGCCAAGATAGGTGAAGTTCTCCGACACCTTCAGAAGACTGTCATGGACTTTGATATTTGGGGTCACAGGATACTTGTCGTCTGGAGTAGGCTGATGGAGCACTTCCGTCTTCTTTGTGCTTATTGTGAGGCCAAAGTTGTCACAGGCACTAGAGAACTTATCAACACAGTTTTGCATGCTATCCTCATCGTGTGCCAGAAGTGCACAATCATCAGCAAATAGTAGGTCACAGACTTGAGTACTTTTGGTTTTGGTTTTTGCCTGAAGTCTCCTGAGGTTGAATAGACTGCCATCAGTTCGGTACTTGATGCTTACCCCTTGAGGATAAGGGGTAAGCAATACACATAACACATAAAGTAATATGGCATAGAACCTTAAATTATGGCTTGAAGGATTTGTTGGGGGGAATAGCAAATGGTGAAAACGATCTGTTATATTATCTTTCTCTGCTTTGATACACCAGCATAAAATTAAGCGTAACGTGAATTCAGTATGAAAATACAAGGGTGTAACTATTCAGTTTTATGTTGCTATATTAGGGCTGGTGGGTGAACATGTAATCATGAAAGGCTCTTTCACCGCAGAGCCTTAAATTCTACAAAATACCATTTCACGTACAGAATGACGTAAAGGTATGCCTGGGCATATTTTTAAAAGTCTTGAAGTTCGCTATATTTTTAATACTTTCGTTGATTTTTAAGCCACAATCGAGTTGAATAGTAACAGCAAAGATACTACAATTGGCAAGATAAGACAGCTAGTGCTTTTAACATGCACAGATTTCGCACCGCCACTTAGCGGCAAACGCGCGGAAGTCATGAAAAGTGCCGTATTTTACAAGTCAAGCAAGGAAAATGTTGCATTTTGTTCATTAGCTTTCGCTATAGGACTTTCATCATCATTGCCTTTCTCACCCTGGATCAGGGTATAGGCCACCAACAAACACTTTCCATCCCTCTCTATCATGGGCCAGCCTCTTTACATTATTCCAAGTCTTTCCGCTTCGTTGCACATCATTTTCTCTGGCTCTTCTCCACGTTCCGCGCGGCCTTCCTCTTGATCTCTTGCCCTGGGGATTCCAATCCAATACCTTCTTCGTGATGCTGTTTCCTGGCCTCCTGAGAGTGTGGCCGATCCATCTCCATCGCCTCCTACCAATTTCCTCTCTGACTGGGCTCTGTCTTGTTCTTTTCCATACAATTTCATTGCTGACCTTGTCTGTCCATCTGATCTTAAGTAGCTTCCTCAAACATCTGTTGATGAAAACTTGGATTCTCTTTATGCAGGCCTGAGACGCATTCCAAGTCTCACACCCATACAACAGGACTGACTTCACGTTCGAGTTGAATATCCTCAGCTTTGTTTTTAGAGATATATCCTTGGTTCTCCAAATCTTGCTCAAGGACGTGAAAGCTGCCTGTGCCTTTCCAATTCGTGCTTTGACTTCTGCCTCTGTTCCTCCCTTATTGTCAATGATACTACCAAGATAGCAGAAGGACTCTACATCTTCCAGTGGTTGATCTCCTACTCTGACTTGTGCGCTTGGGGGTGCAACAATTTTTAGGACCTTCGACTTTGCAGGATGTATCCTCAATCCAATAGATTCTGAAATTTTGTTTAGAGCTGTAGTCTTTGCTTGCATCTGGTCGTGTGTGTGTGACAATAGTGCCAAGTCATCTGCAAAATCTAGATCGTCCAGCTGTGTCCATGGGGTCCATTGTATGCCATTTCTTCCTCCACTGGTGGTTTCTTTCATAAGCCAATCAATCACCAGGACAAACAGAAATGGGGACAGCAAACAACCCTGCCTAACACCAGTCTTGATATCAAAGCTGTCAGTAAGCTCGCCATCGTGTACGACTCTGCAACTTGTCCCCTCGTACATGCTCTTGATAAGGTTCACCATCTTCTCTGGGATTCCATAATGTCTCAATATTCTCCACAGTGTTTCTCTATCGATGCTATCAAAGGCCTTCTCGTAGTCAAGGAAGTTCACTATCAGTTGGGAGTTCCACTCTAGCGACTGCTCTACTATGATTCTCAGCGTGGCGATCTGGTCGGTGGTTGATCGATTACTCCTGAAACCAGCTTGCTCCTCACGAAGTTTTGGGTCTGTTGCATTCTGTATTCGCTTGAGAATAATCCGATTGAAAACCTTTCCTGGGATGGAGAGAAGTGTGATTCCTCTGTAGTTACTACAATTGCTGAGGTCCCCTTTTTTTGGAAGCTTCACGAGGTGTCCTTCCTTCCAGTCCTTTGGAAACTTGCCTCCGATCCAAATCCTCGAGAATAGTGAGTGCAGACCCTCTGCAGCCCCAGCAGCATCTGCCTTCAGCGCCTCTGGTGGGATCTGATCTGGTCCAGCTGCCTTGCCTCGATTTAACTGCTTTATGGCATCATTAATCTCTGCTTTAGTCGGAGGGTCGCAACTGATCGGTAAATCATTTCTTGCGGGTAGAATGTCGGGTGGGTTGCTTGGTGGAGGTCTGTTCAAGAGGCTGTTAAAATGTTCTATCCATCTTTTTGCCTGAGCTTCCTTTCCAAAAATAGCCTTCCTGTTGTAATCCTTGACAGGAACTTCAGGTTTTCCATATTTTCCAGCAAGAGTCTTTGTAGTCTGGTAGAGGATCCTCATGTGTCCTCCTGTTGCTGCCTTCTCTGCTTTCTCTGCTAACATTCCTATGAACTCCTCTTTGTCTTTTTTAATTGATTTTTTGACCTCTTTAGCTGATGCTCGGTACTCTTCCTGGTTACCAACTCTTGAGCTTCTTGTACGACTTGCATTTACCTGTTCTTTTAGGTCTCTTCTTATCCTTATCAAGTCCAGTGATTTTTGACTGATCCATTCCTTGTGTTCCACTTTCTTTTCCCCAAGAACATCCTGACATGTCGATGTAAGTACTCCTTTTACCTTAGCCCAGTGAGTCTCCAAATCTACTGTCTCTTCGAGGTCAACAAGGGGTTTGAATCTATTCCTCAGTGTCAGCTGGAACTCTTCCTTCTTGTCTCCATCCAGAAGGCTCACTTGAAACTTTCTCCTCTTTGTTCCTGCTCTGGTACCTTGTTTCTTGAGGCGGAGTTTGAGTCTTGCCAGCAGCATGTGATGGTCAGATCCAACATCAGCTCCTCTCTGTACTATGACATCCTCCAGTGAGCGTCTGAATCGTCGGGTGATGCAAAAGTGGTCAATCTGGTTTTCAGTTACTCCATCCGGTGAAATCCAAGTGGCCTTATGGATCCTCTTGTGTGGGAATACTGAACCTCCAATCACATAGCTGTTAAATGCGCAGAAACTTGCAAACCGTTCTCCATTCTCATTCATTTGTCCCAAACCATTGCACCCCATAATGTCCTCATACCCTGTATTGTCCTGTCCTATCTTGGCATTGGCGTCTCCCATTATAATGTTCACATCTTTTCTTGGCAATGTGTCAACTATTTCCTGAAGCTGGTTGTAGAAATCGTCCTTGTCCTCATTGGTTGCTTCATTTGTTGGGGCGTATATCTGCACAATGTTCATGTTGATGTTCTTGTTCTTTGTAGTAAATGATGCCAATATAATTCTCCTTCCGTAGGGTTCCCATCCCCTCAGTGACCTCTGGGCGTGCTTGCTCAAGATGATCGCTACTCCTTCTGTATGCTTTTTGTCCTCCCTTCCAGAATACAAAATCTTTTCCCCAGAGTTAAGTTGTTTCAGTCCGGACTGTATCCAGCGGGTCTCGCTAACTCCAAGTATGTGCAGTCTGTATCGCCTCATCTCCATTGTAACCTGGGCACTCTTTCCTGCTTCATACATGGAGCGGACATTCCACGACGCAATCCGGAGTGACTTGTTTGATGAAGGAGCAGTCAGGCCAGTGGAGTCCTTTCGGCTTTGTCCATTGTCCTTCATTGAATCTACAGGTGCAGATGCTCCCCCTTCTCCCAAGATAAAAGACTGATTTAAAGTATTTGCTTGTGTTTCTGTAACTGGTTTATTTTTACAGGGTGGGTAGTTGGCCCACCGCCAACTGGCTCTTATCGGGAGACCAGGACCTTTGCACCTTTAGTCGCCTCTTACGACACGCAGTATCACGTCAGATGTATTCTTTGCTGTCCCTCTTCTGCAAGAGGGCCCCGCATCTGCACGGGCGTATAGGACTTGACTGATGTCAAATTGTGGAACTATAACCTCAATCGCCGTGTGGAAAAAGACTGCCTTTTTTTTTTTTTGAGCAGTCACAATATTGCATCATTATTATTTACCATTATATCAAGCATTCTTTTCATACTATGCATCATGGGCCCCGGCCCCGATCAGCGCGCAAATTGTGCGCACGTTTTTTTTTTCAGTGGTGCGAAGAAGACTGTCTTGTCGTTTCTAATGTATTTGGTAACAGTGACGTACATAAATATACTAGACTGCGCACCCCCTTTGTTCCGCGGCAAGCAAAATGAAACCAATTGTGGAGCACGGTGGCCATTTTGGTAACAGGGCAAAGCAAACAGCAGCCCCACAGGCGGTGAGTTGCAGAAAAGCTAGATGATGGACGTTAGTTGGCAAGAAAAAAATTCATTCTATTTGAGAACCCTAAAACACACAACTAATTTAAAAACACGCAAGCTTTCGGCCTCAGGAACGTATTAGCACATACACACAATGAAAGAAAAGAAAAGAGATGGATTATAAAAAAAAAATAAAAAAATTATACTTTAAAAATATGATGGTTATGATCGAGCAGGGCCAATAATATGCATATAACGATTTTTTGTTTTCTTTCACTCATCCTCCGTATCGGCGCACTCTTTTCCCCTGTTTTTTATCCACACTAGCATGACTGTGCAACATTCTTTTATTGTGGTATTGTTCACCTCTCTTTATTTATTATTACGCCTGTCCCGAACCTTAATTCTGTCCGTAGACCTACTCCGCAAAATCAAGATTACCCCTTTAGGATGACCAGGTTCTAACGCCCTTCAGCTTTTGAGAAATTGATGAAGTTTCATAAATGCTCATGACTTTTAGAGATGTTTCTTTTTCTTTTCAGTAACACAAATTGCATACCGAATCCGCTTTATACTTTGACACACAATGTAGAGGACTCGTGAAAGTAGTGTGTAGTGTGTAGTAACTCAGTGTTCTCAGCCCAAAAAGTGTAGATAGAACCTTGTCATTCTGAGGGGATGCCCTCATGTAGGATTATTTCTTTTTCTATCCTATGATATATTCCTGCATATTGAAAATAGAAAAAAAAAAAACACCTGGGGTCATGCATCGGCAGGTCGGGTTACAGAAGGACTTGCATGCATTTACAGGTCTGCAAAAGGTGTCTTTGGACTTTCAAGTTTCATGGCTGGAATGAGCAAAATCAGGGTTGAGTCTGAAATGAACATTTAGAAGCATTGAGACCCCCCCCCCTCCCACCTCTACCCAAACCGAACAGATAGGCCTACATATCACAATAAGTTTTATTCATAAAGCAGAAAGCAGTCGGTAATTTAAGAAAAAAAATCGTCATTGTTCATGCAACCCATCTATGGGTGCTTTTGAACAAGTCAGTGGCTGCCCCCGGGGGCTGGTGACGTGAGGGGGGGGGGGTCGATATCGTCCACGTTTAGAACCACTGATCTTACCGGAGATCCAGAGGGCCTCGGCTATAGGACTACTCAAGTTTTGACAAACAATGCAGGTTTGATCTGTTCATAATTCCTTTCCATGCTGTACCTACATCTAGCATTTCACAACTTTGTCGCACACCAGTACTGTACACTGTACATATCTAACCTTGTTAAGCTCTCATCTTACCTGTTCTTCTATTCATTCTGGGCCACTTAGGCTATGGTCGGGGGCTAGCTGGGATGGCCTCTCCGTCTGTAATCTAACAAACTTAACTTCCCCGGGAGGATTTCCATACGAGTTCCATGATAGGGATACTACAAGGACGCAGCTTCAGGAGCGTCCGTGAGCAGGGGGTCGCAGGAGAGCAGCGCTTTCTCTCCCCCCCCCCCCCCCCTCCCCGCCGTTAGTCCTCCAGGTGGGTGTTTTTACAGTAAATGTTGGGCTGGATGACAAACCCTCAGAACACATTTATATGTGCCCGACTAAAGATCTGTAACTCATATGGTACTCTTCCTACCTCCCCCCCCCCCACCCCCGGATGAAACCTTAAGGCTAGGCACCCACATACCATTTCTTGTGTCTCAGTCGTGTTTTAGTTTAAGTTTCATGTCCCCGTCGGCACTTTACCGAACCTGTGCTTCGCATGTGTGCATATCGGCATTCACACATCTACATCTAGATCTACATCTACATGTACATGCTTTTTTAAAATGCGACGATGCAAGTATAACGCGGCAGCAGTACAACAAACCCGCCTGAGTACGCCCAGGCTTAAACTGCTCGTAGTTCTTAGCAGTTCATGTCGTAACTAGCATTTTACAAGTTTATCGCACACTATTACTGGGCAACTAGTCTTACCCTCAAATTTCAACGGTTCTCCACTCTCGGCCAGTTCATGGACTGTTCATAATTCCTAAGAATTCTTGTCCTGTCTAGACCTCTAGCATTCACAACTTTGTCACATTATTTTACTGCGCCGATAGCTTTTCTTTCACCCTAAAGCCACTTCATTCTCTTGTCAGCTTTGGACGCCTCTTGGAGTTATCTTGGAGATCGTCTCACCCTTGCTGATCTCACAAACTACCCCCCCCCCCTCTTAAAAAAAAAGCAGGGAGACTGAACAGCTACAGAACAAACACCAGCAAAACACACACATGAACATACCGATGTTGAAATACTTTTTGGATCAGCAATGAAATCTTCGCCTTTCTAAATACCCATCTTGTCTGTGTGAAGTAACAACGTGTACTGACTGGACTCGGTTGCACTTGCCCGTGTCTTGGGCTCGTCTGCTCGCCGTCCACGTGCGATCCCTGAGTTAACGTGATAAACGTTTCACCGTCGACACCGAAACAAACAAACAACAATAATAAGCGAGGCCCATTCCATGTGACATGTGTTACAACTAAAGACCAGTTTTTCACCTTGCCAGCTTCCAACGAATTATTAAATGAGATATTAATTTTTATCATTTAAACATTTTTGACAATTAAAAAAAATCGTTTTTTTTCCTTAATCAAAAAAAACAAACCTGAAGGTTAGATCTATGTCAAACATGGTGCTTAACTTGGCGTGACGTTGTTACGTTCACAAAAAGGTGGTTTTTCAGTTTAAGTTAAGCAACATTTTCGGGAATTTCGGTGAAAGCAGTCTAAGAATTTCACCTAATTTTGTACAAGATACTTGTAAATGACTGCTATGAATGTGGCAGATTCTGTGTCCCATAATTTTTACGTTTTTAGATAACATAATGAGCAAAAAAGTGCCGTGACATGTGTTACTTTTTTTTTTTTTTTTGGTGTGACGTGTGTTACATCTTCACTTTTCAAGTGCTTTTCAGGAATAAGATTACGTTTTGGATTTAAGCTTGAATGTTTAACAATTTACAGCGATAAATTATGTTTGTTTTATAATTGGTTATGATCTGTATCAAATGTTTATTGTTAGAAAAAAACTTTAATATGTAAGGTGAGACGTGTGCTACACACCACTAATGACGGCTGTTGGATCTTTCTAGACAAAACCTAAGTCAGTAATAGAATTTTCTTGTTATTTATACATTGTTAAAATTTCAGTGCAATATAAGAAGGACCAAAAAGAAATCAGATCACATCAGTTATTTGTTATTAAACAGAAAACTCCAAAATATTGAATATTTTTGCTTCTCAGTATGTAATACTGTTCTCAGAAAACATGTGGTAAAATTATGAAATCCAGTCTGTTTTCTTCCTCAGATGACACTTTTTTGTCAGTAAACCATTTTAGAAGTTAAACCAAGGCTTTTCTATTTGATATTTTAAATTTTAGATTTTCTCATATTGGTTGACATTTCGTGGAACGGGCCAAGACAAAATTTTTTAGCGTTTGGTCGATAATATTAACCTTTTTCCAGCCAGGGCTGGAAATTTATCGTTTTCCTACTCATTGTTACTTTAGGTCTGGCGCGCATGGGCCGATTTTGATCAGCCAAATAATTAGTTAGTGACGTCACGACATTGAGTTTCAGTGATAAAAGAGCAGTTGGCTCGTGGGTGGATATCCTACTGAAACTATGACGAGGCTCACACTGGCCGATTTGTATTTGCCGACTAATTGGGTGAAGATGTCACAACACTGACTTTCAATGAGACCCAAGTAGTTAGCTAGTGCGCGGGCCTCACTGAACCCCTATGTCGTCACTTCACCGTCCCACCAGTCCACAGACTAATAAAATACCCAGACTGGATGATCCCATTGTGTGACGTCACAAAACAGCGAAAGGTCATGAACCATCCACCATTATAGGTTTACGGTAGCGACCGATGCTTCAGCATAGCTACAATTTTGAATGATACCATTTTGACGCCCCTACTGAACGCGGAAGTTTGGTTCCGCAACAAGAAATTAATACATGTACAACCAATCTTGACAAATAAAAAGAAATTTCTACTGCAGATAGAACTAGAATCGGAATTTCCCGAGCGGCGGCCATGTTGGTTATATGGTCGCAGCTCGGGAAATTCCGTAAAAACACGACACAGCCCGAAGCTCGTGTTTCCAGTCTGGTTAATTTATTAGTCTGTGCACCAGTCGGGGGATCAAATGCGCGCCTGGCCATGGCCATACTTTTTGTTCTTAGCAAATTAACCCATTCCCTATGGCGACTTTTGTGGGTGTGGACGGGAACTTTGGACACTATCCAGTTTGAAATTTAAACGCAGTCCAAAGATGTTTTTTTCTTTCACCCAGTCTAAACACAAGACATAATACATTAAACAATAAAGTAAAGGAAAATCGATGAACCAGGATGGGATCCAGTATTTGGAGAAGTTGGCTTAGATATTAGCAAAACGAAAATGACAGGGAGCTATCTCACAGTTGGTTACGCTTGGACATTGCAGAGTGGAGAGAAACATGGATCTGAGACAAGACTGCAGCACAACAGTAAATTCCATATGTATATGCAGCAGACATTCTACAAAAAGTGACAAAAACGTATGTGGGTGAGAGTCTACCATTTATTGCTATTTCAAGAAACTTTCACAACTCTTTCAATCTTTTATTTAATTTATATGTATTACTCTTGCTGTTAGAGAAACAACCTGGCGTATAACAAAGTGATTTTATGTTTTTTTCTAGTTGAAATTTCCTCAATTTGTTTTTCATTTGCAATCAATATTGATAAGCGCAAATATCTTAGGGATACATAATGAATTGGAAGAACGTCGTGGAGAACATGAGACATGAATATTGTCTCTTTTTACCCTCTATAAAGTGGAACTAAATTTTTTGGAGATGGAAGTGATTATGTCCAAAACCACACATAGCACTGAAGTTGTTGTTTGTGGAAGAAATGGTTCAACAGATCTGATACATTCAAGAGATTGTATTCATTTCCTGATGTTGTTTCGCTAGTTTTTATCTTTTGTATTAATAATGTAATGAAAAAACGCGCTGAGAAAAGATCCAAAAGTTAAAATACCGGAGCGAGAACGGAAATGACGTCGTAGCCCGGTAGTTGTCTTGACAAGTTTTGTAAACAGACTGACCCTGTGACTGAACCAGAAGGTACTGAGCAGGAAGATAGGTACGACCGCCAATCGTGTATTACGATATTCACACAATCTAATAAAAAACCCACCAGTGTTGCAACAGAATATTTAATCGTTAAGCCAAGTAAGAAATGCATTTCATGGCCGGACGAATGAGAGGCACAGTCCATGGATGTAAATTTTGTAATACCAATTATCGATAAAAGGCATTTGATAATTCGAAGTGGTTATTTTCAAGGCATGCCTTGGAACTAACGCCACCGTTATTTTCAAGGCATGTTTCATTGACCAATCAGAAGCTGTTTCAATATTTCTAAACGTGGAGCCTTAGACTGTGCATTGTCAGACTGATATGTAACGACGTGAGGGTCTAGTCAGTTTGTATCATCGAGGCCGTAGGCCGATGTTCGTCTGGGTAGTAGTCAGATTGACATATCAGGGAAAGCCGCCGGGGTAGCTATGTATTGTTTATTGGACTCAAGGTATGCCTTGAAAATAACGCTAGAGTTAGTTTCAAGGTATGCCTTGTAAATAACGCCTTGCTTGAAAATTACATGTCAAATTTTAGTGTTGGTCTTTTTAAGTATTTTAAATTAAGTCGTTTGTTGCAGTGCTTCATACGTCCTAGACAAATATATATAGTGAATATCTTCTGAGACTCTGAGTTTATTGTTTGGAACTGGAAGGTCTTCCCTCCGTCCGCGCCACTTACCAAAAAGTTAACAAACATAATAATAATGATGAAGACCTTCCCTAACCCGCGCTTTCGTTCTTTCATTCTTCTTTCTTTGTCCCATACAAACACTAAACCCAACCTTTTGATAAGCCCGCTCAAAAATCCCCGCTTTAGTGTGTTTTCTTGACTGGCGCGGACGAGCGGAGAACCTCCCTATTATTTTTCTTCTTTGGTTCAACGTGAGATTAATTAATTCACCATCCCTAGGCCTAGGGCTGGAACTACTGAGTTTTCACCAAACTCCAAAGTTCCCATTATTGCTCTTCCTCACACTGGTGCAAGATGTAGATCCGTGACAAGCAGGAAACAATTCTTGCAAAAGTCACAATAAAACTAGTAGGGGCCTACACCTAGCACAAACTACAGGAAAGATTTTCCAATGCATCTTATGCCACCAGTGCCAGATTAGGCCCCACACCTTTTAATGCACTCAGCAGCTAATCACTGAGCTGTGTGTTAACTATTTTTTAGTGATTTATTACTCTATATAAGCAAATATTGCCATGACATGAGTCAGCATTTGGGTGTGAAAGTCCTTCCTGACAGCCAGGTGCCATACAATTACAACTATGAAATCTTGATAAATATGTATGAAAACAGAGGATATTAGAATTATAATAATATAGCCAGTATATTGATCAGTCTATGGGGTATGAAATATATATTTTGTAATAAAATGTTTATAGAAAGTAGATCATTAATATTTGAGGTTTATTGGAGTCACAAACGAGCACTAAACCACACTATTGTATCTTTTTACAGTAAACTCAGCTGTCCTTGCCCGTTTTCAGCATGTCTCAGCAAGGAGCAGCTCTACAAAGTTATAACAATGAGCTTGTCAAATGTAAGTATTCACTTAGTGTATTTTGTAAGTGTAACTTCAAAAAGTAGGTAAAGGAGGCCAAAAGACTTTTGACTTCTGTGAGTGAATAATGGAGTACAAATACAAGAAAAAACCTCATAGGAACTCGTATGAGTCATGAGATCTTTTGATTATCAATAGAAGTGACCTTACCGTAGCAGTGTAACAAAAAAGCAGCATTGAATGGCTTAGGCCTCGTAGAACTGTTCTGGTCAGCGAACTCTGCTCCTTGTCTTTATCTTGACCGCATGTATTCATTGTATTGTGTGTGGCGTCATCAATCGATAAAGACATTCTCCCGTGTATGGTGTTCAAAAGCAAGACTGTAGGCCTACTTCATTGTCCCACCTTGCTATCAATGATGTGGATTTACTATTACGCAGTGTACTAACGCTGTATCGTCCCCACTCCCCATCGAGTGTAATGTAGTGAATGTGTAAACACTGTTGCAACGTATTTGCAGCACTGAAGTGCTAAGAACCTCGCGCAAGTGAGGTCTTTGTTCCTCCAGAGCCTTACCATAAATTTTATGCATAATACAGTCATGATGCTGTATAGCTCATCGAGTATTACCTAAGTGTTTAGCAAAATGGCTCTATGTGAGCATGATGGACACACTGTGAGGCTTGTGGTTAATTTACTGTGTGTAATTTACATTCTACGGTATACTGTGTCTTGACTGCACCTTTTATGGTTATGTCAGCAATCAATAAATTTACTGGTCATAATGCGAGCACCATCACACATACGCATGTTGTTGGCTGATGTCATTGGTCATTGGGGCAGAATCATGCTGCATGTAGGGGCCCCACCCGTACCACTGCTGCCCTCCGTGGCATATTTCTTGCTTGGTTGGACAGACACGTAAGAGGAAGGCTGTGCAGCCTACCCATTGCATCATTTTTGGCACCTGTACCCTCCCCCTCGATCGCTGCTAAGAGTAAAGAGTTCTTGAACAGTCCCATGTCCGCATGTTTGCGGAAATTGGTTTTTATGGCCAGGGGCTGGAAGTCTGAAGTTACATTGAGGATGAACGCGCATGATCAGTTCTGATTTACCAGAATTGGAGCGTTCAAACTCGAATTAGCAGTAAATGTTTAATAGAGATATAGAAGGGAGAAAAACACTCATTTCAAAATCACCTCGATTTAGCAGAAATTCAAATTACCAAAGTTCAGTTTATTGTACTGACTCCACTGTATTAATGCAGTTTCCTTTATGTTGGAGGGGAAGTCATGAGAAATTCAGTTGCCAGTTATGGATTATAATTATCTCAGTGGGCACTTCAGTGGCGGCACACAGCAGAGTGGCATTAGTCTGCCCATGGCTCTATGGGTCCATGTGACCAAAGATGATGCTCAGAGTAAAGATGACCATTTAAATAAGCATCAATTTTGTTTTGTTTTCATTATATTCCCTCCACTTCTGATACTTTTCTTTCTCAAGAGAAATAACTCTCAATCACTATGGTGGTTTTAGCATTCTTATAAATCCAAGTGACAGAGTGGGAGATATTTTAGTTTGAAAATGAGGTCAATTTTAACCATTGATTACGTAAAATCTAGCTGTCTTGTGGTTTTTTTTCCCAAATCAACTTGTTTGCAGGGCATACATTTTCATACACAAGAACCTCAAGTGGTTGAATTTTAGAAATTTAACCAGGTTTCCATAACTTGGTAGCTTGAAAATGTCTTAAACTGAGAGGGTGTTCAGTGTTCACAAGCCTGAATAACCCCTGACTGTGATTTTTTTTGTTTTTTTCTGAAATTAGGCACTGAGATTTGAGATATGCCATAATCATAATAGTATTTTACATCATGTGTGTAATATATAACTGATGAGATGGGGTTACCTCTTGTTGTGATGGAGGGTCAGTTCCAGGAACCTTTTTGGTATGGCTCATTTTTGTAAATTGTACACAGATCTTTCCTTTGGGAAAGTGACTGTTCTAGGCATTTGCACTTTGTTGCTCATTTTCGTTCAAATTCAGTGTAAATACATGTATTTATACTTAGTGTCATAGGCCCTACTTTAAAATTACTTTGCTATTCATTGTCTGAGTTGGAGCCGATGAAAATTATGCAAATTTTGAAAATATTGCAAACAATATCTTTCTATTTTATGGATATTGCAGGTATAGAAGAGTTATGTGGTAAGCGAGATGAGATTCATCGATCAATCCTACAAGAAGAGGAGGAGAAGCAGAAGCTGCAGAATGACATTCGAATACTGACGGAGCGATTGGCAAAAGTCAACGAATCTCTGGCCAAGAAGATGGCTTCACGTAATGAGTTTGATAAAACAATTGCAGAAACTGAGGGAGCTTACATGAAGGTAATTCTTAAAAGCAAAGGGATGTCTTTGTTGGTGTATTTATGTGAAAATCGCAGTATTCAGCAGTGGTAATCGCAACTGTTGTGGTTTACCAAGTTTCCCTTCTCTGTGGATATTAGACTGTAGGCCCCTATGGTTAGAGTGTGGAAACTTAATAACAATATAAACATGACTTTATACACACAGCTTCCGACAGTGCTTAATTTCAGACCAGGCAACTATCTACTTCAGTAAGGGTAAGCCAAACCAAGACTGGCGTAGGCGCCAAACTTTTGGCTTGTCACCGAATTATTATGCATCACTCTAAAACACTACTCACTGCCCACACCGGTGTGGTATGCAGTGTGGGCAGTGAGTAGTATTTTAGTGTGATGCATAATAAATAGACGGCGAGCCACCAGTTTGGCACCTATGCCAGCCTTGGTCTGGCTTACCCCTAAGGGAGGCCTCATGAGCTTGGACGCATTTACTCCCATGACTTACAAAGGCAAATCTAATGTTATGATTTGTTATGATTTCCATAGGAAAGAGACCACAAATAAAAAAAAAAATCTGTAAGATATATCTCTGATCATGTGATGCACTCAATATATATATAACCTTAAATAAACATGTATTAGTGGGACATGCATACTGTCACCACTGATGAAATATTATAAAAACATTGGTTCTCAAAATAAATGGGGTTGCACTGAGGCTTGAAGGAAAGTCAAAATATGGCAAAAAGAGGCTTTGCTACAAAAACTTTTTCTTTTTGCCGTATTTTGACTATACTACTGTCTTGCACTTTACTAGATTGGCCTTTATCCTCAAGCCTTGCAGCAATGTGTCTGTTGTTTTTTTTCCGACATACTAAATACAGGATAAGTACTGTGAAATAAAGGATGCTTGGCTGGATTGGTAGGCCTGAATTTTGATTATCATCTCATCACCGCACTCTAAAACTAATACATAATCAGTTTTGGCTACTTTTCGGGAGAAGCAAAAAACTGTTTGATTTTAGTGCGACTCGTCTAGTTACGAGGCATTTTTGGTTTTGCTATTCGGATATTTTTAGGCTTATGGGATCTGTAACCAAGATCATTGGATGCAGCTTAGAATGTACTTGAATATATACAAAAATCTATTTTTGAATTTTTGAATTACCACAGTGTTAGGGAATGGTGACCAACTTGTGATGACTGTTGGGGAAATGTTGATTTTCCTGAATTAGTCTGTTTTACTTGGTATTTTATTACTAGTTTCATTTAATGATTTCCGATATTCACAACGATATTAACTTTTGAAGGCAGCAGCACTAGTATTTTGGTATATTTATTGCTATTCCAGATCTTGGAGAGCTCTCAGACGTTGCTCAGTGTACTCAAGAGAGAATCCCAGTCGCTAAAAGAGAAGTCCACACCTGCACCAGGGGCACCAACACACAGAAATCTCCTGCCGTCATGAGAGACCTCCCCTTTTCTGTAGCATTGTATTTATCTCAACTCGTTTGTGCAAGATTCTGCCTAGCTTTCTTTTATCCTCTAAATATAAACTACTTATACCAGCCAAAATGTACCTGACTAATTCAGTTTAGAAAAATGAGAAGGATTAAGTGTAAACTGCTGTAGGGCGATGTTACTGTGCTCTCCGCCCAGGGATTTTGAATGCCAGTGATAACCTTATAAAGCTAGTTGAACTTGAACTGATCAAGAAACTCCAATTAAATACATATTTCTTGAAGGTTGATTTCACTAACTCTGGGAAGACAACACTGAAAATTTAATGATTTCATTCATGGAGACAGGTGCTGGATAATACATTATTTTGCTTTTTGTAGACGACCCCAATAAACTCCAAACAGAACAACTAAGTGGCATGTATTATGACCCAGCACTTTGGTGGTGTTATTCAAAGCATTAATGTGCTCAGTGCCAGATATAGGACATGCTCCCAGGCGTAAATTATGTCATGATTATGAATCAGTCGCTGCATGTTTAGGACATTCACTATCAATCCACAGACAGCAGCCACATATGTTCAATTGTGAAGATAAATTTATCAGGCGTTTTTCCAGGGCTGGGTGGTGAACTATCGTAACTCAGTTTTAACAAAAATTTCAATAAAAACTGATTAATTTCATTATCATCAGACTAAATATTTGTGATATTTCAAGAAATGTTTTTCAGCCCTTGGGTTTCATAATTTAACCCCAGCTATAACACAATCTGCAGGCTGCCAAGGGCTCCACACATGCCAGATACCTCAATTTTTTTAAGATTGTGTAGTCGTGGTGGTTTATAAGGTAGGCAACAGAAACATCTGAATGGCAGTGGAAAGGTATTGATTTTTATGACTTTTGATATTTTGGAAACTAATGACTAAGTGAATGCCCGGTTGCTCAGGATTGTCCGTTCAAAAGTCACATTCTTTAAAGCTTCAACAGGAAAATGAAAAAAAATCAAATTTTACTTGCTAATAATGCTATCTTATTTGTAGTGACCTGGAATCGAAATTTTTATGCTTAATCTTTCTGTGAACCTTTGGTAAGACCCCTTAAGTATTCAATTTTGCAAAATATGGACATTGCTTAGCTTTGATTCAGACCTAGGATTTGGTGCAAGTTTTTGGGCCAGTATTGATTGTGGATATGTCATTACTGTAACTATTTTCAGTCAGTTTTCTAAGGCAAATGTATCGCTATGCTGGGTGATGTATGATGCATAGAATGTGTTTTGTACTAATGTGAAAAGGTGTTTTGAATGGAGCTGCGAAGACATGCATTTTTCAAATTCACACGTAGACAATTTAGTTTGAAAGGACAAGATGTACAGCTTACTTTTTTGACTTATGACTTTTACTTTTGTAAATAAACAAATAAAAAGTTTTATTGATATAGAAATCATGTTCGCTGGATTCTTAAATTTGTGTAGGAGTCTCAAATGTGAACAAGTGAATCACCAAGAGTGTGTATTTGTAAGTGAATGAATGAATCCTTTGGAAAGATTTGTACGTAAGTTTTGTATTGTATGACATTGTCTATCTTACGTAGTGGCGTAGCAATTTTCATGGTTTTGAGTCATGACTACATTATCCTTGCATATAGTGAAATTTATGTTCTAAAAAAGTGACATACTGTGAAAATAGTGTATAACTATAAGCTGGAATGTTTGTGCCATATCATAACCTGAGTTCTTGTTTGTTCTATCTCCCTCCATTTACCTAAATAAGCTGGAGATCTTTTACTACATATAATAGGTATAACAAATGCACATTTTAACACTTGTTTAAAATGCATTGTGGCACTTATCAAGCTGTTTCACAGTTCTGATTTACTCTAACGCCTTATCATAATACTAAAGGCACAAACATATAACTACAAATTTCTCTGTTGTGCCAAAAGTGGAATTGGAACAAGCAAGAATTAAGGTCGTGATATGTTTGACTGTAGGTAAGAAATCTCACTCTAAAACTTCAGAGTGGGGAAAATTGGTACACCAGAGCCTGAGATGTATGACAGTGAGTGTAATGACAAAATTGTTTTTAGCTTTAGGGGGGTATCATACTAGGGCCTAGAACATCACAGCCAGTTGCTGTGAGCAAAATGTACACCCAAGAAATGGTGGCAAAAACTGACTATCTGACCGGTCTTTATATTGTATGATAGGGTCTTCCTGGAATTATATAAAAACAGGAAATTATGGGTTTATTTCTTGTCACATAGCAGCTGACTGCCGTTCTGGGTGAAGTATGATACTCCCTTAGCGCTTATGGCTTGTGCACTCATACACACAGAAAATTTTCTGATGGACGTGATGACAGGATTAGTGTGGTACTACAGAATGATGCTTGACTAATGTAACTATAGCAGACTGTCATAAAAAAGGACTTGAAAATCAAAATCAAAATACTAAGTGCAGAGCTCATACTTATTAAACAAGGGGACTTATTCTTTAGGCCCTTCAAGTTTGAACATTTTAACCTTCGCTGTACGACATGGGTCTAATGGACCCCCAAGCAAGTGAAAAAGGTTTTAATTATCTTGTTGCTGGGAATTTTTTCATGAAATTCCAGGTATTCCTCAAAGATGTCTTTGCCAATTTTCCCATAGTTCTAAAATTTTAAAATTATATGCATCCTGAGGTCTCAGAGATACCGTACTTTCCAAGAGGATTTTATTGTCATACCCTTAGTTTTATGCTCTGGGGTCTCACATACACCACACTCCTAAAGAGGATTTTGTTACATCCCTACTAGCATGCTCTGGGGTTCGACAGACACCATGCTTTTAAAGAGGGTATCCTAATAAATTTTTCTTTAAGTGTCAATTAGACATCACTACGCCATGCACAGTTTTTAGTGACCTATAGAGAAGATTAATGAAGAATGCAGTATATTTGATTCTGACTTTCTGAGCTGAGCAGCCAAAAAATTACTAATTAGGTCAAACCCCTACTTAGTATGGTTTAATTTTTCAACCTCTGAAATGAAAATACCAGATCAGATCTAGGTAAAAATACCCATAGAAACAAAAGCAAGACATTTTGATCAGTTCAACAGCTCATTTATTTATTAAATTTTTATTTACAATAATTACAGAGTCATGCAGTACATCACTGTACTGCCACTTGCATAAACTATACCCAGAGAAATATCATGTGACAACCATTAATGGCTCTCTGAAATTCCACTTATATCTATCATAAAACCTTCCACATGCACACCTTTCACAAAAGCAAACTTATTTTACATCATATATACTCAAACGTACTGCAGTACTTGCACTACCATCAGCTACTCTCTGAAATTCCACATTTACACAGTCAAACTTGCCAACTTCTATGCATTTGCCTTTGGTGTGCAAACTCAACAAACATATGCAATTACCCATAGATGTTATCAAGTACACAATTATATTGTGACTCTTCATGCCATTTGATATTTGACATCCTTTGACAAGCAATGTGTTTTTAAAATAAAAGACTGAAGCCAGAAATCCACAATGGTTTCCAGCGGAAGAAAGAATTTTAACTCAACTGCCATCAGGCACTTCCATGATAACATGAGATAAACACTGGTCCCCACCACTTCGCGCTTAACCTTTGAAGATGTCACATGCATTTATTGTAGCTCCTTTGTGGATTGCGGTTAAAGGTTTGTTTCACAGATTCTTTCATACTTCGGCTTTGAAGGAAATTTTTCAGGACTCTTGGGCACAAGCAATAACGACACTTCTAAAGCTGTAAATAGCGTACTTATGTAAATAAGTATTTGTTTTTTGTGTTTTTTTTAGGTTGTTATTGTTTATTCCTGAAACTGAGCAAGTACACTGGAATAAGCATTTCTGAGCAACAATAAGCAAACCAACCAATTCAGTGCCAAAAAAAAAAAGCGAAAAAAATTTTTTTTTTAAATTAGAGGTTGGCAAGTCTGTTTATATACATGTATTACTAGCTGAGTTGCCCGGCCTTGTCCGGGATAAATCGATTTATTAGTTTCAGTTCTGGGTGATTATTATGGACCTGCTTCATTTTGCCTGTTCCTTTTCTTTATTTTATTTTATTTGTTTGTTAGCTTGTTTGTTTTTAGATAAGTTTTACTGCTCTCCCTGTGCGCGTTGATATCCTGCGCATCCCGTCAGCATCTGTCAAATGGCAATGATTTGCGCACGGGTTAGTTTGTTTGTCCGTGAACACATCGCAGGAAGTGATAACGTCATATGTAGGCGGAAGTGGGCTATTATTAGAAACATTCATCAAGATCTTATTGATCGTAAATTTCGGATCAAACGCTCTCGTGAATTTAGTCTTTAATTATAATCGCATTTACAGATTAACTCAGAAATAACAAACGGTTTTGTTTGTGTATAGCGATAGGAACAATGTTCGCTATCCCATAATTCTTTGTGCCAAATTTCAGGTCGGTGCGTTGTGTAGTTTCCGAGTCCATAGGACGATTAGGGGTTTTGTTGTAGCTTTATTATATAGATATGCAAAGATCGTAAAACCTTCCATATGCACACTTTTCACAAAGACAAATTCGCTGTACAACATGTGCACAAGTATGTAATGCAGTACTGGCACTACCATCAATTCCAGATTTCTATTATCATAAAACTTCTGCAAGCATACCTTCTTTCACAAAGCAGATTCATTATACATTATATGTACATAAGTATGGTTTGTAATACAAGAAGCATTCAATGTAATTCATGTTTCAGAAATAAAACTTGCTGAGACAATGCGTAAACTAAGCATTTACAATCCACAACACAATGGAATCATTTATCTGAAGATTTATCGATTATCTCACCACGTCATGATTTTGTCCGAACAATTGCAAGTACATGTACATCAGGCCAGTTCAAAATATGCACATGAAGAAAATATTTTTTAAAATAACGGTGGGAGTAATTCACTGTGGTGCAATTTTGGCCCTTTTTATACTCAACGCTACAGCCTAAATGACAGTTTCAACAATTGTAAAGTTAATTCTCCCAAGTGTCAACCAGTAAACCCCAATTGCTTAAGTAACAACTGATTGTGTTGATTCAAGTTTCATGTATTTTTAAATAAAAAGTTGTAAAAATGTAAAATACAATGATCTTTGCCTTGGCTCCCTGTAGTAAGCCCACGGTACCAGAAATGATGTATTAATACTCGTGTTCAACATTTAACCTGTGTTTGGAGAACTAACTGATGACAAACTGTTACAAAAGCGTAAGCAACCTGGAAAGTCCTCAAGAAACAATATGAATAAGAAAAAGAGCAGGAAGGTGGGAGAGACAAGGTGAGAGAGAGAGCATGAGTGGTTGGAGGAGGGGGGGGGGGGGGGGTGATGTAATAAACTTAACAAATGCCATTTAATTAAAACTGCCCAACCAGATTAAGGTCTCTGAAATACACATGTAGTCTAATGGATCGCTGCTTGAAACTGACTCGACATGTATCCGTCTTAAGTGGTGTCAGGTATCACAAATATGACAAAGACTGATCCTCAGACTGCACACTTGTGTATTGCAAGTGAAGCGACCCCTCCCCCTCACAGGTTATCAAAAAAGTAAGGGTTAGGGTCTAATTGCACAGCTGTTACACAGATCTAACTATGTTTCTACAGCACAGATTACTTGACAGCACTATGCGTGTTAAATGCTATAAAACCAATTTTAACAGATAGTCCCTCAGTTTTATTGTCCCAGCATAAAAAGTAAAGAGTCATTCTCAGCTGGTATTATACACAGCAGTTTACTGTGCCTTCTGTAAAATCGAGCGAAAGACACTTACATTAAAGAGTCGCATATTGTCAATAGGCAGCGCTGCTAGTGACCAAATTGCCACACTGTAAAAGCAAGCACATTGCAGGTGAAGGTCTAGAAACTTATCACAGAAACACATTAAAAAAGATGAACAGACAATCTAAAACTGAAGCACCAAAGCTGATCAAAAAGATTCTGACCAAGAGAGTCTTCCTTAATCACTCCTTTACCATAAGCTCATGCCAAAAACTGAAGCACCAAAGCTGATCAAAAAGATTCTGACCAAGAGAGTCTTCCTTAATCACTCCCTTTACCATAAGCTCATGCCAAATGCAGGAGGGATGCAGAACTTCAACGGGTTTGAAACTTATTTTAGGTGGTTAGAATAAAGGCTGGGGCTCCAGGAGGCCCCCCCTGGCCAGGTCATGGGATAGCACCCCAATGAGGAACCAGGTTCCTTACTCCCTCCACAGGTGGATTTTATGTACAGTGCACTCTCCCGATAACGACATGGCTCGGGACCAGAGGTGCATGTCGTTATCGGGAACATGTCGTTATTCGGAGATTTTCAAGATGGCGGAAAAAGGGGTGTGGTTAGACCCTTAGAATGTAACGTACCAACCATAGTGGGTGATCAGTGATCAAACTTTCCAAACATGTAAAATACACGAAGTGTGTGTGTGTGTTGTGTGTGTTGTTTTGTTTTTTTTGTTTGTTTGTTTTTTTTGTTGTTGTTTTTTGTGTGTCATTTTCCCTCTGTTGTTTATCCGGGCTTGGGACCGGCATGAGTGCAGCTGTATTTAATAATACAACTGAACACATGGGTGAATACAATCGATTCAGCGATGTGATGACTGACTCATTTAATGCGCGTCACCCTTTTTGTTCCGACGACAATAGACACAGGTGTGTTTTCATTGGCCGATAACAAAGCGATCTCATTGGCCGATAACAAAGCGATCTCATTGGCTATGAGGTGCCTCTGGTAGGACATTTCATTGGTCGGAAAAGAAGTGTTTTTATTGGCTCAGAGAATGAAATGAAACTGACCGGAAACAATATTTTAGCTATTTTTATTTTTGTATCTAGCAAAGTCACAGCCGATTATTGCTAACTCAATGTCGTTATCCGGAGAGTGGTCTAAAAAGTATGTCGCTATTTAGAGAGTTTTATTACTAATAACATATCGTAAAAAAATCGGGACCGGGGGTCAATGTCGTTATCGGGAGAATGTCGTTATTCGGAGATGTCGTAATCGGGAGAGTGCACTGTATTTCAAAAGCTATACCAAACCATTTGATATACACATTCTATTAAATTTGAAAAAACTAAATGTAGCATTTTCTCCTGTTCAAAAAAAATGCTGGAACAGCAACACTGTTAGAAAAGGTTCCATCCCTGCACAGCCTAAGTATGGGCTTAATTGTGCATCTGCATGATAAAAGCCACATAGCACCTTTCAGTTATTTGGGTACCTTACTCAAGTTTCGATTTTCAGAACTTGATCAATTAAAATTTCACAAATATAAATCTAACAGGCAAAGGGCCGTATAAAATAGTTTCATTCGTACATTTTTTTTTTTTTAAAGAATGACTAAAAGAATGTACATCCCTGCATATCATATTTTCCTAAAGCCAGTCTTCAAATCAAGAAGTTTTCAGGGCTCACACTTGATAGATTTGTAGTCATTTTAAAGAATGTGAAAATGCTGGAATCACACACCATCAATATGTCTCTTGACTAGAAGTGGGAATGTCTATGTTGAGGAGGACCCGCCATCTTTTATCAGTAGTTTCGCACCAGATCTTCCTTGGCCTTCCCCAGTTTCTTGGGCATTTTCTTGCCCGACCCATCTTCCAGGTCCTTTGCTCTGTAGTAGTGTGGAGCCACTTCCAGTAACCACAAGTTCTCTATCTCCATGACCTGGACATGAGAAGATGAAATCAATTTCAGCAGTCAGACCAGAATGCCCTTTTCAAGAATAACATTTTCACACAAAAAATACAAACTCTCTTTAACCCCTTCACTGAACACTGTGTTTTTCTCTGCCATATGTTCTAAAAACAAGCATTTATAGTGCATGAACTTATTATTGGTTACACAGTTTTAGTATGATAACCTACAGTGCACACCAAGAATGCTCTTGCACTACCAATTTTAGTACAGCATGTCACAAATCCCAGACTGGGAGATGTAATAAGTTATGACAGGACAACAATCACGAACAAACAAGTTAACACTTAACAGAACAATCCATCAGACTCACACATTTATTAAACATAATTATACATATAATAGCGCAATTACATATATTATATTATTGAAATGACTGCCGTACAACGGCCTTATTCTCACACACACGCTCCCTCGGATCCACAATCCGGTAGTTACTCCTAAAGGCACTTCGGCCTCAGCCTCTCCCCTCAGGGTCTTAATAGTACATTAATGATTCACTGGCACCGCAGTCTCTCAATATCACCTTCCTATTGTCATACACCTTAGCACTCCCCTCGCACCTCCGCAGGGCAATAACACATTATTATTTCCATAGCCATCAACATGGCAACAACATAATATCAGTTCACTAGCCTATCAACATGGCAACAATATAGTATCTCATTCACTCTCATATCTACGTCCCTGCCCGTGGCCTGACTGCCACGACTTTATGTGCCTCTACTGTCCTGCACTGACAGCCTCACTTCTGGCCTATGTGTGGCCTCCGGCCCTATGCTGGCCTATCTCCTGTGCTCATCGAGGTGGCTCTGCGGCCCGTCCCCGACACCTACAAGAATAACATTACATTGGTATAATACCCTACCATTTCTATTCACTCCACCTCTCCTTACAATCCATGAAGCGTACACACACTAGTTCACCTTTCACTCACCACACATCTTACGGTAACACACCTCCATCGGAGTACACACTACTCACTCGCGCTACAAATCCATGAACTCACTTTCATCTATCGCTCGTGGCGCACATTGCTATATCCAATATCAAGGACTTCCACATTCCTCACATATACTTATTCACATCATGGTAATAGACGAATATAATATAATACATCAATCATAATAATCAATCAACGTTCTACATACCAGTCATAACTGGAAAGACTTCCACTAGTCTTCTCGACTGCTCACTTTATGTCCGCCCGATGGGCTTTTATTCACAGGTCCGCTCCCTAGGACCTTCTAACTTGCAGTGATAGTTATACAGCGCTTTCGCCTCCTTCAGACCCCCCACTCATGACATGCACGACTTTCTCACTTGTCTCCGTGCGTTAATTTTACTCTCCTCCTTTCCCCCCGTAATTATTAACTATCGCTCACTCCACTCGTGACATCATCCCCCACCCCAAAAAAATTAATGCAATTAATTTCAAATCGCATCAAGATGACTGTCAACGAGTGAGCGTGAGCAATACCTACACTAGAAAAATGACCTATCAGTTCCCCCAGTATATAAAATACCGAAATCAGGGAAAAATATGGGGATCAATATGGTCTGAAATATGCATATATGTGTCACCTCATGAATAGCTAACTAAACACAATATCTAATACAGAATCAAAAACCATTCAACCTATCAACCATTCTTCATATCATATATTTTATAATGTCAATATTTTAAAGTCGACTCATTCACAGAGATCCTGTCAATGTTCCTGTCCTCCGATGTATAAGCTCCCGAAATCTTCCCCTAGGCTCGACTAAGGTAGTCGGCGATATGATTGCTGGTTCCTGGAATTGGTTGAATAACGAAGGTATACGGCTGCAAAGCCAATGCCCATCTAGACAAGCGTGGGCTGGACGAACGATTCTTCGACAAAAATGTCAGTGGCTTGTGGTCTGTCTGGATACAAAATTCTCGTCCCATGAGATAACGTCCTAGTTTCTGGACGGACCAGACAATGGCAAGACACTCACGCTCTATCACAGAATACTTTCTTTCTCTCTGCAATAACTTCCTACTGACATAACATACAGGATGGAGACATTCGTTCTTCTCCTGTAGAAGACAAGCGCCGACACCAGAGTCCGACGCATCCGTTCTGAGGATAAAATTAGATCGAAAATCGGGTAATATCAGAATGGGTGACGATGATAATGCTGTCACCAAATTATCAAATGATGTCTGACATTCAGACGTCCACTGGACCTTATCGGGTTGTCCCTTCTTAGTAAGGTCAGTAAGAGAAGATGACAAGGAGGAAAAATTTGGAATGAACTTCCTATAATAATTTAAAATCCCGACTAAGCTTCTGACTTGTTTCTTTGTTTTAGGGATTTGCAACCCTACTAACTTGTCAATTTTTGTTTCTTCAGGTCTCTGAACACCTCTACCCACAATATGTCCTAAGAATATTATCTCTGGACATGCCAAATCCATCTTTGCGGGTTTAGCAGTTAACCCAAAATGGCGTAATCGTTGAAAAATTACTGTTAGTGTCTGAATATGATCAGACCATGTCGACGTATGGCATGCTATATCATCAAAGAATGACACGACATTAGGTATGTCCTTCAACACCAATCTCATTAATCGTGCAAACGTCGCTGGTGCGTTTACCAACCCAAATGGCATGACCTTAAATTGGAATAATCCAATGGGCGTTTGGAACGCCGTGTATTGTTTAGACTCCTCAGTAAGCGGGATTTCCCAATACCCTTTCGTCAAATCAATCTTGGAAAACCACGTGGACCCGGCCAATGAAGCTATTAATTCCTCCTGAAACGGAATAGGCTCCCTATCGCCTACCGTAATAGTGTTCAATCTTCGAAAATCAATACAGAACCGCACCGATCCATCAAGTTTCTTCACGAGGACGATGGGTGATGAATACGGCGATGTTGATGGTTCTATCACATCTAACTTCAACATTGACTCAACTTCCTTTATGACCCTATCCCTCGACGAAAAAGGCAACGGATACGGTCTAAGAAATACAGGCTTATCGGAAGTCAACTTTATTTGGTGCTGGATCACCGTAGTGCGACCCGGCAAATCCGTAACAACATCCGGAAATGACGCTAACAGGGTCTCAAGTTCCCTACTCCTTGAACTCGTAAGGTCAGGGTTAATTTTTACGTCCCTGTAACCTTGTGTCGGAGTTAACTCCGGCAATTGAATTTGTAACTCTTCCTGCGCCTCGGTGTCGCTTACGTCACAGTCCAACTGGTCTACGACCCCCGTACAAGCAGTAGAGAAGACAGTCTCCTCTGGTCTTGTCTGTGCACACAGATACTGTGGTCTCTCATAAAATCTCTGTAGCATATTAACATGGAAAACCTTACTCGCTCCATCAATGTGGATAGCGTAATCTACCTTTGAAACAACTCGCTCAATAACATAAGGACCTTTCCATGTCATCAATAACTTATTATGGTCCGTAGGTAACAACAACAGAACCTTGTCTCCTGGCTTAAAAATTCTCAGTTTGGACCCTCTATCTTTATAGTCTTTTGCTCTTTTCGAAGCGATACTAGACGCTTCTTCTGCTATAGTGCGCGCTGCAGATAGTCTTTCTCTTAAATCAACAAGGTACTGAAACCTTTTTAAACGGTTCCGAAACCGTGGGGATCTTTTGACGAGGAGCCTGGGGTGAACGACCCTTATGCGTCGTCTTTTGGCACGCACTGCACGTCTTACAATATAAACGTACATCTCTGTATACTGACGGCCAATAAAAATCTTTCAGAATTCTCTGCTTGATTCTAGCACTTCCCATATGATCCGCTAATGGAACATCATGGGCCAGACGCAATACTGTAGCAATTAACGACCGTGGCACGACGACCTGCTTTTGAACGGAAGCCACTGTGACGTACATACGGAACAGAATGCCCCCCTGGACAATAAAGGAGGACGACCCGTTCTTATATCTCCTCGTTTTCTCGGTTCGCGCTTCCCCAAAACATGGGTTTAATGATGGATCCTCCCTTTGTAATTTCGCCAAGCGCTCTGGCGTGATATCTAGGTTGACCGCTGGCGTAGCCAAAGGTCTAATCTTGTCTTTATCGGCTAACCGTCGGCGTGTTTCGACCGCGGCGCAAAAGTCAATACCTTTTGATTGCGACCATGCTTGCACGTTCTCATCGGAAGGGGAAACTACCCGTGATACATTCCCAATGATGAGCTGGGCGCCTGGAAAACAACCAACGACTGCTTCGACTTCCCCGCTAAGGAAAGGTGTATCTATCATTATTTTTGCCATGGGTAATTTCTCAATGGCCCCCGAAAATTGGATGCACGGGACAGTCTCACCTGTAAGCTGTGAATCCCGAATGCAGTCCCTATGCACTCCCACAACGGTAGATCCTGTATCTCGTAAAACCGAGACCGGTTCGTCCCCAACAAACCCCGGATAAACCCTAAGACCACCTCCTGTATGACATGAATTTATAACGGGGATCTTTCTCCCACAAGGTAAAACACCGGAAGATAATAACTTCTCACAACTGGGACACTTAGAATACTGTCCGCCTCCGTTGTCCGATGTAACGCACGCAGCCGCATGATGAAATTTATTTGGGGAACATGGACTGGAGCTACTGTCCACGTTCGCCGCTATCCTACCTGCAGGGCAGTTCACGCTGATGTGATCTGCTCTTCCGCAGTTCCAACACTTCGCGGCCCTACACTCGCGCGAAAAGTGACCCACGCGTCCGCAAGTCCAACACTCCGCTCCCTGTGCTGCTCTAGGCCTGGGTCCCCGTGACCCCTCGCGACCGGAACTAGAGTCCCTATGCCGTCGGTCATCGGCAAAGGTCACAAGTCGGCCCCGGCCATTACCGCGACCTAGCCCTCCTGCTCGGTCAAACTTACCGGATCCATATGCCGGTGATTGGTGATAGCCCCTACGCTGCCCCTGGGCTTGCCCGCTATAGGCACCACGCTGACGCGACCTGTCCCTAAGTCCCGCCGGCGACCCCTCGACAACGGCGACGTAGCCAGCATCTTGGACGTACGCCCTGGCGACTGGTTTGGACGGATGCGCCGTACGGTATGCCTCCGCCAACTTAGACGCCTCCTGCACCGTCGCGGGTTCGTTCTCTTTCAGGAAAGCCACCAGATCTTTGTGGCACGACGCGTACAGCTGGTCACGGATCATTAGGTCTTTCAGTTTAGCGAAATCCGTGCCCACATGCGCCAAGTCTACCCAGTTCGCGAAATACTCAGTTAGTCTCGCGACGAAGGCAGCAAAGTCCTCCCTGGTATCTGC
Organism: Onchidella celtica; assembly: GCA_963931925.1. NCBI lineage: Eukaryota > Metazoa > Mollusca > Gastropoda > Systellommatophora > Onchidiidae > Onchidella > Onchidella celtica. The sequence continues at coordinate 6,114,027 of OZ007577.1, forward strand.
ACGTGCTCGCCTAAACTGCTCCCGGAAGTATTCCTCGGTACGCGCAAATCGGCGAAGCAGCAAAGCCTTCAGCTTATCGTAATCTTGTACGTCTTCGCGCTGTAGCTCTTTAAAGTATGTTAACGCTCGCCCCTGCAATAGCGACGCCAGGTACGTGGCCCATAATTCCTTATTTTCCCCCCATTGCAATTGTGCGTTCAGTTCGAACCTGTAAAGGAAGGCGTCTATGTCGTCCTTCCGGTCGTCGAACGTAGGGAGCTTAATCCTAACGCCACCTTTATTGTGTACCTGCCGCTCAACCGTTTCTGTTGGCGCACTCTTTTTGATTTCCAACTCCGCTATTCTTACTCGCGCGTCTGTCTCCCGCTCTTGAGCTTCTATCTCCTTCAACCTTATCTCCTGCTCCCTTTCCTTAACCTGTCTCTCCTGCTCCTCTCGCTCTCTATCCTTAGCACGCTCATCGCGCATTTCTGCCTGCTGTTCTTTAATCCAGCCGCGTAGCTCCTCTCCCTCCAGGCCAAGTTCCTTACCCAACTTCATTAGTTGTTGGAGTTCCGCCATTTCACAGATTTATGGTTATGGTATGTATTTAAAAAAACGGCCAACCTGTCGGTATGATAACTAACGACACGACCAGAGACCTGAGATCACACCAGATATAACAATACCCAATTCAGAAATTTACCTTTACAGCACAACTAATTCTATATTCATAAAATGTACTGCACTATTAATAATAAAAAAGAGTAGAAAAGACAAGAATAAGGAAATTCAGTAGAAGGACCACAAGTACGTCAAGGACAACGAACCAGACTAGGACAAGGACCTAAAAAAGAAAATATAATGGAAAAAAATGCAACCTAACTACGCCGATTACACAACACGGTACGAACAAGAACAGAGTCTGAAAAAAAAAGAACGTATCTACAGATAGGGAGGAGAAGGACAAGAGAAACGTCTTCCTAAAACAACGAGGAAGATAGAACGCTACAATCTAAACAAAAATACAGGTCCCTACAGAACTGTTCACTGTGATGAACGAAGTTCCAAAGTTTACCACACCTTTTTAAAAGGATAAACTAAGTTCAACACAGCAAACCCGCGCCACCGCCCGTATAATCAATTACAACGAAAACAGCAAAAACAGGGAAACAGACAGATGAAAAGACAGCCCTTAATCCAGGGTACAAAATTTTAGACTTTTACTTAACTTTTGAAATTTTGAGTAAAACTCCTCCCTTTAATCGGAGCTCTGGCTGCTTGTCTCCTCAGGCTGCACGCACACACTCTGGAAAGTTTAAATACAAATTAATACCTATTCATAGCAATACATGCATCAATATACATTCATTATTATACATAAATCATATCATGAAATGTCCATTCATCCAACGAACAAGACAGCACAATTACCTACTAACTAACTACAACTAAATATTACGAAAATGGACGAGTCACAATGGACGAGCCCCCAATGTCACAACGGACGAGCCCCCAGTGTCACAAATCCCAGACTGGGAGATGTAATAAGTTATGACAGGACAACAATCACGAACAAACAAGTTAACACTTAACAGAACAATCCATCAGACTCACACATTTATTAAACATAATTATACATATAATAGCGCAATTACATATATTATATTATTGAAATGACTGCCGTACAACGGCCTTATTCTCACACACACGCTCCCTCGGATCCACAATCCGGTAGTTACTCCTAAAGGCACTTCGGCCTCAGCCTCTCCCCTCAGGGTCTTAATAGTACATTAATGATTCACTGGCACCGCAGTCTCTCAATATCACCTTCCTATTGTCATACACCTTAGCACTCCCCTCGCACCTCCGCAGGGCAATAACACATTATTATTTCCATAGCCATCAACATGGCAACAACATAATATCAGTTCACTAGCCTATCAACATGGCAACAATATAGTATCTCATTCACTCTCATATCTACGTCCCTGCCCGTGGCCTGACTGCCACGACTTTATGTGCCTCTACTGTCCTGCACTGACAGCCTCACTTCTGGCCTATGTGTGGCCTCCGGCCCTATGCTGGCCTATCTCCTGTGCTCATCGAGGTGGCTCTGCGGCCCGTCCCCGACACCTACAAGAATAACATTACATTGGTATAATACCCTACCATTTCTATTCACTCCACCTCTCCTTACAATCCATGAAGCGTACACACACTAGTTCACCTTTCACTCACCACACATCTTACGGTAACACACCTCCATCGGAGTACACACTACTCACTCGCGCTACAAATCCATGAACTCACTTTCATCTATCGCTCGTGGCGCACATTGCTATATCCAATATCAAGGACTTCCACATTCCTCACATATACTTATTCACATCATGGTAATAGACGAATATAATATAATACATCAATCATAATAATCAATCAACGTTCTACATACCAGTCATAACTGGAAAGACTTCCACTAGTCTTCTCGACTGCTCACTTTATGTCCGCCCGATGGGCTTTTATTCACAGGTCCGCTCCCTAGGACCTTCTAACTTGCAGTGATAGTTATACAGCGCTTTCGCCTCCTTCAGACCCCCCACTCATGACATGCACGACTTTCTCACTTGTCTCCGTGCGTTAATTTTACTCTCCTCCTTTCCCCCCGTAATTATTAACTATCGCTCACTCCACTCGTGACACAGCACTCTCTGCACTTCCAATTTTGGGATGAACAGTGTACGTCTCCAGCGCAGTGAAGGGGTAAATCAACTGAATTTTCACGCCGTTCTTTTTCAAGTGAAGTTTGGTCAAAGCTTTTAATTCATAATTCTCCCAAGGGACCGTGGTGCAGTTAAATTTGGCTTTGGATCTTAAAAGTTAATCTCATAACTTTCTAGCATTTACATGTTTTGGCTCTCTATAATAATAGCAACATTGTAAGACAAATTATGTCGCCCATATAATTTACTTTACAAAAGCAATGAATAAACTTTACTTCCAGGAATGTACACGCTAACTACTTTTCTTTTGTACTGGGTATCACTCGAATGACTTCGGTTTGAGCTTGGAGAAAGCATGTCACTACGATAAGTCACACGGTGCTGGGAAAAAGTAAGATGATAAAATAAAATGATAGGACAGAAGGAAGCGTCCACCAACCACCGGCCAGTTGAATGAAAATACCCAGCACTATGTGACAGGACACATAGTCTTACTAAAGCATACTATTCTTACCTGTCTCATGAATTCTTTGGTTGTAAAAACAAGTTCATGGTAGATCAACCACCTGGGATGCTCTTCAAACAAACAGCTGTTCGGATGAACCATCACAGTTTGCTGGGACTTCACCGTTTTGTATTGTCCAGCTTTGGTCAATCGGACAGTGTGATAGAAGTATCCTGCGGTGACTGCCTAGAATAAAATGAATTACAATACACATTTTGCAAATTCCTGATGACAGTGATTAGAATTTGACACAGCTAAAATTGACACTGATACCACAATCCTGCCATGCCAATAACCCACAGCTAAAGCTTACAATGAAAGGAATGATGACCATAATCCAGTTATATCCAAAAAAACGAACCTGAGGAAAGAGTTCCATTCTAATAATAAGGAAATATTTCATGTTAACACTCACCCTGCGCATTACCCGTAAAGCCCGCTGCCCCGTCAGTGACCTTACTCACGGAGAATCTTATCTGGGGTCACTGACCCGTGCCGCTAGACGATGACCACATACGCTGTCCACGTGGTTCGGTTTTTATTGATCGGTATGAAAACATTCGCTGCTATGCCTTATCACGCTTGATAATGAATTAACCAGCAAAACCCTAGTCTGTCAGTCTCTAACCAATGATCTGACTTATGATTCCAAACTGACAGCTCTAGTTTTCGTGAGAACGAAGCATGATAACTAGCCACACCCTCCCGAGCCCTACACAAATGGTTTCATCCTGATTGACACATACTAATAAACCAATGTGGGCATTTGGGGCAAAGATTATTTCAGAGCTTGTTTCTGATTGGTTCTTAGATACAGACAACTCCAGATGGTGGTCAGCTTGTGAGAAAATGAGATAATATTGCAAATTTGTTGAGTGACAGTTCGCATGTCGATGTTACATCTTTTGAAAGTGTGGGGAGAGCCTTTGAAAGCTTAGTCTTTGTGATTCCGACCAGTGGTTCACTGGTTAACATGTCCATGTCACAATGTCTTTGATTTAGAAGAGATACAGTGAACAATAACACGGTGGTTACGTCTCAAAAAGGTCAGTGACCCGACGCCTGAAAATAGGGCTTGCGCGTGGCGCAATCAGCTTGACCTGGGTGACTTTTGCCGCCGGTGCGGCGTGAGCGCTTGCAAGTCAATACCGACTATTGCCGCCCCGCGCAGGATGAGGGTTAAGTCTTCATCACTGAATTGTGCATTAACAATGAAAACATCCACCCAGAGAATTAACTCGCCAATTGGAAGATTCTGTGACCACCAGGGCATGAATATTTGCTCAGTCTCTTGCTCACTGAGTTGTCATTAGAATAACTAGATTGCGTAATCCCCCCCACCAAGATACCATCATGCCACACCAATAAAACAGAGCTAAAGCTGTTGGTCAATGATACCACAATCTTGTTGTACAAGACATACAAAACAAATTGTCAACTCAATGCAAGAACTGATTATCTTCCCCTTTGCGAAAATGGAGAAACCACTTCTTCCGCTCAAGTGACGATATAGCTTTAAGTGATAAGTAGAGAAAAACCACAATGATAGGTAGGAAGAATACAGTCAGCCGAAACCTTACTGTACCTTTCTAATGGCAACAGTGTCATTCTGGTTTGAGGTGACTTCGATCTCCACTCGCTCCAGCAATCCTTCCAGCTGATCTCGAACATCCCGTGCTCGTTTCATTGATCGATGTTGAATGTAGTTCTCATAACACCACTGAGTTGAATACTCCGTCTCCTCCCATTGGTTGTACACATTCAGCAGGGTCAAATGGTCACCTTCGGGTACAAAGAAATTGTGTCTTGCTGTGTCTGCATGGACAATTTTGTCTTTGGGACGATAGAAAATGGCATTGTTGACAGACAACATTGCAGCTATCGTTATGATCTCTTTGGAACACTTGTATCTGTCAGAAATACAAAACATCCACATAAGTATGAAGAAAAGTTTCAAAATACACACGCAATCTTTTTCATTATTTTTCTTTCAGGACCCTAAATCCCTGCCAATAGGCCCTTTCATACAAATAAATACATGTATTGTATGGGATGTCTTAAAAAAATGCATGGGCCTACACTAATGAACCGCCTAATGCTAATCTACTGCACTATGTTATCCGTATCTAACTCAAATATAGTCATCAGTTTGAACACATGCAACAACTCAATCATGCACGTGCCCTCTCTGATTTGAATTATAAATATCAGATGTATCTTAGCATAAATTGACATTGTATTTTATTTCATAAATGTTAAAGTGTATTATAGTGTTAGCATATATGTCTTTTTTTGAAATGCCCAGCCAGTATTTTCAAATTCTAGTCTTGATCTGCTGATGTTTCCTAAATGCTGCGTTTACCAGAGTTCCACTCATCCAGCTGCAAGTCCAATGTACTGCCATGACAAAGAGAGCATAACCTCAATTGGAACTAGATAAGCTCTACAAAGTCCTTGTAAATCAAAGTTTGCCTCACAGATAAAACATTTCATTTTTGATGCAAGCAAACCTAATTGGGAATCATCAGTTTTGTTGAAAAAGGTACACAGCTTTAGTCAGGCATTGATTTCTCGTTCTGAGCACTACTTGTCGAGCTGTGCATGATCCATAAAAACATTCACCTAAGGACTAACTCATCAGCCTCTTGCATGTACATGAATGCTCCTAAAGTCGCGTCTTCTTTGAATCGTCCTTGCTGTATGCCCCAAAAGGAACTCCTCCCATAATTTTAATTTTTCAACGAGAATTCGTAATCAAATCAAAGCACATTGGCTTACCTGGAAAAACAGAATTGAATACACAATACTATAGGCCCTATCAAACTTCATTATCCTGACATATATCCAAATATTTTGAAACATCTTACCTTTCTGAGGCTAAAATCATCTTTGACATCATGGGATCAACTGGAAACTCTGCCATCCTCCGACCTAGTTTGGTCAGTTCCCCCATATGATTGAGGGCACCCAGGGCATAAAGTTGCTCTAACGCCAGGACCAGGGTCTCGTGTGGGGGTGGATCCATGAAGTCAAAGTTCAACAAATCATTGATACCTAGAGACTTCAGCAGCAGCACCACATTGCCCAGATTTGTGCGCTGGATCTCAGGGATGGAGTTGTCCTCCAGCTCGTTCTTGTAAGCCCAGGCTGTGTACAAACGGAAGCATTTACCAGCTGACACACGTCCTGCTCTTCCTGCCCTCTGGTTGGCTGAGGCCTGGTCAGAAGGAAAACAACAAATTAGCTTTAACGCGATGGCAATCAATATGTCAACTAGCTGTCTGCCACAATGACACCTCTCTCAGACTACTTTACTGATTGGATGAGGGCAAGTATTTTGATAATAGGGTTCTGGAGGACTTCCAAATGCATCTCATCGCCAGATTTTTTAACAGTCATGAAATATTCCAAACTGTGGAGGTAAATGGATTCCCACATTGGTGCGACTTTGGGGACAGCCATGCATGTGCCCCCTGGCGATCTAGTCCTGTTTAGGGATGTTTCTGCGCTAAATGGGCCGATAATTGGCCCGTTCATCTCTTTCACTACAATGCAGTCAGGCCAATGATTGGCCCCATCATCTTTTTCATTGTAAAATAATTGGGCCCATCATCAGCCCTATATCGTCTTCTAAGGGTTAAGGGTACCATCTAGCAATACTGGCTAAGATGCTTCCAGAAGTCTGTCCTTGGGTGTTGTGAATTAGAAAGTTTGAGCAATATTACAAAGGCATCTCTACAAACACCATCAGAAAACAGGTACTGATTATCACAGAGATAGATCTATCATGAGCTTTACAGGTGACTCATGAAAAAAAAGTTCATTCATTCATATCAACAAAATGCCAAAAGATCACTGCTAAGAACTAGAGATCTACTGCAAGATTTATCTTATTTTGGTAGATCATAGCAGGCCATGCTCCAGTAAAAGCTCATCAGGTCCTACTACCTCCAAGGCACAAATTTATGATCTCCTGAGATCAACGGATACCCATGACTTGGACGTCCATTGCTTGATTTTCAGAGCTTGACTGGTCAAAATTTTTTGACTAAAAGTAGGACGGGAAAAGGCCCGTATGAAAAAAATTTTTTCTGTGGTTTTGAAAAATTTTGCTTAGATCTAGAATGAATTTTGCAAACGTTAAAAAAAGTCTTTAAATTAACTTGTACATTTCAGCCTGCCTAAGGAAAGACGACATGCTTTATAGGTCCGCATCAGAATGGGAAAAAAAAACACCTTTACAGCAAAGTAATACAAAAACCAGCAAAATCAGAAGAGGCCAGCACCATGGAGAATCAAAACTAACCATCAAAAAACAAAACAAAAGAAAAAAACAACACTAGCAAGACCCCGAAAGAATACAAGAAAAAAAAGTGCAAAAAAAAAAATCCACAAAAATATTGCATAATCAGAAACAAAGAAGTCGAGAGCACCTTTGAAACAGGGGTGACCACCAAGGATTCCATGCCAGTGCGGGCATTGTAGCTCTTCTGTTTGCAAAAACCAGGATCTATCACATACACAATGCCATCAATAGTCAAAGAAGTTTCTGCGATGTTGGTGGCTAAAATTACCTGTGCAAGAGAGTTCGCAATATGATCAGTTACTAATTGGGCACTGAATCAGGCAAATTCTAAAACAACGAAAAGAAGGTTGCCATGGGATTTTTTTTTTTTCAGCCAGGCTTTTCAGAACTTCGGGTAAGTGAGAACTACTCAAAGCATGATAAAACTTACTTTTAAAGCCCAGGTGCACACCAGTTGCTTTGATGAGCCAACAAGTTTGACTGTGACATCAGACATTGAGTTTCAATGTGGCCCAACTGGTCTGCTGGTGTGTGGGGTCTCACTGATGCTAAATATCGTGATGCCACTATCCAACTGGTCCCCCAATCAAAATCTGCTGATGTGCACCTGGTATCTGCTTTACATTTTAAGCCAAATGGCAGTTTGCTTATAGCGAAAAGAACTGTCTTTACTAATGAAATTTACTCATTAGAAAATTTATAACTTTTTTGTTTCATGAGTTACATGAACATTTCATATATCTGTGGACAGGTTCTTAAATGCTCTACAAGGATATAAAAACAAAATAATTTGTCTCCAAGTTTTAAAAAAAAACTTATTTGGAATGCCTATTTTGTAACAATGAAATATGCAACATAACACAAGTGATATTGTGAGAAACAAGGATCACATAACCATGATGATGAAATACGTATGTGCAGGGTGACTACAGAAGAGATAGTCCCAAATGTGTATTCAACTGAAACTATATAAGATATTGACACTTACAAAGTATGACATGACAGTTAAGCTACTGAAGTTTATTGCAGCAATTTACACATATTTGATTTTTCTACAGCATTTGTACATGCCTCACTCATTCACTCTGGTTGACTGCCCACCGACGGTTGAACAAATCGTGCAACCGACAGCCTTGTTGGCAGGTTACTACATGCATGATATTGGCTACTACTTCAACAGTTTCTCTACTCTCCACAACACTGTTAATGGCGAGTGTCAGTATTATCATAGTTTGGTTCAATACATATTTGAAACTGTCTTTTTCTTTAATAGATACCCGCATAAATCATATTGATGGTAATTTTTAATGTCAGGGTCACTTCATCCTCTGAATAATTATATAATCCTTTCAATCATAAAAAACTTGCTCTCTTGGGCTCCTTACTAACCTTTCTAGCATTTGGTGGAGTTGGTTCAAAGATTTTAGCCTGGAGCTCTGATGGAAGAGTTGAGTAAATAGGCAAGACAATCAGCTCCTTGATTTTAGACCCCAGTTTTCGAGTTCTCTCCAGCAACATTTCATTGGCTGTCTCAATTTCCTCCTGGCCAGTTAGAAAGACTAGAATATCCCCAGTGGGTTGAGTAACATGAATCTGCAACACCGAGACCACTGCAGCATCAAGATAATCTGCCTCCGGAGCTTTCGTATAATAAATATCAACTGGATATCTGCGACCTGGAATGCGGAAGATTGGAGCATCATCAAAGAACTCTGAAAATTTTTGGGCATCGAGTGTGGCACTAGATATGAGCAGTTTCAAATCTGGACGGAATCTGGCGATATCTTTCACAAGACCAAATAGCACATCGGTGTGAAGGGTTCTTTCGTGAGCTTCATCAATAATAAGTACACTGTAGCTGGCCAGATCGGGCTCACTCAAGAATTCACGAAGCAACATACCATCTGTCATATACTTCAGGATAGTTCTCTCTGATGTGCAGTCCTCGAAACGGATACTATAACCAACTTCATTTCCCAGCTTCCAGCCCATTTCCTCCGCCACACGTGTGGCAACAGACATAGCTGCAACTCGTCGTGGTTGGGTGCAGCCAACTTTCATGCCATTCTTGTTAAATCCCTGGAATGGAAGTGACAAACAGAGAATTTGAAATTTCAAAGTGAAAAAAATAAATTTCTGATTAACACTTACAGATGGAAATAATTTCACAAAATATCCTGTGAATGAAGCCATGCAAATATTATAATATATACCAGAAGATAAACTACTCAAGCTGCTTTCTGTATATTGTCTGTTGTGAACGGAGAGCTATATGAAACAACATTCAACATAATCATGACTTCTTCATTCTGAAGAACTCATGTCTCATGAAAAACCTACATGACTGCATTATTTACAAGATACGGGACTTAACTCTCTAGGTCGCGAAGCGGAAAACATTGTATACGTCATGTAGTATGTCTGAAATATACTTTATCTGCAGTTTCCATATCAAATCGTCCCTTCAATTATTTTCATGCAAAGAAAACCACACTGATATAGATGAGTAAAATGTGACTCTAAAGATTTTGTTGTTCACTAAAAAATGTATTTTTGTGCCCTATTCCCATTTGACACTTGGTATTTGGATCCCTGAAGGATTAAGTTTCAAATTTTGATTTCTCATCATGTTTCAACATTGCTTCCACCCCAATGTGTGTCCTTCATTTCCAAAAGTCTCTTGTCACATTTTTTCCCCAATTTATATGGTATGAGTTTTGCTAGAAGCAAAGTGCAATAATAGAGTGTTTTCTTTGACATGAAAATTATAACTTTTAATTTGAACTAAGAAATAAGATTCCAACTGCTAACATTTTATTTTCTGTTTGATCTACATTGGGTTTATCAAGATTAAAAGTGGACTATTATCATTCACGGTCACAAACTATTGCAACTCCGTGCATCAAAGTGATAAATCTGTCAGGCACATTCACAATGACAAAGAATTACGACTCAAAGTATGGTGGGTTTATCAAAGTCAAAATTGGGCAAAAAGAAAAGGTTGTATGTTGCGAATCCTGCATGTTATTTATCACGCAGGGTTTTGCAACATACAACCTTTTCTTTTTGCCCAATTTTATCACGCAGGGTTTTGCAACATACAAACTTTTCTTTTTGCCCAATTTTGACTTTGCTTATAGCCCTGCTGCGACCCTACAGTTTTTCTGTGGTTTTTATGATATTTCGAGGGTTTATCAAAGTGACAAATGCGTCAGATACATTCACTAAGACAAAATAGTGCAACTCACTGTATCGTGCAAGTATTGCGGTATCTGTGTAGTTTTCCCTGAGCCTGTCTCTCCTTCTATGATGAGGATCTGGTGATCTCGCACAGCTTGTATCAAATCCTTCTTGAATGGGTAGATGGGCAGACTTTTTTTGGTTTCTGATATAGACATTTTCTTCTCTTCTTTGGCACTCATTGATTTCCCTTTCTCCTGTAAGACAGAATGAGTTAATGAATGACTCAGGCAAAGCACAAAAGGGATTAAATTCCTCTACTATACATTTCTGAGTGATGTTGTGGTGGTCTCCACTCCAGCCAGGGTAATCACATGAGCTGTCGAATCCAAACGCACAAACCTTGGCCACCAAAATACAGAAAATTTAGCCATCGAGGGTCTGATTAACTGCTCTGTGTTTGGGTACACTTTGATTTGCAATTGGTGATGGGTTTAGATTATAGACAATTATGAGAGCACATCATGACGCAAGGGTGTTTTACTAAAGCATGAACATATTTTCGCTATATTATGTGCCTTGCTGATATCTTTTAAGAGGCCTATTTGGAAAAGTGAACGAAGTTCAAGTAGACCAGAGTGAAGCTCTACAATTTTTTCATCAGTGAGGGTCAATGAGGAATGCCTTGTTCATGCCATATTTTTAAAGTTATTTGAGATGACGTACTGCCGTACACTGTTTTTGAAACAACGGAGGGAGGAGAGTAACAGATTACCGAGGGAAAGAGGGAGGCAGACGAGCGAATGCAGGTTTATCCCTGACAAAGGCATGGGTTAATTATGCTTGTTTATTTAATGTCTGGGTTAAACCAAAGCACATCTTGTCTTTTCTGAGGGAGGCTGGAATCTACTGCCGATTTAAGGATTTTTTCACATATAAATTACAATATACCCTCTAGATCTACACAAATCATATTTTGAGACCTTTTTAATAAAAGAATTTTATAAAGAAATTTTCCCATTATAACTTTTCATTTGTGAAATTTTACTTGATCAAACGCTGAGAGCTGAGAAAAAACAAAACAATAAAAAAAAAACCTAAAAGGTGCAAAATGGCTGTTATTATGCCAATGTGCTGTTAAACCCAAACTCTAACCAATGGCCCTCACCTTGTCTTTTAGTGTTCCTGGCATCTTCAGAGCCTGGACAAACTCGATCTCCTCATCCATGATCATGTCATATTCTTTGGATTTCTTCTTCTCCTTGGCGTCCCTGGCACCGAACTTCAGCAACGCAGCGTTCATGTGTTCCTCCTCCCATCTGCTCTGCTCTGTTCCCATTCCTTTCTCTGACTTATCCTCCACATACTTCTCTTGTGGTTTCACATCATCCCGTGGAATGTAGTAACGGTCAATCTTCTCAATCTCTCCAGCAGCTCTGTGTTCTTTGGCCAATTTCAGCACTGTTTTCTTATACTCTATGTCCTTTTTTTCTCTTTTACTCAATCTGAGAACAGAACAGAAGCAAACATGTTAATATCTGTATCATTCAATTTAAGAAAAAACTGAGCTTGCACTAAAATTAAGAGCAGTCTTTATTCTTGCTCAACAGTTTACGAACAGCTGACATCACAGAATTGTGGATGGCACATACAGTAATCGAAAGTGATGCTCTTGAGTAACTCACAAAGCAATTCGAATGGAGGTTACAATAGCCCAAGCTTTTGAAACACCTAATTTCACTACTATATTTACAAAATTAGTATCTCCATAATGTTGATTATAGAACACAATTGCCTGGTCAATTATCAATTACAGATATAAATCTGGAATACTGTTCATGTGTTTTATGTTCCAACTAAAAATAAAAACATTTTATGTTTTATGAGAAGCAAGTTGAGAATACAGAATACAGCTGTGACGACTTAATCCTTCCATATGACCAGGAAGACAATTTAAGGATTCTGTCGTGTTTTCACAGACCAGCCAACTAAATGACCACTTCAGTAAGGGACACCCTTTGGGCAGCAAACACCAAAGCCCTATGAAGGCAAAGTGGAATTTTTTTCCATAGAAAGAAAAGCGCAAGTATAAAACACTTCAAGTACATAACACACATGTACATGTACACGTACATAACACACTTCACAGGTCACGTAATGTACTCTGTGCTCTGGTATAATGTGCTTAACTCATTCCCTATGATACAATGCACACTGCGTTGCACGCTTCCCTAGCCTGCATTCTATAGTAGAAAATTTTGACATCCCATGACACTGAATCCTAAAAACAGAGTTCTTGGTCAAGCTTCCTTGGTCCCAGGGTGTCCAGCAATACCACGTGCGCAATTACGGTGTAGTTTGGACAGCTGTTGTGAAGTAAGGTGATCTTTGTTTACAAATATGGAGTACAGTATGCCGTCAAGCAGATGTGTTTTTTCAAGCACTCAGGCGATTTTCACTCACAGTGAAACGATAGAATGTGTTTTTAGAATAATAGACGTTGCATCTGTCCTATATATAATAATATGGATTGCTGTGTCTTGGTACATCCCAAGAGTATGTTTATTTTTGTGCGAAATTGTTTTAGGTGTTATCACTTTCATGTATCAGAACTTGATCTGTCTGCTCTCTACATGGCTCTACTGCTTTTCATCATATTTCTCATTCACTTCCAATCATTTTGACATTTATATAACATATTTATGGTACCAGATCATTTAATGAGTCAGAGGTGGGTTTTTTCTGGTAGGTGTGCCAAAAAATGTATAGCCCTAGGAAGTGCTCCTGTCAGATGCGGAATGCTGTCCCGTAGGGAAAGAGTTAATAATATCGTCACTGTCTTACATTTACTTAGCAATAACAGGCCTTTACCTTCAAACCTGGCAAAAATTTCTTTCTCATAAAAAAAATTATTTCTGTACATACAGGAGAGTCCTGTAAAATATCCTCTGTGTGACTGTGCTCTAAAGAAGCATATCAGTCCTTGTTTGGCTGGTGCTTGTTAAAATAGTTACCATCGTTTTGCCAAACCGGAACAAAGCATAATCCAGCTCTGGCAATAATTTTTAGCCATACTTCAAGAAAGAGGAATGACCTATTTCCACTTTGAATCTCTGTGAGTTTCTATAAAGCTTATGCACATAAATTACCATGTTTTAATTTCAAGTTGATTGAAGAAATAACAGTCTGTTACAAGGTTTGAAAAGAGAAACATACACAACTCACTCGGCCAAATGATGCCCGGTTCCTGGATGTAAACACCGACCCTACCAGTGCTTATGCTCTGTTACAGAATGGCCGAAAAAGACAGTCTTTTTTGAGAAGGCCCTGGCTGGACAAAGGATGTGGGACAGTCAGTTCTTCTGTCAATTACCTTTAAAAAAATTCGAATGATGTGATATCACACAATATAAAAATCACTTACTTGACTTGTCCAAAGTAATACTCCTCTTCTGCAATATCAGCCTCCAGATCTTCCAGCTTATCTGAACCTCTCTTTTTCAAGTAATCCCTACGTGATTTCTTCCGCAGTTCTGGGATGATTTTCTTACGGTCTTCTTGCTCTAATTTCAGCCTCTTTTTTGCCTCTTCATAAGCCTGGTGAGCATTCAGAAAAGAAACAGTTAAATTACATGAACTTTCAGTATACTCAGGCCCATTCCACATTTTTACACAAGCCACCGGGATAAGCACACATATGTGAAAAACAAATGGGAGCTACTTCCTTATTTATCCAAAGATAAAGTAATCAAGAATAAAAAATGAATCCATTTCCCTTCAGCAATTCATTCACAAAATTGGATGAAATTGCAGTGGGATACATATAATTAAAAGAATGTGCGGTCAAACTTAGTGCACCAAAACCCCAGTAGAAGAAGAGTGCTGGAGCAAGTCACCAAATTAAAATGGCATGTCCATTGAACTGGCCAGCCGGACAAGAAGAGTTAAAGAATTTCTTTGAGCCCAAAGCAGCCTTTTATACACCTATGGTACACTGACAGACAAGAACAAGAATGTCTCCAAAAAACCAGCGTTTCCATTCTATTATTGTTGCAGCTCATCATTTCTTGAGGGTTTCATTGGAAAAAATAAAATCTTCAAAATGATGTTTACTTTTAACACAGCATTGCCCTAATTCCATGGCCCTATACTGTTATCAAATTGCATGCATCTTCAAATATGCTCTGAATCTCAAAAATGCAAAACAATAGAAACAGAAATTGTTTTATGATTGCTCAGGCCAATTTTCTATGTGAGTCTTGTATAGTTCCCACGCTTCCTACTTTCATATCACAAAGCAAATGCATTTCGCCTGATTCAAATGACAAATGGTGATGTAAATGTTTCAAGACGGAGATAAACTCTGCTTCAGACAAGAGAAAAGTTCATAAAAAATTAAAGACAAATATGCCCGCTCTACTGTTATTGTGTAGTTACACTCTAGTAGAGGAAGATTTTATGCGCTGTTTAAGACTACAAAAAATAGAACAGACCAAAAAAAGATTCATCTATCCTAATTACCTTCTTGTCTGATTTAGACATGACATTTCTGGTTTTTTCTTTGTCTTTATCTCTCAGTCGTTTAGCAAACGCGTCTCTTTCTTTCAGGTCCTTCTTTCTCTCCTGGTCAGGATCAGAATCAGAATCCTCTGAGTCTTGGTCATCTGATGAATCATCAGCGTCCATGTCTCTGCTGAAGGAATGTTGAACAATGGCTAATGAATATTTAATTAATTTGAAGCAAATGCTGTTTACACCATACTTCTACTCTTCAGTGATGCTAAGCGACGAATGAAGATATCGAATTTAGACATAAATCATAACAGATAAACAATTCGTTGCCCCTGCATGTACTGCTTATTTGTAACTCCACATCAGCACATTATGAGGAAGTTACTTAAAAGTTTTGTAGTAAAATTTACAAAGTACTAGTATTCTACTCTCAGAAGTGCATGACTTTCACAGGAATACACTTTGTTAGGCAATCTTATGGCAAATCAAAAATCTACCTCCTGAAAACAACTTGTAAAGTACAAAATCAAAAAACTCACTTCTGTGCTGGAGCATCTTCCTCACTGCTTTCTGATGATTCTTGCTTCCTTCGGAGGTTCTTCGTACGAGAACCTCCTTTAGGGGCCTAGTGGAATGAGAAGATAAACTTACTTTGGGTCACAATAATGTACTTGACTGTGAGATAACTAAGATCCTGATGCTAATGAGTTACACTAATGTTATTTTTTCAAAATAAAAATACCCTGACAGAAGGAATGTGCACAATTAAAACTTTAGCCTACTAAAAAAGCATCCACACACATTTTCCACCATTTCCAAATTATATTTAAGTGACAGAATGCTAAACTTTGAAATAAATTATGATTTCAAATCTTCTGATAGTGAGA
This sequence comes from Onchidella celtica, assembly GCA_963931925.1. NCBI lineage: Eukaryota > Metazoa > Mollusca > Gastropoda > Systellommatophora > Onchidiidae > Onchidella > Onchidella celtica. The sequence goes on from OZ007577.1 coordinate 6,130,119, forward strand.
TATTGACACAGTTTCAATGGGATAAATCAGTAACAGAAGAAACATAAACTCATGCTCCAGGCAAAATCATGGACAAGATTATTATCCTAAATACACTGTCTGATGGATGAATATACGATTATGAGAATCCAATCACAGTGAGGTCACTGCATGCCAAGACATCTAAAAGACTGTCACTGATCAAACTAAATGAAAATAATTTCTGCTGGTAAAAGTTGTAGTTATATTATTAAAATGTACAGTGTAATGAAACATGTATACATCTGTATGTGTCTGACAGTAGTTTTTATTTTCAAACGTGCCTCTGTGGGCAGTAAATGAAAAACTAACATTTAGCGATATACATGAGAGATGGGTTTATCCTGAGCCACGCCAGGTACCTCGTTCATTCATACCTTGAATGTCTCCACCTCCATCTCCTCATCATCTGAATCATCATCTTCATCAAGTAGCTGATAATTCCTGTTCTTTTCTTCCAACTCCAGGGTCTTCTGTTGTTCAACAGTCAAACTTTTCTCTTTCTTCTGTTTGTGTGGAACCTGTATGGATGTAAATGAGAGAACAACTATTTCAGTATCATAAATGGCTAAAAGTTTACATACCACTAACCCTTTGAGTGCTTAGGGCCATGATCACAGCGGTGCCACTGTCATGGCTCAAATTGGCCATGTATTAGAATATATAATCCGATTTAATCAGTTATCAACTGCTATACATCAGAGGCGCAATGTTTACCATTTTCTATCATGATGTGGGATTTTCATTTTTAGGCAACGATTCTACTATAATGGAATTATCTCAGTCAGCACTCAATGGGTTAAAAGACAATGTATAACTATAAGAACAATTTCCCTCTCCCATTTGGAATGGTACTGCAGTAAACCTAACTTGACAGTAACAGTGACTGTGACACAAAGTCATTGCCGCAAAGTTTTGTCTAGCATCACATTCACAACATTAAATAGATGTGATTCAAAAATGAAAATTTTCCTATAAAAAGATCAGGAAGTTATTTATTTTTCCCATGCCATCACAATTTCTTAACACACCTTGAACCACTGATGTCCTGTGTTATATTTATTTAAGTAATAGTGGGAAAAACTTTCTCCAAGATCATTTACACTTGCAACCACAACCCTTTGACAGTCTCATTTATCAATTAACCTATGAGAAATTATAATTTGCATTTGCAAATGCATACGATTACTTCTATGGTTTCATAAACAGCTATGCTATTTGTCAACTTCAGCAAAGGAAAAAATCAAATCTAATAGATAATGTTGAAAAAAGAAATTGAAACATGGCTCATTAAATTTCATGACGAAAGTTTATAAATTATTTCCAATTCATGCTCTTGCAATTTCTCTTTGTCAGGTCATCCCCAACAACTAACTCAACTAACTGTTTCAATTACGCTAAATCATATTTTTTCAATTCCGATCTCTATTTCTCTCTGAAATAAATACAACTTTCTCTCTTATTTTGTCTTTCATTTTTACTAGTTCTCCTATCAGTGGTGGTAGATCTGAAATAGAAGAATCTTCGCAATCTACTGTTACATAACTGTAAAAAACGTCCACTTTATGTTCATGTTCTTAAACTTAATTTTGTCTTCATTATACTAGTTCTCCTATCAGTGGTGGTAGATCTAAAATAGGCCTACTTGCTGGCTTTTAAAGAGCCTCTTTCTGTCAACTGGTGCACAAACATGTGTTTGTGCACCAGTTGACAGAAAGAGGCTCTTTAAAAGCCAGCAAGTATGCCTAACATGTGTTTGTGTACCAGTTGACAGAAAGAGGCTCTTTAAAAGCCAGCAAGTAGGGCTATTTTAGATCTACCACCACTGATAGGAGAACTAGTAATATGAAGACAAAATTAAGTTTAAGAACATGAACATAAAGTAAACGTATTTTACAGTTACGTAACAGTCGATTACGAAGATTCTGAACCTTCTAAAAAATGACCTGTACAAATACTATACCTTATCAAAGAGTTCTTTGGCAAATGCTGTGACATTGTCATCCACATCTATAGTTCCTGTGTCTTGTAGCTTTTGTAAGAGCTCACCTGGACTGTCTGACTTTGATGCTAAACCCACAAAATACTGGGCAATATACTTGTCTGATATGCCCAAGATATCATACAGTTTATCATTTACCCATGTATCAATGTTAGTCGACATGTTGGTCTTGAAAGAAGATTCTGTTGGAAAAAGGGGAAAGACAAGAAAAATTACAATAAAATCTTTTAAAAAGAATCATTAAACATCAGGCATGTATATTAATAAATAGAGAAAAAAAAGAGAGCAAAGACTGTATGCCACAAAGTCTCGTCAAAAGAAAAAAACTAAAGAAAAAAAACAACAAGAAAACAGCTGGGCTTTTGTGAAATATTCTACAAACTTTTTCTTTATGGCCACACAACTTAGTGCAAGTCCTGCTGCTGACAACTCACAGATTTTCTGCGATTTTCCAACCATCAGGGGATACGGACTCATCCTGTCTATCCAGGTTACTTAAAATGAATTGTGTGCAATCTAATATTGGAAACAAAATACCTATGATACATTATTCAACTATTTTTTAAAATAATTATGCCTACTAAATGCACTCTCTCTCTCACATAGCTACGCCATTTAAATGCATAGAAGAGAACTATGTAATACAGAACTGATGATGGTAACTGATTTACTATTAATCTTGATATACTGCCCTGTTTCCAAAAAAATAATATTCAAGATTTGTAATTTTAGGAAGAGCACCATGATGCCCATGATGCAATACATAGCTTTAGTCGGAAATCTATAATTCAGAAATTCTCGACCTCTAAACGCAAAAGGCTTTTTTATTAGGCCACTTACACTGGCTACAGTAACTAAATTTTGAATGACAGGCTTCAAAGACTGTGGAGAGTGCACTAGTGTGGATTTTTTTTATTGTTTTTCTTTTTTTTTTTAGTTTGCTTTGTGCCACTGACTGCTCGCCCCCTATTCCTTTTTTCCATGAGCACACGACCCGCGGTGTGAACACTTCCGGTCGTATGTAGATTGTAGGTCACTGCTGTCGGCGGATTTAAACTTCACCGTGCTCACGGCTAAAATCAGAACACAGCCTGAATACCCGAAACACATATTCTTTGTCTCCGGCAATACCATGTAGAGGCTAAGAGAGGGTAGAAAGTGACAGTTGGGGAAAATATATCATACAGTTGTGGGGGTCGGAGCAGAGCGCGGCTTTTAAGCTTGTTTAATATTGTCATGTTCTTAGGTTCTTATCATCTGGCCCTGCGTTTAAATTAAAAACATCCATCTAGAAATCTGATTTCTACTGGGGGGCAGTGAGTTGAGAGATTTAAAATCCCATGCACGGTTGTGCGCTTGTTATGGCCTTGCTGTGGGCCCCAGATAGAACTCCTCCCCAGTTCAAGCAATTACGAGAAAACCATGCATAGGAAGATTACCTAATCTGATTTTTTGAGCATTTCTGACGATGACTCAAGGACATGACCTTAGGAGCACCCGTGCATTAGGGGACAAAGCCCCCCGGCAAGTTAGTCCTCAAGATGAATGTTTTATGCAAAGACCAGTGGTCAACACTCACAACATCATGAACATGAAGTAAAACCTCTTTAGAGTGGAAATACACCCAAAAGGATTCGGTTACCATTCCCCTTTAGGCCCATTTTATTATTATACTAGTAAATAAATGAACCTTTCAATAGACACATCTCTTATATACCTTTCCTTATAGTTATCGGTCTGGACTACGCCTAGATTCTGTCATTTTAATTTTCTTTTTCTCTAAAATTCTAAAGACTGTACATACCAGATGAGTTAATGAGCTTGATATAATATCTAGAATCTAGATCTAGAATCCACTGGAACTAGAATCTAGGCTCTATCGTGTCTAATTTTGTCTAATCTAAATCTAGTGTAGATCTACTTTATTAATGTTGGTGATTATTGTAACTTATGAAGCTGTGTGTTCTAACATCCATTCCACTTTACATTGAATCCATAGCCTGTGCCCTTTGAATGATTTGACAGACAATGTAAAGAATAGTGTCAAAATGGAAAGAATTCCATACGTCCTGACTACACCTTCAAGACGATCTCATGGCTCATCCTTAACCCAAAACCAATCCCTGGCTATACCTGTTGTTAATGTTATCCTCGTTCGCCCTAGATCCAGGTTACATCTACTAAATTAGGAGTAATAGGAGGTTATAACTTATAGACGATTTCAATTTTTGGCCGCGCTCGTGACCTGGCCGCACTGGGCACCTACCATCATACTCCATAGATCTAGATCTAGACTAGATCTAGAGCCAGCTACCGTACCCCTTTCCTTTTGCCTACACTACACCAACACTGTCTTTCACATTCAACCAAAAACCAAAGAGAAAGAAATGTAAACATTCAAAGTAGTCGGCACGTACAAAAGTCTTTCCAAAATTCCATCTACACAAATGAAAATCGATCTTACATCACATCACTTTTTCCAGTCTTCGTAAATTTCACTTCAAAACAATTTAAGCCTTCTCGTCGTTGAAGTCGCGTATTTTCGATTCTGAAAGCATCAACGTTATTGCAACTTTGTTCTGGCATTATACGCTTCCTATTTTCGATTATGAATGCCTCCCAGCTCACTGTTGTGGGCCAAGAAATAAGGGTGCATAATGAAGAAAACTGAAGATGAAGACTTAAGTTTTTTGCAAATAAACTGAATCTCAGAAATTATGTTGTGGCAAGGCAATGATGATGATGATGAAACAGATGCATGTCAAGTTTAGCTGTCTTGATAAGACAGAACTTCATGAGAGCATTTTGTCTTTATTTTTTTCATGCCGAGAAAGAATGGTTTTCTTGGAAATTTTCATGGATTAAACGATGCTATCAAAACAATAACGATAATACAAAAATACCTCAGACTATGGGAAAATCCCACACATCTGTTGAGATATTTAACTGCTACTATATTCTGCCTTGTAAAACACCCAACGGGCAAGATATCTCTGTCATACTTTTATTTTGAAAATAAAACAAAATTCTATTTTTCATTGCAGAACTGTAACTGGCAAGAAGTAATCGCTCACAAGTTCTCTTTTGTGTTGTTGTACTCTTGAGTTTCTCTTCTACAAGAATATTCCATCATCAGTTACCTAGAAGCCTGCCACTGTCGTTATTTGTTATGCTTACAACTTTTTTAAATAGCAAAGGAAGCAGGGAAGCACTACATCAAGTTCTTATAAACTGCGAGGTTGCTCTTCAGTAACACAATTTACATTTCACTTCATTAACTCTTTGTGTGACAATTACCGATATATCGATTCTTCTGCTATTCACATTTGTGCCAATTACCAATGTAACAGTGCACAAGAATGCTAGGCTATTTTCCAGGAAGAAAGAAAGTCGACTATCTGTTCATAAATTTTGCTGTAAATAGTCTTCATTCATCTCCCCCACTATTTTCTTCTTGTATTGGCAAACATGGAAAAATTCATGGCACACAAAGAGTTAATCAGTTCTGTCATGCACTACAATAATATGCTATGATTTCAAAGAAATCCACCAAAAAACCAAACGACACCTTGGGTTTGTGTCACAAAGATGGTCCTCTTTATTCCGTAGAAAAAAAAAGAAAAGGACAGTTTAATTTACATCAAATTATGCTCTACATTTCTATTGATACACACAACAGATAGCAATCACTTTTAGAATACATGCAACATACTTTCCTTAATTCTTTAAAGACTCAAATAAAAATGAAAACAGCACTGTCTTGTTTTTAACGCAGCAGCATGCCAAATAATTTCAACATTATGATTTCTAACAAACAGCCACAAACTTAGCTCAGTGTCTTTCACAAACCTGCGTAGAAATAAAATCACACTTCTGACATATGATGAAACTACTGATTAAACTGTCATATCACTTTTTGAAGTCCAGAACACAAATTGTATTGTGATAACTCCTACAGCAGAGACTTGTAAACGTCCTACTAAAACCTCTCCAATACTGTCGTATATCTGCCTCAAATAGTTCTCGCAATAACTATTTCAACTCTCGCCTGTGAATACCTACAGGAACTAAATGATGCCTAAATCAGTATTTGACTTTCATGGGGGCTTCCAAAATCAGTAAGGTTATTGTGTATAATAAAGTAAACATTTAATATTTCAAAGAGGATTGTTCAAACAAAAATTGAAGAAATTTAGCTTTGTACTTTTTCGACAAAAAAATCTGACAACACCTTAAAAATTGTATGAATTACACTTACAGTAGATGCCACATAAAGTGTTGGTATTACTCTGCCATTAGTCATTATCTGGCAGGAACATCACTCTTGAACAATGAAAAGATAATACTATCCAATTTACATATTTGTGAACATGACTGGCCAGGATTTCAGAATACCAAATTAATGATCACTGAATATTGTTGAAAAGATGTCTTGAAAATCTGAACACCAATGATTGAGAAGCTATCAAACTTGTCCTAGTTCATCACAAAAACCTTTGAAGACAGTAAAAAATGTTGCTGAGGATTAAGAATTCAATTTTTCTTTAACTCATTCGGCTTGAGTGGACACCAATTTTCCAACATTAATATCGAAGCCAATTTCTCAAAATACTGAATCCCGTCCTCGTTCATTGATTTTCCTTTACCTCAATGTCTATGTCTAATGTATTATGTCTTGTGTTTATACTGAGTGGAGGAAAAAACATCTTTTAACTACGTCTAAATTTCAAACAGGATAGTGTTGAGAGCTCCTCTCCACACCCACCAAAGTTACCGAAAGGAATGGGCTAATGACAAGTTAATGTACAACTGAGCTGAATCATTTCATGGATGTTCCCACTAAAACAGAGGATTTGTTTCAAGAAGTACAATCATCACAAATCAATTTATGAATGAATACAAATGGTTTTCAAAGAGATCAGTGAAAGATTCCAAGACCAGCAATGATCAAAGTATTAATTGGCATTCATTGAACTATTTATTGGTATTCTGTGAGCTATTGTTTGCACTCCTTCATTAACACCCGACACATCAGAATTTGCCTTTCTCTCTGATTTTAATAGAGTGATTCTTTAGTGAATCGAACCTTAATTGCACTAGAAGTTCATAAGAATATGATTGAATAAAACAACATAAGTGAAAACTGAACAATATGCCACATTATAAAAATCAACTGTGGCAGATGGAAGCAGGTGCCTAAAAGCAAAGTATGCTGCAATTTTGTGTTATATTAAATGAAATACATGCACACTTCTTGAGCACAAAAATAACCCAAAATGCCGGAACATTTCTCCATATATTCCATTTCAAAATGGCCACTACATTTATTTTATTTCTGCCCTTTCCTACTTTATTTCATAAAACCAACAAAGATCTCGGCAGAAATGTTCACCCAGTGGAGGAACCAAAATCTCAACAGCTGAAAACTCCTAAAAAGCAGACAATCTATGTAGTAATCACACTAGATCTTTTTTTGCTCACTGTGTGTTCTACACAAAAATTTTTATTGGTAAATAGCTGCTCAAGAAACCACACAGTAACATGAGAAGAAAAAAAACATCTACTTAAACAACGTGCATTTTCTACATGTTGTGTGGTAAAGTTTTTGGTTTTTCCAAATGACTTGCAAGACAATTAAAAATCATCCTGCCAATTTTATGCCGAGTTTAAAAGAATAAATAAAAAAGAACTTAGGACATTTGTGAAATCTAACAATTCTTTCCCGATTCCTATGTCATTCTCACTCAAAATACAAATACATAAATCACAAATATCATGTTAGCCATTACAGCTTTTGTGACACCTTCTAGAATTTCAAATGGACAGCATGAAGCAATGAAATAGGTCTATGTGTTGCTAAACACCTGAGAGGTAACAGTAACAGGCTTAGAGTTAGGACTATTTCACCAAATATGCAATGCAGTTGTACAAAAACATTTCCAAATCATGGACATGCCACATTACTACAAGTGTTATCAACTAAAACAATTAAATGTATTAAGTAACATGAATGTATCACAGATGCTACTTAGGGACATTGTATCATCATAATGGGAAACCATCATATATCAAATTTTCCAAAAGCTGAAAATCTGAAATACTGTATGTTAAAGTTTTGACCCTGGGCGATATAACTAGCTGGGTTACAAGATAATAGCAGCTTCCTAGTTTCAGGAATCAGTTTCAGTTCTTCTGTGCGAAATATACAACAGGAATGAAAAACATATTTTTGCTTCTCCTGAAAAGTAGTGATTTTGACATGCGACAGCCTTCCCAGTCAGTGACGATTGGTAGTCGTGGAATTAAACACCGTTTTTATACCAGAAGAAAATATTAAATCATGATCAACACAGCTTATGGCTGAATATATGCATGTTTTAAAGTTACGAAACAAATTGGAAACATACTCAAGATCTCTGATGAATCGAATGAGCTATATTTTGTGTTAGTTCTTATGAAGTGGCACACTGATAAATTTTGAAATTATGACTTGATAATGCTGTTTTTTATTTCAACGAACAATGTCATTCTACATGTTGTGTGTGTTTTTCGTCCACCGGGTTGATGACGACCACTGGTTACCCAGGGGTTGTTGGGGCCATTTCTGTCTGTGGATGCACGGATGACTGACAAGGAAGGTACAGGAGAAGGTACAACAGGAGATGAGAGGGACGTTAGTTTGCTGGCTGCAAGTATACACTTTAGACTGTGGGGGCCAGCAATCAGCGGCCATTGCCTTTTCTTAATTGCAGGTAAAAATATGTATGCATGAGAAAAATTCCACTGTCTTTAAACCTGACAGGTCATAAACAGGTCAATCGACAAGGAGAACTGTGAGTGACAAATGTGACCATTAGACCATGGGTGAAAATCAGTCTGATCATATCAAATAACTAGTATATAGTATATAGTATAGACCAATGTTTGCTTTATGTCTTACATCCAGGTCACAGGCCTCAGGAATTTTTGGTCAACCTGATGAAGTCCACTGATATGTTTTTGATGCGGAGATCTGTGACAATTCAGTAAAAACTACAATATACAGCTTGATTTTGGGGCTCTAAAGTTAAGTAAGGTCAACTGCATTTTAACTCTCACCCTGCGCGCGATGCCTTAAAGCCTGCTGTCCGGTCAGTGACCTTACTCACGGAGAATCTTATCTGGAGTCACTGACCCTTGCCACTATACGATGACCACATACGCTGTCCACAGGGTTCGGTTTTTATTGATCGGTATGAAAATATTCGCTGCTATCACGCTTGATATTGAATTAACCAGCAAAACCTTAGTCTGTCAGTCTCTAACCAATGATCTGACTTATGATTCCAAACTGACAGCTCTAGTTTTCATGAGAACAAAGCATGATAACTAGCCACGCCCTCCCAAGCCTTACACAAATGGTTTCATCCTGATCTACTAATAAACCAAGGTGGGCATTTGGGGCAAAGATTATTTCAGAGCTTGTTTCTGATTGGTTCTTAGATACAGACAACTCCAGATGGCGGTCAGCTTGTGAGAAAATGAGATAATATTGCAAATTTGTTGAGCAACAGTTCGCATGTCGATGTTACATCTTTTGAAAGTGTGGGGAGAGCCTTTGAAAGCTTAGTCTTTGTGATTCCGACCAGTGGTTCACTGGTTAACATGTCCATGTCACAATGCCTTTGATTTAGAAGAGATATAGTGAACAATAAGACGGTGGTTACGTCTAAAAAAGGTCAGTGACCCGACACGAGAAAATACGGCTTGCGCGTGCCGCGGTCAACTTGACCTTGCCGACTAAAGCCGCCCGTGCGGCATGAGCGCTTGGGAAGCTTGGGCGACATTTGACGCCCTGTGCAGGGTGAGGGTTAAGAGAAAAACTGAAACCAGAGTGAAAGATGAAAATGCCACCAAGTACAATAAAAATACTTTAAAAAATCCTCCTTAGAGTATCATATCATTTCCGACAAATGATCCCTATGGCTGCGTTTCAAAAAAGAGACAGGGGACTCCAGAAACATTTCACATTGCGCAACACTGTATTCCTTGTTCAAGTTCGACTTTACAACGGCCAAAGAAAATTGTTAGTCATACAAAATTATTACTCCGAAAAATAATCCATATTTCAGTCTATAAAATAATGGTAGCAAATGAATGACCAAGATCTGGCACATACTGTCTTTTGTCGTTACATGTCAACATGCTGCCCATTTATTCATGTAACCATAACAACAAAGACAGAATAAACAGCTTTTTATATGAGAGAAATTAGTCTGGCTACAGCAATGGACTTCTGTCATACAATATCACTACAGATATGCATTGTCACCAAAACAATTTCTCTATGCTATGAAAACAGAATTTACAAGCAGCAGCAAAATCCATCAAGCAATGCTTACAAAGCACAAAACAAAATCTTTGGTTGCCTTAATAAAAGATATCAGTCATTACACATGTACACACTTGGGGTTATGCAGCTTAATTAAAAACCCATAAGTTTCTGACAAATTGAACAGGTAACAGCTGATCTCTTCCCTGACCACTTTTTCATCCCACATCTGACTACCCACATGTCACACTTCAGAGCACATCCTAAACTAATTACTTTATCCCTAAGCCCATGACTTTCACCTTTTCACATGGTAATCATATGAAAATAGTACACAGAGGAAGAAAGGATAAAAAATTACTAAAATAAAGCAGTTCTACTTTAAGGATGCCCCCCAGGAAAGATCTTTCACTTTGTCATACTTTGATTCTGAGACAATTTTTTTGCAATTAAGTAACTGTGCTCCTAAATAAGGTAACAAGTATTTATTATGAATGCATTTTTGCATTGGTTATCTACAGTGCAACAAATCAGTTGTGATATGGAAAGAATAAAAAGAAAACACTATACGAGCCCTGCTAGGCACAGTTTCTGATTGACAGCCGAAAGAATGTAAAACTATTGGTGACTCACCAACATAAACATGCAAGCAAATCAAATTAGCATAAGCTGTTTGAAATGTCTCCAGGCTGAGTGGAGACAGCAAACTGCATGTTCATCCTCAATGATATACAAATAAAGGAGCATTCTCTCTTTCTCACTAACTAAACCAGTAAACTGCAATCTTGACCAGCTCAATTTAATTATCATAGGTGGGAAGTGGAAAATCTTCACAGGGCTGGCAGTAGATGGGAACTACCAGACACGCCTGAACCTAGTTTTACACATGCATACTTAAAGTGTTCAGGAATTATACGATGATACATGAATATCACAGACTGAGGGCAGACAAAAATCTCTTTAGGTCTGATGTCAGCCCCAAGAAGGACAGTTCCGGTTCCCACCTATGAATTACAAAATAAACTTGCTTTGCTAACTAAAAAACTAGGTATAAGCCAACTTGACTCAATTCTCCTTTTAATCCACACAGCTCATTTATTTCTGCATCTCATCTTTGAGGGTATTCCAACCTATATAATGACGACATCACATATCCATATTTAATTCTCCCCGTTCAATACCAAAATAACAATATGAAGGTTCTATCCTGGAATTATATCATCATATCTGATATATATAAGCAATGCACAACCATTATGAAGTTCACAATAAAATTATCCATTTCTCATGTGTTCACTTTCACAGTTTTGATCCAGCAGCCAACTGAGCTTGTGTCCTTTGGCTTGTTAATATGGGGAAGAATTTATCTGACCCACACAAAACGAAGAACCTCTAGAGGCAGACCATGACATGACCAAAGATCACCAAGTCCACAGATAATAGATATTATAGGACAGTGTCTTTTTCGCACTTCCAACAATAGCTTTTACACAGCTGGCATGATGAGTGTGGGCTGGTTCCTATGATGCACTGCGTGAAAAGAGTGCTGACATAATGATAAGTTATTAATACAATTTTGTTACAGTGGTACCAGAACTGAAAAAAAAAAAAAGAAAAGAGAAATGGTCACAGTTTCCTGCATCAACTGAAATTATAATGACAAGGTGAGTGATTTCAGTCCAGGACCAGAGAGATACCTGAACAATGAACCCAACTCGATATTTAATGACAAGGTGAGTGATTTCAGTCCAGGACCAGAGAGATACCTGAACAATGAACCCAACTCGATATTTTATCTATCTCGCCTTGTAAAAATGTCCTACTAATTGTAAAAATGCATTGTCTTTATGCTGCTAGATCAACAAACAGTCCTCATGAGATTAATTTAATATAAGCATTATGTTCTTCTGAGCTGAAAAGTTATCTACATTCAGTAGTTGGGACAAATGAACAAAAGTTTTCTATATTAAAAACTGTACAGCCTAGCTAAAATTGACTTGCATTAAAAACCAGTACTATTCATGTGTGTAAATACTTCACTATACATCAAAACTTCACTCTTGTCCTGTCGTTCCATTCAACGCAAACATACAAGACAATGACAGAAAGTTCTGGTTGCAAAATCTTGTCCAGTACCACACACAACATTTGAAGGGTATAATTCAAAACAGAAATTTTCCCAAAATGATATCACCAACCACCAAGTTCTCTTCCCAACATCATTTCTAAACACACTAAAATTTGGAACCACTGATTTCCTGCACTAATTCACATGTTAGAGTGGGAAACACTGTGTAAAATCGCATTCTCAACAACTTCCTGTCAGTCTCATATTCAAGTGAAGCTTTCTGACAAAGTAACAAAGCTGAAGTCTCTCAAACAGAGAGCACTCTTCTACTAAAATAATAGAAAATAAATACATCTGAGCAACACCGGATTTCTATGCCTTTATCACAGTGAAAATGCTCTGGTAACAAGAAAAGTACGTTGGTTTCTTGCCATAGCTTGACGTATCTGATCATCCATCTCTTGTGCTGGCGTATGGGTGATATTGAGGATTTTGAGTTAAGAGACCTTTTCATTGCTTATAGCGATGTCCTCACAAAGTGGCATGCCGATATCTTGAATACTTTTAAAGTTATAAGCAGATTTAATTTTGCCAAACCCAAAAGTAATCGAAACGTTGTGAAGTTCTGTAAAATGAGAAAATTGTTGATATGCCAGAACATGATATGAACGACGAACTGATCAAACACATGATGAAAACATGGGAAATGGAAATGTTTGATTCAGTAAAGCTCACATCTACCTACTTTCCACCAGTAGAGATCCATATTTTTTATTTTTTATTAAAATAGGAAAAACAGAGAGAGAAAAAGATGCAAAGTTACAGAGACATTATTACAAGAGTCTATTTCTTTGGTGAACTTGGGAAACTAAATTATAACTTAGAAAATCAAATAAATTCTTATTGTAGCTTCCAATGTGACAATGTTACCAACTACAGTAATGAAATTGCTCACAGCAGCTACTTTTCATCACCTTTTTCAATCATAGTTAACTCAAACCACAGAGAACAACAATTATTATTACAATCTGTTTAGGATATTTCATCCCGCCACTGCACTGGATGTCTGAAAACAACAGATAATTCACCTTAAAATGTCCTAAAGAAACCCTATTTTCACCCTAGTCATCTACATAAATAAGAGGAAGTTGCAAAATTTAGGCTGAGAACTCTGAGACAATCACAAAACCAAGAAACATGCCATTTTCACCGTTACTTGTATTTAAAAATGTAATTTGCAACAGACAAAAGAAATTGTGGACACCTACTCTTATAATGCTCAGCGAGAACAACTTTCGAAGTTGAACCCTACCTATTCCGTGCTGCCTATTATACAGTCTAACATTGCTAGCATTTTCTGCCTGTGATTTGAATGACAGTGTCATCTTTTAATAGAGTGAGAGCACATTCTGGTGCAAAAATTAACCCTTGCAGTGTTTGGGCCACGATCTAGTACTTTTTTTTTCCTCCCTGTCAACTACTGATAAGACCACGATATCATGGTCCTCTCTTACTGGGCCCCAGTTGCCAAACCAAAAATATCGTGGTTGCTTCTCCCATGTCCGCCAATGGTAAGGCCACAAATTCGTGTTACCACTTCCTCGGGGAATAGTTGATAAGCCCATGATATTGTGGTTTATGACATAGTCTTCTATTTTCAGTACTTAAGTTGCGGGCTTTTCCTGGGGTTCGTGTAGGCCTGTCAACCAAGGGACAACCAGAGGCAGATTTTTGTATCACTGCGAGGGTTAAATTATCACAACGTACAATACAATGAGAATTAAGGTGATGAGGAAAGCATATTTTTGTAAGCATAGGCACTTTCTGGGGTATTCTGATAAAATAATTCGAGTTTTGATATCAACATTTATCATAAAAATTAATAGTGTTTCCAGTCAAGACCAAATATAGTAGACAGCGTGGTTTTAGGCTGAGGTGAAAGAGTTGTGAGTATTTAACATATAAAACCTACAAAAATGTCTCTTTATTCGAAACACCTGGGATGGAGAATTTGTGTTTAAACCAAAAAATGCACTGCTCTAATACACATAAATAAAACAATGTTTATACATAAACCTAATGGCACGCAAAGAACCATGCTTAGATCTCCTCACAAAATATTTTTTTTTTAAAATCCAGAAAATCTGTGAGGTCACAGCAGGGCCTGGAACGATTTGAAAATTTACTGTATAGTTTCTTTATATTTGTTTGTTTGTTTCTAATGCGAGGCAATATACTTTTTCTCTTTTTCTTTTGCCATATTTTAACTCAGGTCTCCAGAACTTTCTGAAACTCAAGTAATAACACCATTCAGTTTCACTTACTGATTAGTATCGCTTACTCTATAATAGCCTTATCCAGAAAAGAAATAACCAGTATATCATATTTTGCCTCAGTATTTCACAGTGCACTTTTCACTTTTTTTTTTCTTCTGTCAATGTTCATGTCACTGCTCAGGCCAGGACAGCTGCAGAGGCCACTGGAGTGACATCAGGACTTCCTAGTTTCAGCTTTTCTGCTGCCTGGTCACTCTGAATCTCAGCCAGTTTAATGATGTCTTCGGCTAAATCCTCCACTGTAGTGAACCGAACTCTGTCGAAGCTAAAAATATCTCGGATAAAGCCCAGCACTAGATTCTGAAACAAATGAGAAACCACAAAAACTGGGTGAGTGGTATAATGATTGGGAAAAACATACTGATGTGAAATTACATTTATCCCTTTATTGGGAACAATATCCCACTGCAACAACTCACAGATCATAAAAATGACATTTTTGTTTGTTTCCCGTCAGCACTAACAGCAAGCATGTAAGCAACCTTTACACTGGGAATGCCAAAATCTGCTTGTTGGTTTTGTGAACGTGAAATGCTGAATGGGGACATGTGACATTACTGCTGAGACAGACGGACAATACATGTATTACACACTATCGCATCCCATCCTGTTTGTTGTCCAAGCATACAACACACACTACCCACACAAAGGCACCACGCTAGTACATGCATGTTTCAAACTGGATCAGTGGGCACCTGAAGATTACCTGGTGATCTCATTTACTATTTATAGCTATTCATGGTCTGCTCTTCCTTTCAAAATTGTATACAAAACTGGGGGACACTGGCTGGCCGGATACGGCCAGGTTGAACACATGGCGGGCGTCTAAGACAAAGCTGGGTTGAACAAATTATGCGCCATATTTTAAGGCCAGGTTTGGCCGGGTTAAGACAAACTATCTTGCTGATACTATTGTATCTCAGTTTTTACATATTTTTCAGGTGAAGCAAAAAAACTGAATAACATTCTTTATCAGACTTAACAGTTATGATTAAAAACATTACTTAACAAGTTTAGTTTCCAGAATTTAGACTCCCACGTACAACACAACCTTTGGGCTGTCAAGGGCTACGAGCACACTGTTTGGAAAATGTCAAATACGATAATTTACGACGCAACCCTCAGAATGCACACTGATTCTCTTTTCTACCAACCTTGAAATAATTGCACATCTCTTTCAGCTCTGAGTCTGGTCCTAGAAAGCCCCAGGCTAATAATGGACTTGTATGTTCAGAAATGGAGTAAAAATGTGCAATGAAGCCATCATTGAACTGTGGATAGATAGAATAGGTTTCTCTGTCATACTGAACTTTTTGAAAAAAAAAAAAAACTAAAACAGCAAAGCATTCACTACAAACTGAAAGGGTTAGTTCACTGCAATGCCCAAGCACCCAATGAGCTCTAAAAGAAACTGTAAGGTTGTACATAAAGATCAGCAAGTATACTGTCATAACTGAATGCAAAGCACATAAACTCAGGCACTATTGTTATTAGAGTAAGGCACATTGACAGAGCTGGTTTTCATTATTTTGGTGCATAAAATCAATTTCTGATCAGCATGTCAATTCTATTATGTAATTATACAGAGCTAAGCTCTTTAATCATCTACACCATATAATTCAGGACTTATCATTGCCTGGTACCATTTACTGACAGCCGCAACCTGTGTAAGAATGTACAGGATATAACTAATCATGATGCGATCATTGCTAATTACCGATAATAAGGTATCAATTTTTAAATTTTTTCCTCATGTGGTATCGTTTCCGGCTTTTATTTCTCTACCATTCAAGAGCTTTTGATTTGGTGCACTTTTCCCAAACAGAAAAAGTATGCGTGATGCACTAAGGTGAATGGAAAACTGTATTTGAGAAGAGAGAGGAGGAAGTGAATGGAAGACTGTATTTGAGAAGAGAGAGGAGGAAGGATAGAGACAGAAAGAGAGGTGTACGCTGAGTGGGGTGGAGCGTAGAAGCAGGTTTATCCAGGGCAATGCCAGGAGCCTCAGCTAATTGAAGAAAACTCATAAAGTACACTGACTGAAGTCCTCCCTGAGTTGTGCCTTTTTCCCTTGAATTATGGGGGATGTATGACTATAGTCATAAGCTGAATGGGTGCAAATTATTCCAATTAAACTCTCGCAACAATTTATTATCATTACTTGAATTTTTTATCATACACCTGAATTTACAGCTTCCCAGTATCTGAAAAGGGTTTGATAGTGTACTTTTGCGGTTATTTTTTCACTGTTTCAACAAACAAAGTTTATTCTGGTTGAAATAACATGCAAATTACCAATCCTACGAACCAACAAAAAAAGTTTTTGTAAAAATTACACATTTGCTGAGATGAGACATATGGCCTTTATCCATTTCAATGCCCCAACCCCCACATCCCTCTCCGAACAAAACACCATGCACTAAGTACAGATATGTTGAACATTTTTTAGTTATCAATTCTTCCTTAAAATGGCAGAACATGGTGACAATGTTTCTCCCCCCCCCCCCCCCCCCCCCCCGATTCAAATTGGCCATATTGTGACCGTATTAATATGTAACAGCTCTGTCTTCTCATTGTGAATATGCACATGTAAACCAGTTTAAGCAAATTACATCTATCTAGCTATTTTCATATATTTTCAATGTTGGAGCTGGTTCACTACACACATTTATGGGCCTAGCTCCTAAGCAGTAAGATGAGAAAGCTACTACCCTACAGACATTACGGATAAACAGAAGTAACCTACCTTCAACAGACTTCTCTTTGCTTTCAGTACTGACCAAACTGCTGTGGCTAAAGCCTGTTGAATGAAAAGGATACATAAAATATACATACACAGAAAATGATGGCTAATGAAGAGTGTGAATAGCTTTTTACTTGCAAGCTACTGACAAAATATTTTTAAAAACCCGAACAAGAGGCAAGAAAATCATTGAAAGAACAAAAGAAGCAAGTCTGTTCTGGAAAGGAATAAATGTAACAATAATTGTTCATGTCAACTTTGTAACAACGTTTATCCTTTATGACCAGATAGTAAGGGTAGTAAGATGAACGTAGTGCATCACAAGTTTCCAGTGTTTATCATCAAAGGATGAGATGGGTGAAGTCATAAAAGTTTTCGATATTTGACACACTGGAGATGTTATTTTTCCTTGTATACACATTTGTCTGAGTACTCACAGTTTCTTTGAAACCATTTGACAACCATCTATTCTGTACAACTGTCAATACTGTCGACGGTGGGTTTGCCAGGTCATCAAAGGCGTCCATCAGGATGAAGTCTAGTACAATATCATAAAAGGACATACAACGAACCTGTGGATGAAACAATAGCCAATTCACATCATCATGCCCTGAAAATGGCATGGGCAATGTTTGACCTGGAAAACAAACTGTGGCTGCATTCTGAGGTTAACTGAAAATTCCATTCCATAGCAGTTACTGAGCTATAATGAAATAATATAAAACACATCCATGCAGCCTCTCCCCCCCCCCCCCCCCCCCTAAATCAAACAAGCACTTCTTGTTTAAGAATCGACATCCAAATAAATAACATGTCATTTCAGAGGGGCTTTAAAAATTCAATATGAGCTGAGAATATTCTCTGCACCCTCAGATCAAGCCCAAACTGTATAAAAAGTTGCCCATGTCTGCCCTAAAACTGCAAAAAGCCCTACTGCACAATATTCTATATTAAAAAACATGTCCCTTGGTGCCCAGCTTTCTTCTATTTGGAATATTTACAAATTTCATCAACAAACTTTGCAAAGGATTGGGTGCGGGGTGATATGAAAGGGTAAAAAATGAAATATAAATTGTTCATACGTTCTTTTGAGACTTAAAACTGTGTCTGTGAAAAAGCTTTACTTACCCCTCTTCCCCTCAGTTCCTCCTCAATCATGGGCCAGTTGGATTCCACTCCAATAAACTGCATCATTTTATCGTAACTGGAGTAGAATTCATCCACATCCTGAGGTTATGGGAGTGAGACAAAACAGATATATGAACTCAGACCATCAAGGTAAGATTTTCAACAACAACCTCTCTGACTGAGTGACCAACACACATCTAAATAAGGAAGTGCTTTGGTGAGGATACTCATCTGAAATGCTTTAGGATTATGGAGGAACACTATGGAAGACCATCATTGTGCCTAAAAAGTTTTAAATATTTTTGTTTTTAAGTTTGTTTTTACTTTGACACTGGCAACAAAAAGCTTTACCGTCAGAGCCTATCTTTCACTGTCTACCTGGAAAAATACTTTTTTGTTTCTTAAAACAATGAAATGATAGTATGTAAATTAGGACAGGTGTCCCCACTGAAGCGTTTCCTTTAATTAATGCAAATCGGATATGTAAAAACAAACAATATTATTATTACAACAACCACTATTAATTTTTTCACACAAACATATGCAGTGTAATAAAACTGCCAAAATTGTTTGCCTGATACATGAACATGATATAAATCCTGGCAAACTAGTATTAATTAAAATATCTGAGGCGACAGCATAGAAACTGTAATATGTCACAGCCACCCAGACTGAGAAAATCTAGCAAACCACACATTCAACAAACAAAAAAAAGAGAAAAAGAAAGGAAAAAAACTCAGCTAAACAATTGCTAATCTTAAGAGGCAGGAATTCATGTTTTCAGATTTTACTTCACTGATGAAATTCAGGTTCGATACGATATTAGCCATTTCACAAAAATGGGAACGACTCTTTCAGTCTGCTGAAAAAACAGTTTAGATGCGACCAAACAGATTTTTTATTCGCGGATTTCATTTACGATGACTCTTTGAGGAATTCCCTGATCATTTCATCTGGTAAACCCTTCCTGTCAAATTTATGTAAATATGTTTTCTGGAAAACTTCAACAACAAAAAATCCATAATTCAAACTCTTTTAATACAAAATTGCCAAGGGTTTCCATGGAAATAGCAATAAATTTGCAACTGGCAGAAAAGCATCTTGAAAAAATGCTTACAAACTGCGAAAAATGTCCATCTTCCTGTGGAATGTACAGTAAAATATATAAATTCTGGTCTCTATCTTTGCAACCAGACTGACTGACTCTGTCAAAGACTTTTCTTTACTATAATTAGAGTTTGGCTAAATGAGAGAGTGTACATATAACGAGAAGGATCACTATCGGTCGATTGCACTGGTAGACACAGGGGCCCAAACAAACCACAGCTACCATACCGCTGAAAGTAGGCCAGTGCTGTGTGCACCTATTTGTATGCTTTCACTGTGAAAATGAGCAGACCATTGGCTTTTACAGTTTCAATCAACGAAGAAATACAAAGAAATCACAGTATGTAAATCTGCATTCTTAATGGTGCTGGCTGCTCTTTCCAAACGCTTGCTTATGGTATTAATATAGTTTGGTGATATGGCGGAAGTGACACCTTTCTCTATTTATATCTTAGGCTTAACATTTCTTTTGCTCAAAATTGACAATTATCGTGAACTGATGCAGAACATACACCGACATGAACAAATCAAATTTTTCCAAAATCTTGTTTATGGTATTGATATAGTTTTGCAATGTGGCAAAAGTCATCTTTCTCTTCTGATATCTTACGCTTAACCCTCATCCTGCGGGGTGCTACTATATTGGCCTCCTTGCGGAAAACGCGAGGCCAATATTGTGGCCTGCATTTGCAAACCGGGTCTTGCAGGAAGCCAATTTATTGTATAGCAGCGCTGCTGCTCGTGTTTTGTTTATTTGGTTGCTGTGCCTATCGTTTTTTCATGTTTTTTTTTGTTTTTACACTAGTTTCGCGTGTTTATCTATCCACTCACCCCTACTATGTCTAACAAAATGGTATCGTTCGATCACGTTTATTACGATGCAACTGATCCCGGTAGCGGTGTGGTCATAGGCTTGTTTGCCTAAATCACAGACAAAGAATTGAGCAAACTTCTCGGACGCAGCTTCGAAGCTGGCGGCAGCAGGCCAGTGGTTGATTGATAGGGCAGATGGCAATATACCGTCACTCTGGCCTGGATATCGTGACACAGAGCATCCACCAGTATTGGTGTTCTTTGGTTTGGGTCTTTCACCCTAGTCAGTTGGGACTGCGAGGCTGTGGAGTAGCCTACAGGCAGCCGGTCAGGCAATATGACTGTCCCTCTGGCATCCTCCTGCACCTGGATACATTTCCAGTCGTCTTGACCCTGTCTTGCCACTTGGATAAGTTGTGTCCAGGCGAGAGAGTGAGTCTGATGTTTGCGCAGCTCTTTCTCACTATAAACAAATTCTTTGCGCCAGTCTTAACACTCACCTCGTCTTCTTTCATCTTTGTCTCGTCTTCTTTCCTCTCAAAATTCCAACGGCGATGGGCGAGTGCGGTGGCAGCAGGTTTGGATAGACTGGAAGCTGTTAGCACAGACCTACACGTTGGTGGCTGTGGGCTATGGTCGCTTCATCGTCGATTGAAGTGGAGGCGTGGGGAGGCAGCACCCACAGTAGCTGAGCAGCCTTATTTAAGGATAGCACTGCTCACCTCAACTGAGGAAGGGGCTAGAAAAGGTGCGCTAAAGAAAGCCCACTTCACATCACCCTGACTGGTATACCGCGACCAGTGGGGATCCCTTTTTGCGGTCGAAACAAAAAGAAATTCAGCTTACTCAGGCTAGGAGCCTGGAATATACGCACACTACAGGACAACTCAAACAACCCGGAAAGACGCACTGCACTTATTGCCATTGAGCTCAGCAGGTACAACCTGGACATAGTGGCACTCAGTGAGACCAGACTCCCTGATAGTGGCCAACTCAAAGAGCTCAGTGGTGGATACACCTTCTTCTGGAAAGGCAAGGGTGCAGTCGAACCGAGACAGCATGGTGTTGGGTTTGCAATTAAAAATGACCTTGTCAGAAACTTGCAGCCCATGCCAATTGAAATAAATGACAGGCTAATGACACTCAGGATCCCAGTTGGGAAAAGCCAGTCAGCCACCCTCATTAGCGCATATGCGCCCACCATGACAAACCCAGATGAAGCCAAAGACAAGTTCTATTCTGATCAAGAATCTGTCATATGCTCTGTCCCGGCAGCTGATAAGCTGATTCTCTTGGGGGACTTCAATGCTAGGGTTGGCTCCGAAATCTCAGCGTGGCCAAATGTTTTGGGCCCTCATGGAGTTGGTTCATGCAATAACAATGGGTTGCGCTTACTTACTTTGTGCGCTGAATTTGGCCTGTTCATTACCAACACAAATTTTAGTCTCCCCGTGAGAAACAGAACGTCATGGATGCATCCCCGCTCAAAGCATTGGCATCTCATAGACTATGTCATTGTGAGGAAGACTGACAGAAAGGATGTCCTTGTAACAAAGGCGATGTGTGGTGCCGAGTGTGGAACTGACCACAGACTCATTGTTTGCAAGCTCAGACTAACATTGAGGCGCAATAGACGCCCTCAAGGGAAAGCGCCACCTAAATGCCTAAATGTTTCAAAACTCTGCTCAGCTGAGAAACAGAGCGAGCTCTCATCAGAACTCTCCTCAAAATTGGATTGCGTGACTTTTGACCCTGAGAACATTGAACAGAGCTGGACTGACCTAAATACGACTGTACACTCTTGCGCCAGCAGCACAGTTGGTTTTCCTGTCCGCAAGCACCAGGACTGGTTCAATGATAATGATAATGAAATCAAAGTGCTCATCAAAGAAAAAAATAGTCTCATCCAAGCTCACTGCAGTGACCCCTCTTCCACAGCAAAAGCTGATGCACTGCGTGCATGTAAGGGTGTACTCCAGAAGAAGCTGAGGAAAATGAAAAATGACTGGCTTGAAGAGCGAGTAAGAGAAACTCAGAAATATGCCGACACAAACAACACTAGAAAGTTCTTTGAGAGCCTCCGAGCTGTGTTTGGACCATCCATGTCTGGCACTACGCCACTTCTTGCGTCAGATGGTTCAACACGCATTGTTGAATTGAATGCCATAATTCAGCGTTGGGCAGAACATTTCGGAGGTGTGCTAAATCGGCCATCAAATATAAATACTGAGTCCATTGACCGCCTCCCTCAGACTCCTATTAATGCAGCTCTTGCCAAGCCATTCACAGCAAATGAGACCCGAACTGCCACAAATCAGATGTCCTTTCACAAATCACCAGGCGTGGATTCAATTCCTGCTGAGGTGTATGCCTTCAGTGGAGAAAAGCTTATTGAAAGGTTGACCGAGTTGTTCAATCATATGTTGGAAGCAGGGAAGCTGCCACAGGACTTCAAAGATGCTTCAATCATCCATCTGTACAAAAACAAAGGGGACAGCCAAGTCTGTGACAACCATCGGGGAATCTCTCTACTTTCAATTGCTGGCAAAATATTGGCAAGAATGCTTCTGAATCGCCTTCTTGATCACCTCTCGTCAAATGACTTGCTTCCCGAGAGCCAATGTGGCTTTCGTAAAGAGAGGGGAACGGCGGATATGATTTTTGCTGCCAGACAGATTCAGGAAAAATGCATGGAACAAAATAAAGCGCTGTATATCACATTTGTTGACCTCACAAAAGCATTTGACACAGTGTGTCGTGAAGGCCTCTGGAAAATCTTGGCGAAGTTTGGGTGTCCACCCGAATTCATCACAATAGTGCGCCAGTTTCATGATGGCATGCAAGCTGCAGTCAAAAGCAACGGCAGTTTTTCAGAGCCCTTTGCTGTCACAAATGGGGTAAAACAGGGTTGTGTCTTAGCCCCAACTCTGTTCAGCATCATGTTCACTGCAATGCTACAAGAAGCTTTAGCTCTCCTCCTCAAGGGGTAAGCATCAAGTACCGAACTGATGGCAGTCTATTCAACCTCAGGAGACTTCAGGCAAAAACCAAAACCAAAAGTACTCAAGTCTGTGACCTACTATTTGCTGATGATTGTGCACTTCTGGCACACGATGAGGATAGCATGCAAAACTGTGTTGATAAGTTCTCTAGTGCCTGTGACAACTTTGGCCTCACAATAAGCACAAAGAAGACGGAAGTGCTCCATCAGCCTACTCCAGACGACAAGTATCCTGTGACCCCAAATATCAAAGTCCATGACAGTCTTCTGAAGGTGTCGGAGAACTTCACCTATCTTGGCAGTACACAGTCTTCCGCGGCTCGTGTTGATACTGAAATTCTCTCAAGAATCAGCAAAGCCAGCTCTGCATTTGGCAGGCTTCGAAAGAGAGTGTGGGATGTTGCCGGCATTCGCACAGACACTAAGCTGAAAGTGTACAATGCTGTGGTCCTTCCCACCCTACTCTATGGGGCTGAAACCTGGACAGTGTACCAATCGCATGCCAGAAAGCTAAATCACTTTCATCTGGCCTGCCTTAGAAAGATCCTAAGGATCAAATGGCAGGATAAAATTCCAGACACTGAGGTCCTCAATCGTGCCAAGGAATTGAGCATCTTCTGCCACCTGAAAAAAATTCAGCTACATTGGGCAGGACATGTTGTCAGAATGCCCGACTCCAGACTCCCTAAGCAAATCTTCTTCTCTGAGCTCTCCAATGGAACGAGGAATGTTGGGGCCCCAAAGAGACGTTACAAAGACACTCTCAAGCAATCACTGAAGGCCTTTGCCATTGATGTAAGTGAGTGGGAAAAGCTCTCGCTTGATCGTGCAAATTGGAGGGCGGCCCTTACCAGAGGCAGCAAAGCATGGGAAGCTGACAGAGTCCAGCAGGCTATCAAAAAAAGAGAACGGCGCAAGAAAAGGCCCAGTGGTACTGAACCAACGGAGCACTCTTGTCATTTATGCGGAAGGGTCTGCAGGGCAAAAATAGGACTTATCAGTCACATGAGAAGCCATAAGTCATGAAAGAACAGTCTTTCCATTCTGTCCTCTGTGTCCTTTAGTTCTCTTTATTGTCCATGTGTTGAAATTCTCAACAATTTCTGTTCTTTATTCCTCTGGTGGTGTTAAGGTCATCATCATACCTGATGGACGAACTATTATTATTATTATGATCCGTAACTATTCAGGGACATACTCATTTAACAGTACTGACGGTCTGAAGTTTGAACTGGGGAAAATCTAGGGAAACTTTTAACTTTGATGCTGGTTGCCCTCTACATGTGAAATGAGAAGAAAAGGGCCACCTGCATATTTACAGAAACCGTTCTATGACTGTAATAATGAATACTAGGGCATGCTACATAAAGGCGTCTGTCGGTAAGATTTTCATCGGGAAAACTGGGAGAAAAAGACCAACCTCTTTGTTGGTCGTTGTCTTTATTTGATGTGATAATTTGAGAGATATATTGTGTTGCTTTGATTAAATCGCATTTCAGTACACGTATGTACTCTATTCGGTGGAAATAAAATCTCTTGCTAAAGATGCGCTAAGAAAAGTAACATCATAGTACGTGGAACCTTTACATAGTGGAGGAGGGAGAAGGTAATGCCATGATACATGGGGTTAGCACATTAAGTGCCTGGCTTAAAAAATAATTTATTCACCTGAATGGCCTGACTTTGGGACAAAAAAAAAGCACAGACCTCTTGGGAATAGATTAACATGTGTGTTAAACGGCAAGTAAATGCAGAAAATTCTTGATTATGGGCCTTCTATTTAATAATAGAACTTATTGCATCTCATCACAAGTACTTTATCCAACTATACGTTACGTGGGCGAGTTCACTCAACACGGGATAAGGGTGAACGTCTCTTTTCTTTAAACACTGACAATTGATACTTGTCCATGTGCATGAATGCCACAATGTATTGAAGAAAATCAGAAAGGTGCGGGACTACAACAATAACAAGCAATGTGAAAGTTAACAGTGAAGACAACTAGAACTATATATAGCTTTGTACATCATACCCTGTCAGCTTTTATCAAAAGATCAGCAATAAGCTTTCTTCCCATGGCTTTGAACCAGTCTTTCCTCTCTTCCTCTTGGAAAATATTCTGAAAGAAAAATGAAAAAACTACACTTCTGTCACTCTTGCAAGTCTTCAATGACATTTTACATCACATTTAGAAACCTTTGTACTGCGTTGCACAATCACCCATTGCAAGACAAAAATGAAAATAAAACAATATGCTCCATATTTTGTTAGGATTTCATTGTTAACATGACAGAATCACTTCATGAACTACTCCATTTCATCAACTGAACTTAAATGCCAACGGCCAGCAGTCTAAAAATTCACTTTTATGAGTAAGGGGAAATTACTACAAAAATATTTTATCAGCACCTGCTGAAAATGATATGTGCTGTGATGTCACTGAAAGGAGGGTTTTTACAGCAAGGCATTTTCCATTATTGCCCTTGTAAGGACTAACTTACTATGTGACCTATCCATTTCCTCTGACCTTTATGGATCATATGGTCAGTTTCTGACATGTTTGATATCTGATCTGATAAATCTATCCATAAAACTGAGAGAAATTAAGCCAGGCTAATGTGAAACCAAAAATAAAAAATAAACAGACAAAGTTGTTAAAAAAATACACACAAAAATTCTTACCTGAAACGCTAAACGAATCCCATGTAACTTGGCCAAAAATTCAACATCTGAAAGGCATTGAACCATTTCTGGCCTGCAAAACAAAGAAATGAAATTTCACATCCTTGGACAGGAATCTTCAATAAAACTTCAGAAATACAAAAAAAAAAAACAACCAAAAATACCTAATTGATTGTCTTGGGCAAATAGTACAGAAACACACCTTATGTGATTAAGTTATTGTTAAATTACCACTGATAAATACTTGAAGCTTCTGTGAAACTTTCCAGGCACAACAGTAATTTATAAATAACCTACTCAATACCATTACCTGAAAGTGGCTCTTTATTCTTTGTACCAGGAAGCAGGGAAATAATTCTATAAAATTTTATAAAATTACAACTAGACTACTTTAAAGAAAATCATATCATAAAGAATACATTACTACAGATACAGTAACACTTCCACCAAATCTAGCCACTTGCTTATCACCGTCAGTATTGCCAATGCCAAATCCAACTGCTGGGGACAGATGCACTTGTAATATATTCTGTCACATCTAGCAAACCAAACCCCTCAGAAACAGGTGTTGGTGTAAACACCCTTCCACAAATTCATAAAAAATTGAATTTCTTTGCAAGTCTTCTTCAATTATCTCAACTTTGTGCTGTAAAAGCTCTTTAAAACCGAGAAACTGATACATAAAAAAACTGCTTCCGCAAGGTCTGGTGATGCCAGGCTATGTCTGAGCAACGGCAGCCAACATTAGCAACACTGGGGGTAAAATAAGCAGGTGGCCAGATTTGGCAGCAGTGGTACTGAGTGAGTTAAAAAAAAATATTTCTGTTGAATTATTTGAAGGTTTTGTGCTGTTTGTTTAAGGTACTTATTGTTGTACAGAAAATGGGATCTGGTTTGTTTACCTGATGGTCCTACATGGCACATTTCCATACTTCAGTTCCAGCATTCCTGCTTCATATAATGGCACATGATGCAAAATATCACGATTAAAGTCAAGGTCTGTTAGATGGGCCATCTGAATGGACGAAAGGGTAAGTACAAGACATATGAAATGTACTTACATAGCAAAACCCTTTATGGACATACACAGAAGACCCAGAAATATAGCATGGCAAGGGAGAAACTGGTTAATTTCATTTCATATGTTATCCAAAAAAATTAAATAATAATAATTTTTTTTCCTGAATATTTAACTCCACAATGACAAAAACTGAGCTGCTTTTCATAGAGAGCCAGGAAATTCAGTGCATTGTATACATTCAGCTTCCAAAATATCTGAAGAAATTCAAATGTATACATACAAACTTGTTGGATGTTCTACTCATACAGATATCAGAACAATGAGTGGACGTGAAATTTTTCATATTAATATACCATGGATGAAAATGGGAAAATAGGAGGAAAACACAGAAACTCATGCCTAAAAACAAAGTGATTTTGTATGAATGAAATGCAACAAAATAAGAACATGATTTCATGTGCAAAATTCATTTCAAAATGGCAGTTACATTACTACAATCTATTCAGCATTACTTATTATGCAGCTCTTGAACACAATAAATGCATGATGAGCTCAGTGTAAATTTTCACCAAGCGGATGCACTAAAATATCCCACTCTAGCTGAAATCTTCTAGAAAATAGGTAATTTTCACTTACATCTGTTGCAGATACGAAGGATTCCTGATCACTAGAATCCTCATCGAAACTTTTGTCCTTGTCTCTCTCCGCAAACACAGACAAGGCAGATTCTAATGCTATGTGTTCCACCTGCCTTTCACATAACCGTTCATAGTTGTCTTGCATGCGATAGGCCAAGTCTAGCAGATTTTCTAACCTATGCTGTAAATTTGCTGTGTTGGAGTCCTGGTGGATACAAACAAGTAAATTTTGTTATAGCAGGGTAACTGAACAGCACAAGGAGTCTGATTTGTACTAATTCCTGCATCTGTTTGAGAATCTTTTTCCTGGGCTTTTGTAGGGCTAAAATGTTAAAATTCCATGGCTATTCAAATGCAAGAAAATGAGCCATTAATTTATTTTTTGTTCACATTGTTCCCACTTATTTAATGTTTTTCACACCCAGGGAGAATTCCAAGACTATTCCATTACTCCACGGCCTTTTCTCCAATTGTTAAATTCTAGGGCTTTTCCACAATCCCCGGGATTATAGGTCCCTGCAAGAATTCTGTTTGCAAAACTTTCATAGCCCAACAAGATGTGGTTCATGTATATTAACAAAACCATATTACTATGAAGCACAAGTGACACAAATTTTTAGCCTGTGTGACGCCATTACCCTCGGCCACAATTCATGCATGTTTTACAAACACTTCCTCAGCAGAATGACTTACTGGGATGGCCAGAACCGAATGCTGATCGTCCAAGTATGACAACTTCATCACTGCATCCTCCCAATAGGAAATGGCCATTGACAAATTCTCCATACCTGCAGCCAGAAAAACAACAGATCATACATTTTGAAAATAAAAAAAAAATTTCAAATTATTTACAGCAGCATTGAAACTCACATACCAATCATGCTATTATTTACTGCAATATTGGTAAGCTGGAAAACTCCAGCGATTGACAATCTGTTGACTACCTCTGGTGTCTGGTATGCCAAATGGCCTTGTGCTCCTGCATACCAGTTAAACTGGCCATTGAGTGTATTCATTTCTTGCAGCACCTATATATATATGGCCTTTAGCGTCTTTACAGACGGTCTTAGCAGCTAGAATATTCACTTTCACTTTGACTGACAGCTTCTCTCGTGGCTTATTCTACCAATGTTTGACCCGAGAGTGCGATTGCAGTGATTGCAGGTCAGTCTTTTGGGTTCACTTTGGCGAGTGTTTTCATTCCGCCTCTGTCGTTTTGTCAGGTATGTTTCTTTTGCCTTGAAGTCTATTGCGAGCGTGCCACTGCGCAATTTTTGTCTCCATCTGCTTCGATCATTTGCAAGGTTCTCCCATTCATTGGGGTCGATGTTGAATGCTTTCATCGTGACCTTGCAAGTGTCTTTGAATCGCAGATGTGGCCTACCTCTGGGTCGGTTGCCAGTAGCAAGTTCCCCGTAGAGAATTTGTCTGGGGATGCGATCATTTTCCATACGGTGGAGATGTCCAAGCCACCGCAGTCTTTTTTTGCCTAGGAGAGCCTGAGTTGATGGAATGTTGGCTCGGCTCAGAACTTCGATATTTGAGATCCTGTCTTGCCACTTGATCTTGAGAATTTTGCGTAGGCAGCGCAGGTGGAAGGAGTTGAGGGATCTTTCATGTTTGGAGTAGGTGGTCCATGTCTCTGAGCCATACAGCAGGGTGCTTAGGACGCAAGTTTGGTACACGAGTACCTTTGTTTTGATGGTCAGCTTGCTATTGTTCCACACCCTTTTTGAGAGTTTGCCAAAAGCTGTGGCCGCCTTTCCTATTCTGGCATTTATTTCAGTTGTTATGTCTGTGCTACCACTGATGGTTGAGCCTAGGTAGCAGAATTTTCCCACTTGCTCCAGAGGAGAGCCATTCAGCATGATTGGGTTGGGGTTTCTCAAGCCTTGTGTCAAAACTACAGTTTTTGAGACACTGATCTTTAGCATGAATTTGTCACAGGCTTTGGCAAGGCTATTGATGAGAGCCTGGAGCGTGGTTTCATCGTGGGCCACGATTGCAGCATCATCTGCGAAGAGGAGCTCTTGTAACATAATATGCTCTGTACGAGATTTTGCTTTTAGTCTGGCAACATTAAAAATGGAGCCGTCCACTCTGGTGTTAATAAGTACTCCACCTGAACATTGACCAAAGGCATTCTTGAGTAGGGCTGCAAAATATATACCAAATAAGGTAGGAGCAAGAACACATCCCTGCTTCACACCGCTGTTTACAGCAAATGAATTGGATGTGCAGCCCTCAAAGTTGACACATGCCCTCATGTCAGTGTGGAAGGATGCAATAAGTTTTAGCAATGTTGGTGGACAGCCTATGGATTTAAGGACTGCATACAGGCCAGATCGGCTTACGGTGTCGAAAGCCTTTGTTAGGTCCACAAAGCATGTTATAAGCGGCCTGTTTTGTTCTTTACATTTTTCTTGGATTTGCCGAAGTGCAAATATCATGTCAATAGTTGATCGTTTGCTTCGAAAGCCACATTGTGTTTCTGGTAAGACTTTTTCCGCCAGTTGTTGAAGGCGGCAGAGGATGACGCGAGCAAAAGCCTTTCCAGTAATGCTGAGGAGGGATATGCCTCGATAGTTGTTGCAGTCGCCTTTGTCTCCTTTGTTCTTGTAAAGTGTGACAATTTTGGCGTCTCTCATATCATGTGGTATCACGCCTTCTTTCCAACACTGCAGTAACAGGTTATACAGGTGTGGTAATAGTGGGCCTTTTAGGTCTTTTAATACCTCTGCAGGAATGTTGTCACTTCCTGTGGCTTTTCCAGCAGACAGGTGGTCGATTGCATTGGAAAGCTCGACTAAGGAAGGTTCAGCGTCAAGTTCGGCCATTATTGGCAGTTTTTGGAGGTGTTCCTCAAAATCTGGTGGAATATTTTTCTCAGTTGAATACAACAGAGAGTAATGCTCTACCCACCTATTCAGTTGTTCATTTTTATCTGTGATGGGTTCACCATTTACAGACTTAAGTGGGGCGCTTTTGGTGATGATTGGCCCAAGAGCTACTTTCATCTGACTAAAGGCGGTTTTCATATCTCCCTTTTCATTTGCCTCTTGTATGCTGTTACACAAGTCTGTCCAGTATTTGTTGGCGCAACGTCTTACCTCCAGCTGAAGTTTAGCTTTTGCATTTTTCTTGCAGCACATTGCTTTAATAAAGCCACAATTTCATCCAGTCCAACTTTGTGAATGAAGAGAATGGATTCATTTTTATTCTTGATTACTTTGTTGTTGATAAATAAGGAAGTTACGCCCATTTACTTGCAACCTATTTGTGCAAACCCCCAAATGACTTGTGTAAAAACATGGACTGGGCCTGCATATCATGCTAAGATTTAATGTGATCAACACAAAAACATGTTTTTGAACAACAACATTCAAGCAAATATCATTTACAATATAAAATACAAGTAGATCTTAATCTAATATGAGTGACAACAAAAAATACATCATTGTAAACTTGCTAGTTGCTGAACTCAAGACCTAAATCTAGATTTAGATTTTAGATAGTAGTCTGGCAATAGTACATTGGTGTTGTATTTCATATTATAATAAAGTATGGAAATATACATACATTGCAGCCACAGCAACCTTCACCTTCAATTTTTGGCACTGATAAAGTGTACGGAAGAAGACTGAAAACTGAAGTACAACAGTGCCTCATGAAGTTCTAATTTTTTTAAACTAAGCAACTTACGAAGTGAAAGCAAACTGACTTACCCAACTGACACAAATCAGCACTGGACATATTTGCTGTGTCTAAGCCTGAATGTGTGATTGTGGATGAACTGGAGGTATTTGACATACCCCCTAAACTATTTAAGGATGCAGACATTGCTCTCTGCCTCAGTAGGTCTCCAACATCTCCGCTGCCAAAATTGCCACCATCTACACTGCTAGAGTTGAGTTTCCCTGAGGCATCTGTATTATGAAATGAGAAAAATTAACACAATTCCAGTGTCACAAAATCTATTTCAAAAAATATAAAAACAACACAACAACAATTCCCTCGGTAGCATTGATCTCATATTGGTTGCCATTAAAAAAAATTTGTTGAATTATCATTAGGATCCATCATCTTCTTAACCCCTTCACCCCTTGAATATGATAGCCTGAGTGCACTGTGAAGCATACAGCAGGAAAAAAACATGTAGCAATGAGCTGCACTACACATGATGTTCAGTTTAAAGAAAAGCTTTATGAAGAAAGTAAGAAATATATTAATGCCTGCAGGATATTTAATGTAAATCCAAATATTCACACAATAAAATGTCCCAGTTGGATAGACAAACACGTAAATTTTGTGTACATGGTCAAATGCGCAAAAAAAGCCAATAAATAAACTGTAAGATGCCGTTGAGGATCTACAATTGAAAGGTATCTGTTTCAAAGTAACTTGAAAAAAATAAAAATTAACCTAAATCAATAATCACACTCCGGCTGTCTGAATTTCAGATTATGATCAAATCTAAATCAAGGCAAAATACTAAACTGGCACTGCTGGTTTGCCTGAAACTTGCAGAGAACATACACCTGTGACAACAAATTTTGGAACCTGGCTTGCACTTGTAAGAATGTCTACCTCAGAGGGCCACAAAACATTGATCTGAAAGGTCTCGCACTTGTAAGTGATTGAGAGGAAAATTACATAAAAACATTTAATACAACTAACCACCATTGGGTGTCTGTGTTTTTGTCAAGTATGAACTTCGAAGTTTTCTGAAGGATGAACTGGTAGACCTGTTTCCCGTTGATAGATTTGAACCCTGGTGTCGTGACAAGTGGTAAAGATGATTATGATGGTGGCTATGACTCTGTTGCCTTTGCTGATTTTTGGCTTCCAATTTCTTCTGTATCATCTGAGTCCGCTTGCGCCGGCGTCGAAAGAACATAGCGAGTGCCCCGATAAGGGCAACACCAAGTGACAAACTTAAAGCCGTAAGTTTCACTGGCCGTGGAAGATGTGCCAGTCTTGATATTCCCGCAGGAATTGTCTCTCGGAGCCCTGTCAAACTTTTATACATTTTGAAAACTATATCAGAACTATTGCAGTTTAAAAGACCTTGCTTTTATTGAGAAAGGCTGCAAATACCACGATTATTTTTATGTATCAGATAATTCTTCAAAATGTCCACCAGTCATGTCCCACTTTTGTTGGCTCCACTTGATGGTAAGAAATGCCATGTAAACAAAGATTCTCCACTGATGTAGCTGGAGTCTTTATTAAGAAACCATTTGCTGCATACTGTCAAACTTGTTCTTCTCATCCCAAGCTTTCAATCTTGAAGGTTGCCTGAAAGTGAAAGTTAAAGAATTTGAAAAATATACATAGAGCAATCACATTAATATGTAAATCGGGCCAAGGCTCCCCAATATTCCAATCACTCTGAAGACTTGCACAACACATGACACAGTCCCTCCTACGTCTTTACATAAAAATTAAAAAGAGTTTACAATTTTAATGCACAATGGTAATTTTTTAATTGGATCAAATTACTGAAAATACTGTATAGTATAAACAAGCAAATTACTTTCTAAATGCTGAAGAATGACAACTGTTTCTCCCACAGTTTCTTTACTTACATGGGGAGACAAAGTAACCAGAGAACAAGGAAGCCTAGTTGGTGTGCAGAAAAGCATGAGTGAAAGAAAGAAGGGAATGACAAGTGAATGAGAACTTATTAACCCACAACCTGTGCGCTACCCATAAAGCCCACTGACTGGTCAGTGACCTTACTCATGGGGAATCTTATCTGGGTTGCACTGACCCTTGCTGATCTGCGATGACCACACTACCACCGTCCACGTGGTTTGGTTTGTATTTGATCATAATGAAAACATTCACTGTTATGCCTTATCACGCTTGACAATGACTTAACCAGTGAAACCTTTGTCTCTAACCAATGATCTGACTTATGATACCAAACTGACAGCTGCAATTTTCATGAGAAAATAAGCATTTAACTAGCCCCCTCCCCTCACCCTAGAAACAAATGGTTTCATCCAGATAGGCACATACTAATGAACCAACGTGGGCATTTGGGGCAAAGGTCATTTCAGAGCTTTGTTTCTGATTGGTTCTTAGATACAGACAACTCTATATGATGGTCAGCTTGTGAGAAAATGAGATAATATTGCAAATTTGTTCAGCAACAGTTCGCATAATCAATGTTAATCCTCACCCTACGCAGGGCGGCATTTCCAAGCGCTCACGCCGCATGGGCGGCAAAAGTCGGCAAGGTCAAGCTGACCGCGCCATGCGCAAGCCGTATTTTCATGTGTCGGGTCATGGACCTTTTTGAGACAATGCTAAGTCAATGGTGACACGGTTGACAGCCTTTTCAATTAAGAAAAAACAAAAATATTATTTTTGTCTACCCTGCAAGAGTTCACAAAAAAATAACGTCGGATGACGTTTGCTGACTAAAAAAAGCAAAATGAGATGCTTGTATTATGTTTGTACTCCTCGAAAATAATTGAGCGTAATTTACACCCCATTGACTTGGAACCTAAGAAGTTTTAATGCCCTTAATCAATAAACCGTCATTTTATGGGCGGTCAAAGTTGGACTATCGTGCAATTTGCAATTTAAGGTAGCAAATTCGAGGTGTTTTTTCACTTTTGAAAATGCCATACTTTCTTAGCCTTTAAGCCAGAATAATAAATTTGGTATCAAAATTCTTGGAAAAAGCAAGCTCCATCAGTTTAGACAATAATTGGTGAGATATGATAAAAAGTAAAAATCAGTTTGGACTACCTAGTCAGATGCAAAAGTTAGAGGCAGACGAGTACGTTTGTTTCCTGTGCTGTATCATTCAAAGTAAGGGAACAGACTGGCCACATGTTTGTGACACAGGGAATGTAGGCATGTGGTCACGGAGCCCGGTGTAGACAAAGAGCATATGCCGGGCTGTGATCAATTACAATCAAAGATCGTGCTACATGTAATCATTATCGCTCATCACAGGTAGTGACCAGGGAGTGCACGTGTCTGACAAAGCTACACGGTTGTAGCCTTCATGGCCTGCCTCACAGTTTGCCTCAGTAAGTGATGAGACATCACTTTGAGCTGGCTGCATGTAGTGTGCTGTCAGTGTCACAGCACGTGGTTAGTAATACTGTAGGGAGAGAAAGCATATTAGGCCTAAGCGACAGATGGCCAGGTAGGGCCACAGCTCGCAAGGCGGGTGTAGAAACAAACAAAGAACAATGCCTGTTGTTATTGTCTGACTGGACTGACTCTCGGCATGTTGTTCTGCGGCCTCCCCCACCATTTGCCGTACGAACTCAAAATTAATTCTCTCGCTACATAGCAGGTGCTTTGATTATCTATTGCCGCTATTCGAGTATTTTATTATATAGCTCATATAGTAGAAAAAACGGCGCTTTTTCGGTTGTTCCCACCCCTCCTTAGTTAACGGATGGACTTCCGAATGCGTTCCATAGTCCGAGTGAAAACAATAAGCCTACATAGCTGCCACGACGGCTTTCCCTGATATGTCAATCTGACTACTGCCCAGACGAACATCGGCCTACGGCCTCGATGATACAAACAGACTAGACCCTCACGTCGTTACCTATCAATCTGACAATCGACTAATATAGCCTATGTAAGTTGGGGTGGGAACAACCGAAAAAGCGCCGGAAAAACAGATTTAAAATGTTCTCGCTATTGGCAAATTTAGGCCTCATTATTAGCAGTGTCGTTAAACATGATGGTCCAATGTACTCTGTTCTCTTTCCGCTTCATTCCACCAGTTAGTTGCATCCATGATGTCTATCTTGTCTATGAATGACTACCATGACAATGAGTATTGTGGCTTTGTTGCTGAATCTACAAACTTCATCATGATTAATACAGGAAAGTATGATAGAATGTAGCCTACCATTGCAGACTTCTCAAGTTAGTAGTCATAATAGGTGACAACCTTTGGAATCAGTTTAAAAACATTTTTTCAAACTTGGTACTGTGGATAGAGAGAATCTACCACTAATGTACGGTAGAAAATAAAGGTAAATCTAGATCTAGACCTAATGCTGGGTGACAACAAAAAATAACGTATCATTCTGAACTTGTTACCCACTGAACGCTACACTGTAGACTATGAGACTTAATAAGATTCTAATTGATCATTATAAGACAGCTGGCCTACAACTACAAGCAAAGTGTTTGACTTTATCAGTTTACCAGTAGGCCTACTAGATATCTAGACTCTAGATCTAGATTTCTAGATGGAAATATGCTTCTCATCCTATTCCAGCTCTCGGGCTCAAAATAAAAATACTTTTGACATTACAACAACCAAACGCATGTTATCATATTGAACATAATTGATTTTTAAAATCAATTTTGGCCCAACGGCCTTTCATGTTGTAACACCTCGAACACTACCTTTCACATACACCGCAGCCATAGCAACCTTGACCTTCAACCTCTGGCATTGATAAAGGGGAAAAAGAAATTGTATGAATGAACGTATTTAACAAAGTGTGCTATTTTCCAATCCTTGGATACAGGTGTAAGCGATATAAAGTCTCATTTTATAAGTTATTTACTGTTCTCCATTAATTTTCTGTTTTCGGTGTATCGAATGCGTCTCACGCATTGAATAATGCGAAACCAACCCTTAGGTAGAGTAGTCAAATTGTCTTCGTAGAAATATAATTTCGTTTATTCTTGTCCTCTTAATCGTAACCAAAGATTACATTACACTGACTCAGTGAATTATTAAACTATTATAGATCTATATCTATGGTCATAACTATAGAAAACAGTGTGTCATTTTCATCATGAGCGGGATCGGCATCGATTTTCTCAAAAACTGTCTGTTGGATTAATTTTATTTTTTTGGCATGGGCTCATATTTCACATTTAACCTTATCGAATTGGTGTTCTATTTTGTAGACTGCAGCATGCTTTTGAGTTTGCTTCTTTGCGCTTTGTAAAAAAAAAAAAAAAAAAAAAAATCACTTGTAGACTGAATTACACGTATAATTACAATTACAATACTGTATTACAAAGGGAAAAAAAAAAGGCAGCCACACACTGTCTACCTTGGTAGTTGTTACCCCACACCAAAAAAAAATTTAAAAAAATTATTTCTCCCTCATTTTTGCAACGTCTTACTCTCACTCTGCGTGTCTGTCTCTGCCTCTCTCTTCTTTCTCCCTCTCGTTCTGTCTCTGTCCTCACTCTGGTTATTGCTCTCTCGTTGTCTTTCTCTCACTCTATCTCTATGTCTCAGGGAGAGATACATGTAGACAGTCTCACACACACACAGAAAGTGCAAGATCACCATAGCCGATATGATATGACCATCATCGCTGCCACCACCTCCATCACCACCATTATTAGTAACACCATTACCCTCATTATCACCATAACCACCACCACCATCATCACCACTTCTCATTTTCCACCACATTTTGCCTCCTTCAATATTTGAACTAATTGAACATTGGACTTAAACCCAAACTGACAAGTATCTGTAACATTCAACATCAGCAAGTTATTGCGAGTAGTTGATGAGCGCTTCTGGTAGTTTCTGTTCCCATCCTATTCGTCTGTTACATTAAAATTTTATTCGTTACCGTGCCGATAGGTTTTCTCCAGATTCAAACTCAAACTCAGTAAGTTATCAGCGTACATGTACAGTAGGTTATACTATGAGCAGGAGGTTGTAATGCTTCCTGAGAACTCATAGCTCTAAAACTACATTGTTATTATTACATGTATTATCTTTTTTTTTAACAATGGATGTCATTAGCACCTGCCATTGTTGTGTCACTGTGAATGTGCCAGGATTACCCTCCCTCCCTCTAAATCCCAACTCCAGTTTTTGAGACTGATTTATATTGAGAGTATAAAATTTCAAGCGTAGGCTTAATCCATCTCTGCAGGTGTTGTTTTAACATTTATTTCCACTATGAGTCTACCTGAAACTGACATTATGAACTTCTCCAGTGGAGCTGTGGAATTTATTTAACACTTTAGTTGCTATACACGCCTTTTGGCGTGTAGTCACTTCCCCGGCTCAGTGCTATGCACGCCATTTGGCGAGTACCGACCATACTGCACGAATCATGCGAAGTACGAGCGGGACGAAGTTGCTTCGCACGGAAACTTATTCTGCGAAGCAGAGAGTGGTTTCTACTTCCTGTTGAATTTTTGTGGCTTCGTTGACGACGATTGAAGGCTGTTGTTGACCAAATTAGTGAAAATTTAGCAAGTACACAATTTTCCAACACCCAGCATGGATGAAGAAGACATATATCGCCATGATTCTGACTCAGAAAGTGATAATTCATGGCTTAGTCGTGCAGATAGTGAGTCTGATAGTGACAGTGATGGAACTGGTGATAGGCCTACAACTCCGACTGAGTTTATAGGGGTAAGAGGTGGGGATGGAGGGGATGCTAGGGGGCGTGGCCCTAGAACAGCTGATGAGACTTTCAGGTGGAAGTACCTTATAGATGAGGAAACACTCAATCCAATTGAGTGGAAAGTAGTTTTCAATCAAGAGAAAGGGATTGCCAATCTAGACCCAGAAGGATTTGAGCCAGCAGACTATTTTAGCTTGTTCTTCCCAACACAAATAAAACAGAACAATAAGGTAAACACAACACTTCAGTTTCTGTTTTTGGCATTTTCGTTTTTATTTCATGTTCGTTTCTACTTGTAATTTTTATATCTTACAATGTATACAAATGTGATTCTATCACTTGTTAATCAAAAGGCATTGCT
This sequence comes from Onchidella celtica, assembly GCA_963931925.1. Classification (NCBI taxonomy): domain Eukaryota; kingdom Metazoa; phylum Mollusca; class Gastropoda; order Systellommatophora; family Onchidiidae; genus Onchidella; species Onchidella celtica. Next base: position 6,168,737 of record OZ007577.1, read on the forward strand.
TCTGCATGATTTGAGACAAATATGGGCTCTTTTTGATCATTTTCAAAGTCACAATAGCAAAATAAAGTAAGGTACCCTTATATTTCACTTTCACACTCAAATCCAATATGGCCGCTGGGGTCACATGACCTCATTTGCATAAATTGGTCACATTTTTAAAATCCTCATTCATCTGTCAATATATCTTGAAAATTGCAACCTGATTTATTGAGAACTTTAGAAGATATGATTTTTTTTGTAAAGGGACCCATTTTTGGCTTGAACTGACTCAGAGCCTCAGCACTGGCAAGTACATAGTACAAAAAGGCCTCAGCAACTAAAGTGTTAAAGCAAACTTTATGATTAGTTATCATTAGTTCATAACTCATATAAGTTAGTAGTTATCATTGGTGGTAAAGATAGAAAAATTTGGACCAAAATAATGTGTTCATTTATACCAAGTTTTCAACTTAAACAAATTCACTTCATTGTACATTGTAATACATGTACTAAACGAATACAATAATTTTCCCCATTTTAGTAAGTTCCTCTACTGAGGTGCCGAAACTAGGTTAAAAAAAAAAAAAAAGATCACATTTGTTTCCCTCACAGGCCACCAGGCTCAGCCCATTGGAATACATGTGTGCATCTCTTTCCAGAAATAAAACATGTACAATGATAAAGAGAAGTTAGCACCAACCAAAGGATTATTAGCAGAAATCTAAACATGAAAGCAAAGATTTCAAACAGTTTTTATTTTTATTTTTCCATAGTATTATATTCAACATTTGGAGAATCATAAAAATTAAAAAGGACACATGTAAAGTACACAAGGTTGATAATCAGAATAAATCGTTCGTATCTTTGAGAGTATGTTTACAAAAACAACTTCTTGGTATTTTGTCTCTTGCAATGTAATTTAGTAGCATTTCTTTGTTAGTTTTAACACTTAAGCACTTTCCAGATTTTGAAAGGGAAGATATTTCTGATATTCTGACAGGTCAGAAATCACTAAATACGTAAAGAAAACAATTGCACATTGCAGGTCTAGTGCAAGAAGTGGTTATCTCCTCCTGTTTGAAAGCGAAGATAATCACTCCTTGCACGGAACCAACGACATCTGCTTGGTACATTCTCGTTTTCAAATTCCCCTTGTCACAACATACATAAAAAATAAACTCCATCCAGTAAGCTCATATTCACCTGCACCTGCCACACTGTCTCCTAAGCATGTGCATACATTTTTGTGCTTTTTCACACACTTAGTACTAATACGGCATGGTACGAAACTGCATGTTTTGTGGTAAAGTGGAACCTGCTTAAGGTAGAATTAGTGGCACAATTATGATAAAAAATGAAAGAATAGTCACATTCCAAAAATTGCATGGGACTAAGTATGTACATTCCTCTAACTAATCTTGCTAATAGTTTAAGAAGAAGAGCTTAAATTTACTAGTAATCAAGCATTTTCTACACCCACCCGATTCTGAAAATGCCTGGCAACCAATGTGTTTATGCATGGTTACCATACTATATTTTCGTCAAAACATAATAAAATAACCCTAGAATGCGAATGAAAATAATCACGAAGCACTGCAGAAAGAAACAGCAAAGGGAACTCTCTCTGTTATTTCTATACAGCAGTCTACTTCATTTGTAAACAAACCAAGTTAGGGTGAAATTTTGGATTTGGAAGCAAACAATTGTATTTTCTGTGAATCCATCTCTCCTACTGACAAATAAGTGGACTGTACTCTCAAAAAACATAATGGGAAACGAAAAGAATGCAAAGAGAGCCAAGAGTAGACCTAGAAAACGCAAATTTGGTGGTAATCAACACACAAAAACGAAGTCAGATTCACCCAAAAATACACCACCTATTATCGATAGTGAACTTCTGTGCCCTTCTGGACAGAAAGTGAAGCCCCTATCACCCCTACATAGCCAAGATAATTCTTGCAAAGACAATGCATTTATTCTTATGGATACTGGTCTTTTGTTTGAGTTTTTATCAACCCATGTCAGATGTGAAGAATGCCAAGACTTCACTTTACGTTGCAAGCGTTCGACGGCGTCGCAGTGTGGATTCAGCCACGACATTGACTTATTTTGTTCAAATTGTGAGGCATACAAGACCAATTTCAAAACATCTGGTGATGTAACTGAAGGTGAAATACAACATAAGCATAAAGAAGTCAACATGAGGATGATTGCCTTCACCAGATCTATAGGTAAAGGCTACAATGCTCTTCAGAATTTTTCACTCTACTTGAACAGTCCACCACCAATGACGTACACAAGTTATCGGAATGCATTCAAAAAAATCCACCAAGCCACACAGGATGTAGCGATTGAAAGCATGAAGACAGCTGCAGAGGAAGTTAGATCTAGATCTAGTGAAGTGTCGATATCTGAACCTGTGGATTGTTCAGTGTCAATGGACGGGACGTGGCAAAAGCGCGGTCATGCAAGCCATCATGGTGTGGTGACCGCAATATCAGTAGACACTGGCAAGTGCCTTGATGCAGAGGTTTTGTCCAATATTTGCAAAGGATGTCAAAAATGGGAGCCAAAGAAAGGAACTGCAGAGTACGACGAGTGGAAAGTTGCACATAACTGTAAGGTAAATCATAGTGGGAGTGCGGGTGCTATGGAGGCAGTTGGAAGCGTTCGTATTTTCAGCCGCTCGGAGGACAGTCGGAATCTTCGGTACACCAAATATTTAGGTGATGGAGACTCTTCTTCGTACAAAAAAGTATTTGAATCAAAGCCGTACGTTAATAAAGGTCCAGAAGTTGGAGTGTGTTGGCCACGTTCAAAAGAGGTGTGGGACGAGGCTTCGGAAACTGAAAAATGAGAACAAAGGAGTAAAGCTGAATGATGGGAAAGGACTGGCTGGTGTGGGTAGACTGACAGACAAAAAAGTGGACACACTGCAAAATTATTATGGTCTTGCCATTCGAAGGAATGCTGGAAATCTGAACCAAATGATTTCGGATGTCCGTGCAATCCTACCTCATGTCGCGTCAACAGATGATAACCCAATGCATGAGAAATGCCCTGGTGGTGAAGACAGCTGGTGCAAATACAAACAAAATCCCCAAACATACAAACACAAGAATGGCCTTCCAGCTGCAGTTATAAAATTCATTGAGCCTATCTTTGAGGGTTTAGCAGATAAACAATTACTACAAAAATGTCTCCATGGGAGGACTCAAAATACAAATGAATGCCTCAACAAATTGATTTGGGATCGTTGCGCAAAGGAAATTTATGTGGAAAAAGATGTCATTGAGGAATCTACTTACAGTGCAGTGGCATACTTTAATGATGGCAGTAGTTCTATTTACAAAGTGTTGAAAAGGTTGGGCTTCGGCGGTGCTCATACCAGAGGACTATGCATGAAGAAGGATTTGAAACGGATCAACGCGTCTAAACTCAAATCATCACAACCAGCCATGCAGAGAAGGAAGAAGCTTAGAGCCATCAAAAAGGGCTTCATTGACAAGGCAGAGGCTGCTGAAGGAGATGTATATACACCAGGAGGCCACTGACTGGATTATTTGGATTTACTTGGGATAGCAGCTGATTTTTCACAAGAGAATGGTAAAAAATATTAGTTTTTGTCCGTTTTCCCGAAACCAGCTTTTTTCGCTTATCCAACATCTTTGGTGCATGATTACTAAAAAAGTTATGAAGTAATCTTCTTGAAATTTGGTGTGTGTATGGAGAATATCAATATGCAGGTCCTGTACCAGGATGGGGGGATTTCAGTAAGAACTTTAAGAGTTTATGACCTTAGTCCATATTAAATGAGGTCGTTAATTTCAAACTTTTCCACAGGCCAAAATTACAAAATTCAAATAAAATACAATTCTTATTGTAGACCCAAGATTTTGGTACATGACTTAAAACATTGTGTTAGCTCTCTTTATGCAAAGTTTCAAAGCAATTGCTTCATATTTGTGTGCACAAGGTTGCACCAAAGTTTATGCTATTTCAACAAACCGTCGGCCATCTTGGATGACCTAATTTGCATAATTTATTCAAAAAATATCATTAAAATATTTCTTCATCCATGTTGATGCTATATGCCAAGTTCCATAAGAATAGCTTCATAAATAATGATTTTAGCCCCATAGCCACTAATTCTGGGCACCAACAACTGTTTTTAGTATTAAAAGTATTTCTGATAAAGAGTAACTCTTTTAAAATCACAATTTTCAGTCCCATAAAAGTAATGAAGACAAGATACCTTGGTAATCTTACTTTATTACCTCCCTTGATGTACTGCATATATAACAACGGAAGTCCACATTTTTTCCCTTTCGTTTGGACGCTAACAAAATTTTCAAAAGCATTGGCACGTTTCGAAAACAACCACGTGTGGGGGAGAAGGCAACAATATTGAATAAGTGCTTATGTGTGGAATTGGTAGTCTAAGAGAACCGTCAAAACAGTGGGTGGTAATCGACATTTTTATGTTAACCACTCGACAAGTACTGTTGATGAATTTGAGTTTGAGTTTAACGGCACGTCGGCACGAAAACGGCCACTTTGCGCCTCAAACGTTTTTTTCGTTCTCTCTCTTTGGGCTAGCTTTCAGCCCTCAGTTGCCTATAGATAAGATCAGAAAAAAGTGAAGTTAGGGATCTAACATTATCGATCGTGTGGCTACACAACAGTCCATACCATGCCTGCAGTGGATCTCACCTCTTCAGTTATACTTGAAGGCAAAAGCTAAAAAGATGTCAGAAATTCAAGGGCTTTACGCCAATGAACATCTGATGTTCATAAGAATGGCCTGTGAAGATAAAGATCCCCTTTGTGATCTTTATCCGTGGACAAGTCAAAGCCTCTATGAAAGCAAATTGCAAGTACTTTGTTGACATTTCATTGGACACAGTTGGTCTCGTGTGTGAATCACAGTGTGAGTGTGCAGTTGGGATGAGACCCTCAGCCACCTGCAAGCATGTTGGAATCATTTTTCTTGCCATGGTCTCACACACAAAAAAAAGAGGATATTATTCTACACAAAACCTGCACTCAGACACTGCAGACTTTTCATGTCCCAAGAAACGTTCATGGCGGATCACCATTGAAGACATTTTTATGTTGAGAGTTGGAATTAAAAATCTAGAACGTTTGCTGGAGGACCCTCGTCATGAAGATTTTAAAGGCTTGCCAGAGTATCGTGATCGATTCCGCAACACATGGCTTGGCTCTTGCCATGCAGCCACAACAGTGTTATCAAGACTGTAACCCCCGGCGAACAGGAGAGCTGTCAGCAATGATCACATTTACTCTAAAGTCAAGCCAGAGACCATGTTTCTAGCCCAGCATGGTCTAACCAGAATGACTCAGAAAGAAACGCTGGTAAGTAATTTATAGTGACTGTCTGTCCTCACTGATTAATTCTTTTAATACTGGAAAACATGTTTTATTTCAGTCTGCGGGCAGCAGCAATTACTGTGCTTCATTACATCACAATGCGAGATGCCTTACCTAGGATGCAACCCAAGGTTTACTATTCTTTTCCTTCGATAAGAGGCCAATGAAAGAAACAGGAACTTTGGGCCTGCAGAAGCACAATAGCTTGACGCAGAATTCAAGATGCCATTGCCAAATGCAGATTTATGATTCTGTCATGCCTGCAGTTGACCTCACCTCTTCAGTACTGTTGTACTTGAAGGCAACTGATAAAAAGATGTCAGAAATTCAAGGGCTTTACGCCAATGAACATCTGATGTTCATAAGAATGGCCTGTGAAGATAAGATCACCTTTGTTCGTGGACAAGTCAAAGCATCCATGAAAGCAAATTGCAAGTACTTTGTTGACATTTCATTGGACACAGTTGGTCTCGTGTGTGAATCACAGTGTGAGTCTGCAGTTGGGATGAGACTTTCATCCACCTGCAAGCATGTTGGAATCATTCTTCTTGCCATGGTCTCACACGCAAAAAAAGAGGATATTATCCGACACAAAACTTACACTCAGACACAGCAGACTTTTCATGTCCCAAGAAATGTTCATGGCAGATCACCACTGAAGACTTTTATGTTGGGAGCTGGAATTAAAAATCCAGAACGTTTGTTGGAGGACCCTCGTCATGAAGATTTTAAAGGCTTGCCAGAGTATCATGATCGATTCCGCGACACATGGCTTGGCTCTTGCCAAGCAGCCACAACAGTGTTGTCAAGACTGTAACCCCCGGCGAACATGAGAGCTGTCAGCAATGATCACATTTACTCTAAAGTCAAGCCAGAGAGCATGTTTCTAGCCCAGCATGGTGTAACCAGAATGACTCAGAAAGAAACCCTGGTAAGTAATTTATAGTGACTGACTGTCCTCATTGATTAATTCTTTTAAATACTCAAGCATACGGTCTATGCTTTGCCTTTGAAGGGGGTGTAAGTGGTTTATCATGTACCATCTCAGAGAGGCCAGTTTTTAATTTTTGGAAAACATGCTTTATTTCAATCTACCAGTAGCAGCCATAACTGTGCTTCATTACGTCAAAGAGCGAGATGCGTTGCCCAGGATGCAACTCAAGTAACCCGAGATTCTATCCTTTCATGTTTTTCTGTGATTCAATGAGCACTGAGGCGGTATTGGGAATAAAATCCGAGTTACAGAACCACACATCTTGTTTTCTGCATAGGTTTAAAGTAAGGACCGGTCAGACGTGTAATCACCGTTTGTGGTACAAAAAGTAACCACCATATAAGGCTTAAACCCTTTACTAAGTCTAGTGGGGAAACGTGTGCTATTGTTACTTGCCGGTATGGGAATGCACTAAATTCATTTGTTGAATATATCTAGGTGTTTTTGACTGGAGGAAAACATGACAGATTCATGATCAGTCATTAAAATTCAGCACCATAAATAAGCCACTTGTTTTCTGTATTAAAATCATAGACATTAATTTGTCCAGAGCTTACTGTGAAAAATAGTGTTCAGGTGTCATCAAGTTAGTTTTTTTAATTTGTGTTTATTGCAGAGCCAGGAAGTTTCTACGAGCAAAGACAGTCAGAGTGCCTTCATAAATGTCACTGATTCCCCAGTTTCGCTGCCGCATGCCCCCCACTAAACCGGAAGAACCAGAAGTTCCCACAGGAGAAGATCATATGCTTACTAATTCTATCCCCATAAAAAGCAAAAAACCTTTATTTACTCAGTCCCCAGAGCATATTGCCAAAAATGCGGCAAAGAAATTAGAGGAAATGGAAAAGAGGAGAAGCAAGGGGGCAATTTCTTTAAAAAAATCTTTTGAGTCGTTTTATACGACAAGTCCTCTAAAGAAAGACATGTACAAAAGACAACATTTCGCAGAAAAAAACACAGAATATTGTTAAATTTGTAGAAGAACAAGCAGTGCCCATTCAGGGAAGTCACATGCAGCAAGGAAAATTCTAACAAAAAAGATGAGCTGGCTTCACAGGGACTTTTCAGAAGCAAATCCGCAGCACAAAGTCAGTTTGAGAACAATGTACAGACACATTCCAAAACACATTCTCACACACACCCACCACACATACAGACAGTGCCTCTGTGAGATTTGCACGAACATAGACCTAAAACTAGAAGAAATCAACAAGCATCTCTCTGTCCCGGTCAGTGGACCAGATAAATTGTCAGAGAAAAGCCTCTGTAAGGATTCCTGCCTTACACTGCAGTGTTTGGAAAGATCGTGTCAAAACTGCAGAGTTCAAAAGGCAAAGGCCTTCCTCCGAGTAATTGATCCAGACTGCATTGTGAGGTGGGACCTTGCCCGAAAAAGACTGTGGCAAAAGGAGAGAGTTGGTGGAGAAGGAAGGATCCCTCTAAGATCTAATTAAACTTATCTTAACTGACCTTGAAGATCTGAGCAGACATCTTTTTGTTTTTAGATGGCAGCACTGTCAGTTTAAGTCCCTGCGGGCAAATTTACCTGCAAATACTGCAGTTGCTGTGTTTGACGTTGCAGAAAATTTTCTTTGTATGCACCAGGATGAGGTACGGAGTGCCCACTGGTCCTACAATCAGATTACTGTTTACCCGTGTTATTATACTATGCTTGTCCACACTGTAGTGAACAAGTTATTGACTATGTTATTTTTCAGAGTGATGACTTGACTCACAATGCACATTTTGTCAGAAAAGTGACAGAAATAGTAAATTCTCATCTGAGAAAAGTTATGGCAGCCTGCACAAAAATATTTATTTTTTCAGATGGTTGCAGTTCACAATACAAATCAAAACTGCCTTTCTATTTCTTGGCCAAAGACGGTGATGACATTGAAATTGAGCGTTGCTTCTTTGGATCAAGACATGGAAAGAGCAGTTGTAACTCTTGTGGCGCTGTCGTCAAGAAACTTGTCAGTGATGATGTTGCTGCTGGTACTTGCATTGTTCAAAGTGCCATGGCTATGTTTGACCATTGTAACAAGCATTATTCTCTGCCAGTGTGCAACAATCCATCTCTTGCAGTTGCATGTTGTCACACTAAACGCCCTTTTTATGTTATAGAGCCTAAAGAAATTGATCGCTCTATTGAATCAAAGCAACTGAGAACAATTCCAGGCACCCAAAAAGCTGCATAGCATAAAGAGAGTAAACAATAATACTATTCAAAAACGTAATTTAAGCTGTTTTTGCATGCAGTGCTTGTTTGACAGCATCAGGTTCCTGTGAAAATCACCAGTTTGTCCTTCCCTGGGAAACTGTCGACATACCTGATGTTGTTGAATGTCAGGTTGTCGCTCTGAAGTGCATCAGTGACAGAGCACAATTCTTTTCTGAACTTCAGAAATATTTCACAAATTCAACTTCATTTGAAACACTGAAATCTTTATCTTCTCAAGTTCAGGAAATCATTAAAAAAATTTTCTTTGCCTCAGAGTCTTTCATTGAAGATGAGAAATGTCAGATTGACAATCAGGCACTGGCTTTGCTGCCCCATGGTTATATTCAACAAAACCATTTTCCTATTGTTACAGTTGGTGATGGAAACTGTTTACCTAGAGCACTGAGCTTCCTTCTTTTTGGCCATGAACAATTCCATGTAGAAATGCGTTGTAGAACTGCAATGGCACTTGCACGTCATGTAGACATATTCCTAGACAGCAAGCTGTGGTCCAGAGAATCTGATGCTCCAGACATCATAGATTTTTGTATGTGATGTTTCTGACCTTGGACCATCACAAAATAAACTTGCTATCCTTCAGCAAGAGGCTCTTGAGGTTGCCCACAACACAAAGTTTATGGGTCTTTGGTAACTGTATGCTGCAGCTTACACGTTGAGGTGTCCGATCACCAGCATCTACCCCCAGAAAAGCCAGGCTGCTTTCACTAAGCAGTGCCATCGGCTTATTAAACTTCCCAACATTGCACCCCATGCCCCTGCATATAACACTATACTATATGGGTTCTTCCTTGAGGCCAGATATGAATGAAGATCACTGGGTGGCCAACGGCTTTGTGCCTGTCTTCCCCTTGGTAAAACCAAAACTGTTAGAGATTACTTACTTCAATGATGCGTTCACTGAACTTCATGTGCCAAAACTTAGCACACATGCAAAGCTGAATGAACTACCAGTTTTGAAGAAGATAGCAAACATGATACTTACACTTAGTCATGGAAATGCAAAAGTAGAAAGAGGGTTTTCTGTCAACAAGGAAGTGACTGTAGAAAACATGCATGAAGAAACCCTGATGCCAAGAAGATTGATTTGTCGGTTTGTAACTGGAAAGAACATTTCAGATCTCACCAGAAATGTTGAAAGCAGAGCATGAAGAAGATATATAGGGTGTCCCAAAAAAATGTGCCTACCTTTAAATGCGTATTGTGACTTCTAAATGTGTTTTCCCATAATAATAATAATGTTGTTTTTTTGTGTTTCAGAGATCTTGAAGTTTTGTTTGATACATAGCGTACTTTACAACAGGCCTTATCAGCGCGCGACTGGGGACATATTCCTAGACAGCAAGCTGTGGTCCAGAGAATCTGATCCTTCAAACACCATAGATTTTTTTTATGTGATGTTTCTGACTTTGGACCATCACAAAATAAACTTGCTGTCCTTCAGCAGGAGGCTCTTGAGGTTGCCCACAACACAAAGTTTATGGGTCTCTGGCAACTGTTTGCTGCAGCTTACAAGTTGAGGTGGCCGGTGAACAGCATCTACCCCCAGAAAAGCCAGGCTGTCTTCACTAAGCAGTGCCATCTGCTTATGAAACCTCCCAACATTGCACCCCATGCCCCTGCATATAACATTATGTGATCTTCCTTGAGGCCAGATAGGAATGAAGATCACTGGGTGGCCAACGGCTTTGTACCTGCCTTCCCCTTAGTAAGACCAAAACTGTTAGAGATTACTTACTTCAATGATGCGTGCATTGATCCTTAGGTGCCAAAATTTAGCAAACATGCAAAGCTGGATGAACTACCAGTTTTGAAGAAGATAGCAAACATGATACTTACACTGAGTCATGGAAATGCAGAAGTAGAAAGAGGGTTTTCTGTCAACAAGGAAGTGACTGTAGAAAACATGCATGAAGAAACCCTGATGGCAAGAAGATTGATTTGACTGTAACTGGAAAGAACATTTCAGATCTCACCAGAAATGTTGAAAGCAGAGCATGAAGAAGATATATAGGGTGTCCCAAAAAAATGTGCCTACTTTTAAATGCGTATTGTGACTTCTAAATGTGTTTTCCCATAATAATAATAATGTTGTTTTTTTGTGTTTCAGAGATCTTGAAGTTTTGTTTGATACATAGCGTACTTTACAACAGGCCTTATCAGCGCGCAACTGGGGACTATGACTGGGGGCCTACGGTGAAGGGGGAAAGGGAGGCTACTCTCGGTGCTTTGTTTCAAACGCTGTTTCCGCTCGTGTTTTGTTTACTTTGTGGCTGCATTCCATCATGGGCAAGAAATGTTGTGTGTACGGATGTAAAACAAACTATTTTTCTCAGAAAGTATGCGGTGCAGAGAAAAAACTGTCTGTGTTCCGATTTCCGAAGGATGAAAGCGAGAAAAAGCATGGATTTCTGTAATTCCGAACGCTAAGTTGAATGTTACAAATGATAAGTTGTGTGTGAACTTCACTGGCCTGCTGAGTTTGAAACCATCACTACGAGAGGGAAGCAACGGCCGAAATATCCACCAAGTGTTTGGCCAAATGATGTACCAGCCAGCCAGATTCCAACACCTGCACCTCCTCCCCGTGGAACTAAGTGTTCATCTAGCTCTCAGAGGAATAGGGAAGAGGATCAGCTCGCAGCTTTCTTGGAGAGTGACAATGTGACATTTTCTGAACTGAAGGAGAAACTGTTGGCTAAGGAGCGAGAACTGCCAGTTCCAGTGTTTACTTACATAGACGATGGTGTTTTGCATATTCAATCAAAGAAATTTGTGGGTGGAGTGCCTGAGTTTGTGGTCAATGTTTTTCCTGATCAATCTTTTGAGAACTATCACTTGGGTACTGCTGCCTCCTTGTCCAAAAATAGAATAACAACAATAAAGGCATGGTCGGCCCTGGAGGAAAATGTAAGGTGTCTCAATTCCATGGAGATGGACAACAAGAAAGTGATCATTCAGCAACAGTTAAAGGTCATGGGAACGCGGAAAGTTGGCAAGTCACTCTACACCCCCGACATAGTCATCCGTGCTTTCCAGTATTTCGCCACATCTCGGTGTCTGTACGAAAGACTGCGGAATGATTTTCAGCTGCCTTCTGTTCAAACTCTGACCAGAATCACATCCAAGGTTGCAAAGGTTGATGAATCAACGTACTCGGAAGCTGTTTTCAGCTCACTTGACGAGAAGCAGAGACTTTGTGTGCTTTTGCAGGATGAGGTGTATGTGAAGAAAATGATGTTGTACCGTGGAGGTCAGGTGTTTGGGAGGAGTGTAGACAACCCTCAGTGCTTAGCAAAGACTGTATTAGGGATCATGGTCTCATGCATGTTTGGTGGGCCCAACTTTCTGTCCAAGATTCTGCCTGTCTCTCAGCTAAACGCCCCTTTCCTGCAGGACCAAGTGCAGCTGTCCTTGGAGGCTATCACACGGGCTGGTGGTCACGTCAAGGCTATCGTGTGTGATGGCAACAGGACAAACCAGGCCTTCTTCAAGCTATTTCAAGCCAATCCACAGACGCCATGGGAGACAGAATCTGGTCTGTTTCTCCTGTATGACTTTGTCCACCTCCTGAAGAATATTCGGAACAACTGGCTCACTGAGGCTACAGGGGAACTCACATTCCAGCATGAAGGCGTGGCAAGGACAGCCAAGTGGGGTCACCTCATTCAGCTGTACAAACTGGAGGCAGAGTCACTTGTCAAGATGTCTGACCTGGATGAGGTCTCCGTGACACCCAAGCCAAGTGAAAGGCAGAAGGTTTCGACGTGCCTGAAGGTCTTCTCTGAAAGAACATGTCACGCACTTCGGACACATGCAGCCATGAAAGATGTGGAAGGAGTTGAAGACACTGCCATCTTCATTGAGAAAGTGTTAACATGGTGGAAGATAGTTAATGTGGAGTCACAATTTATGGATGTCAGGCAGAAAGATTGTCTCCAGGCCGCAGTCAGTGGCCCAGATGACGAGAGGCTGACCGCAGTTGTACAGTTTGGAGAAATGGCTCGACAGATGGCAGGGAAACAGGGCAAGAGACAGAAGCAGTTCACACATGACACCGCCCGGGCCATCTACCACACATGCAATGGACTTGTTTGCCTGTGTCGTCAACTGCTGTCAACGTCTCATCAGTATGTGCTGCTGGGACAGTTTTCCACAGATCCGCTTGAAAAGGAGTTCAGCAAGCTGCGTCAGGGCTCAGGTGGCACATACTTCATCAATGTTCAACACATAGTTGAGAAGACCAGAATCAACAGAGCCAAGCTGCTGCTGAGCCTGAAACAAGAGGTGGATGGGACAGATACCGGCCATGCCTGTTCTGACTGTGATTTTACTCTTAAGTCTGACGAGAAGGCGTGTGAGGCAGTGGACAACCTGGAGGTGCTGGAGTCGTCCGTTTCATCAGAGACCAAGGCGGCACTGGTGTACATTGCAGGCTATGTCACCCGCAAAGACCCAGAGCTTGACGAGGTGGCATCGTTAGGACAGACAACGTTCTATCACCAGAAGTTTGGGCAATACACAGACTCACTTGACAGAGGTGGCCTCAAGATCCCATACGACACAGCGTGCCAGTGGACAATTTTCTGCTACATTGCCTTCAACTTGGTTAAAGATTCAGTGTGTAGAAAATCTTTCTGCAATATTGCAATGACAATCTCTGACACATTTGACTTTGATATGAAGGAGACATGCCAGGATTCTGTCCAACATCTTCATCAAGAACCACTGCTCTGCTGCTACACCCCGTTCTACAACGGAGCCTGCCCTGAAAAGGTTGAAATTGTCAGTGTCGGCTTAGAAAACTTCTCAGGTTACTTTTATCTGCTTTGTTTTTTTTTTCTTGCACTTATTACTGTGATTACTCTAATCAATAGACCATCAAAAATTTTGCCAATTCATCAGTCTTGCCCTTGGTGTGCTTATAGATCTAAGAGTTGCAAAACTAAAAAGTCATCAAAAGTAAAAAAAAAAAAAAAAATCATTTTGAAAATCTAATGGTCTTATATTTAGAGTAATTATTTTTTTCTCTCTCTCTCTCTCTCTCTCTTCCGCACTTTCAAAGGCGCTTCATCTCCCTCTACGATGACGTCAAGTGGCCACCCTACTCACCTGATCTCACTCCACCAGACTTCTTCTTGTGGGGTTATCTCAAGGACAGAATCTACAGTAACCCAAGGCCTCAGAATCTCGATCAACTCAAGGAAAACATCCGACGTGAAATCCGAAACATTCCCCCAGAAACTTTTCAAAACGTGATGACAAACATGACAACGCGCCTGCAGACGGTCATCGGACAAAGAGGGGCTTACATCGAGCATGTTGTCTAAAACTGAAAATTGACTGACTATGCCATACAAAACTTCAACATTTCAGCTAACTTTTGTGACATTTACATGTTCCGTATATCTATATTTTGGTTGTTCTATTAAACGTCGGAAGTAGGCACATTTTTTTGGGACACCATGTATATTAAGAAGCTTTAGAAGAAAAGAAAACAAGTTGCAACTCAACATGAAACCAGCGAGATGAGGAAAAAAACTAGAGGAAGTGAAAGTGCTTACAAGTAAGAAAAAGAAACTGGGAGCTGGATATTGTTGGACCTGTTACTCAGAACTGCTGATGGTATGTGTGAGGAGGCAGAAACTGCATGTGCTAAAAAAGGTGCATGAACTCATCATCAAAGGAAACGCCCTCAGAAGAAATGCTAAAGGCAAAAAGCAGGAACTTACCACCCTGTCTTCTCAGTTAGCTCAGAAGCAGAGTGAATTATTACACGATTTAATGTAGGCAATGCCAGGGCTCCAAGTCAGTGTACATAGTGTGTATAGTCAGTCAAACATCTGAGTGTTTGTTGTGGTGCATTGCTATAGACAGTAAATAATTTGTTAGTAGTCATCAATTGAATTCATAATGGATTATGCAACTACCAAGAAAGTTGTGACTGCCAGGGATGTACAGCAAACAAAGTTGCTCCTCTTTCATCCAAGTAAAGATTAGTTTTCTCTTTATTCCTTTTTTTCTGTGTGTGTAAATTGATTTGCCATAAAGTGGTAGGATTCTTTATCTGGAGATAAGATTTTTGAAAGTCTGACATCACTGGACATCCTGAAAAGAGCACACAAAAAAAAATGTGTCACGTCCTCACAACTCATGGCAGCGCCACCTCCCTGCAACGCACTGAAGGTCGCCAAGCAGTGACCAAGCCAACCATCACTGACTCATAAAACTGGGCAATGAATGGCTGCGACTGCACTGATCAACAGGTCTCATACTACGGTGCTCATGACCACCGCACAATAAAGTGGTGGAAGAAAATATTTACATGGGTAATTGAAATTGCCCAAATCAAGTCACATCCTCCATCTCCTCGCCCAGCCTGCAGGCGCGAAACCAATGCCTCTGACTAATTTCAAAGAACAGCTCATTTATCAGTTGATCCACCTGAGCATTCCCCCACATCCAGCTGCACCACTGCCACAACAACCTCTTCTTACTCATGGCTGGGTTACAGTGACCACCAGAAACTTTTGAAAACAGCAGAAGATATTTTTTTCAGGAATGAAAACCAGAAATCCGGAATATTCCAGTCTACTTTCACCCATGCTTACCCCACCCTCCCCCTCGTTGACGACATGAAACGAACAAGGTCAGAATGTTGTTTCACATCAAAGGCAATAAAATTTCAAGATTTTTTGTTTGTTTGCACCATCGCTCGATCGAGTAAGTGAAAAAGAAGGATTACGCCAGGACCAAGGAACTCTTTCAGTTAAAAAGCATTTTCTTACTACATGTTTACGCTTTGGGTTTAAGCAGGTTCCACTGTATAAAGAAAGTAAATCCTCACTACAGATACAATGTATTCACACAGGAACAGCTAGGATGCCTTAATCCTATCACTATCGTGAGTGAAATTACCACCGTCACCGGTTTTGATCTGGAAGCAATTTATAACCTTATTTAAATTTATGAATTTTGGTCATTGCAGCTTGGACTGAGATGAAAATCTCAACGTCTACCTTCAGGAAGGCTGATTTCCCCAGCTCTATCAATACAGTGTTGAAAAATTAAACAAAATTAATTGGCTCAAGGCAATTATACTAGGGTTATGAAACATACAATCTCATGGATCTATACGTCTGAAGGCAGCTGTAACTCTACATGTACATATCTGAATTTTTGCATTTTTCAAATGTTCAGAGAAATATGCTCCTCTTCAAGAATGGAATGGCGTCAGAGTCAGAATCTTTAATTAGCTCAGATGGGAAAATTGCCTTGATCGAATATAAACAGACAAGTATAATGTCGTGGACACTGGCATCAACAGCACACAGATTGGTACATGAGATTAACACAGTTCTCTCTCTATCTCTCATTACCGTACGCCAGTCCTCACACATTTTTTAAACACCCTCACTAATGATTATGTTCTGTTGACAGTGCTTAGGTAGCAGTATGTGTTGCTCTTACAGAGGTTATTCAAGTAGGGGAAAAAAAATTATTTTATCTGTTCATTTGTCTCCAAAATGAGGCTATAACTTCAGGAATTCTTCACAACACTATAATACACTTCGCAGATCACATCATGTACCCTGTATCAGTATACAGTGTCCATACTGTCACCACTGTCCTGCGGTTTACTGAATTGGCTTTAATCCTCAAACAGTGGCAGGAATTTATATCTCCTGCCACCATCCAGATGCACATCTTCTAACATGCTCAGAACAAATTCAATGAAAGTTCACGTTGCAATTCTGACTGAGCCACTGATCCCAGAGCATGTGCACTCAATTCATGTAGAAGTAGATTGTACATAGACACTGGACTTGGGGTTGAGCAACTCAGCCTCCATAGCAGTTTGAACATCGAACTGTGGGTAGTGACTGGCCAGATGACGAGTATTGGATCGATCCATGTCGACTAAATCATCTGTGACAGAAAAACCAAATCATTGAAATTACAGTTTGAGCCACAAAAAGCAATGTTTTTTTGTAATGCTCCAGGAAGAAATTAGCCTCATAAAAGAATAATACAAATAACAAACACACAAAATAAAAATGATAAAAGCCTCACTGACACCTGAGTTTGAAATCAGTTAAATCCCTTCATACTACTGATGCTGGGACCTTGTCAAAACTAAGCATTGCTGAGGGTCTTTATAAATCAATATGAGGGTGGTTTTCTGCCATAGCACCGGGCTCACTGATTCTTAAATTTGCAAAGTTGAAAATGTGAAAAGATAGAAAGATCAAACAGAACTCAAAATCTTCAAGGAAATAAAATTTATTTCCATTTCATGAGAGTCATAAATCTCATCCGGGATAATGTAACAACATTTTGTTGTAGTCCAAATTGGCAGTAAATTCATAAGTATCCTTACCTTTGGAAAGTAAACAGTACGTAGTGTCATCAACCGATGGAGGAACCACCAAAATTGTAGGATATTCAACTAAACAATGTCCTTTCAAGTTCTCAGCAACTGATGCATTTGGCTTTAACTCAAAATATCTGCAACAGATAACACAATCACATAAAGAGACATTTTTTTCCAGTCCAGTCATATAAAAAATTATTGTACCAATAATACATTAGATTTCACAATAATCCTGATAAAGCTCTTTCATAATTATCATTCAGAAACTATGCTACCATGTTATGGGAAAGCAGTATGACACCTCAATCTAAGTCAAATTCACATTTTAACATCCTGTTATAAATGAAATATCCTCTATCTTTCCATCTGGGTTTGTGCTTTTGCACAACTCATAGTTTCTTTTGATTGTCACAAACTGAAATTAAACAGAATAAAACCCAGCGCAACGAGAAATGTTTTCTTGTATCTTCTATAAAGATCTATTATTAATATTAGCACATAACACATATACATATATATATAATATGATCTCTTTCCACACCATGGCAGTATGCTAGGGAAAGAATTACATGGCACAGCAACATCACTCACCATGAAGCTTTCAAACGATTAAAAAAAAAAAAAAAATACACTGGTAAGGTAAACTTCCATACCTTTTCTTATTAGCTGGCAAACCCTCAACCTTGAACAGAAATCTGCAATCATCTAATTTCTCTTTCTTGTAGTCTTCCAGGCTTTTCCTTAAGTGGGGATACTGGACAAAATTTGTGTACTTCCTGGCTGCATCAATTAAAGTAGTAGTCTCGGGTACCCTGTTGATGTTGAGAAAGGAATGTTATAGTATACCGAGCATGACAAATGAACCGAACCTCATCCACATGCTCACACAAACCCATATAATATTTAAATATCGATTAATATTCATTATAGAACACCATTTTTTATCTGTATTAATGTTCTTCCCGGTTTATGTCTGGGCTTACAAAAAAGCCCTCCCCATGTAAGCTTTTCGTACCCTGTGGGCAAACCCCCTTCCCTCATCGAGCATACGTCCTTGAACCCTTTCTTCTTTAAGATTGAGGGGGGGGGGGGGGGGGGTGCTGGCCCTGGATGCAATTTTTGTTATTATGAGAAATAGACAATTTTAACTATTATAATCGAATTCAGGATGTCTGAATTTGCAGAAAAAAAATGTAAACAAATTTGTTTGCCATATGGTTGCCATGGAAGCGCCGCCATCTTGGATTTTGAGTCCCCAAAAAGTACCAAATTCAATATAGATAGGCGTCGCCAAATTTTACTGGATTTATTTGAAACTTCTCTTATGTCTTATTCAATCCAATTAAAAACTTTATGCAGAAGGGAATTTTGATATCTCTGACAGTTTTTCTGACATAAATTTTTTAAAATGGTATGTAGCGGAATTCCATTTTTTCTTATTTTCTATCACAAATAAATTCAAATAAAAACCCAAAAAGAAAAGTTAAACAAATTTCCTTCTGTATGAATTTTTTTCTTTGTTCAAACATGTTGTTAGCCAAATTTTATACCAATTGGTCAATAAAAAACTAGTTCACAAATCACTGATCAAAAGTGCAATTTCGAGAAAATCGCATTTGAAAGTTCTTTTTCAATAAAAATGTTATTGAAACGTGTTACACATGGCTAAAGTCATCATTACTGGTGTCCTGGGCCTCAACAATTATTTCCAAACTACCAAAGGCTTGTGACAGATGTGTACAGAGGAGTAGGGGTTTTGATAGCAACACTAAAATGTTATTTAGGCCTAATTTTGCGGCATAATGGCATGATTCTTGTGCCTTTTTCTTGACCCCCCACCTCACTAAAAGGCATATTTCAGGGTTATAAACATTCAAAATTAACATTTGGTTAGTAAAATAGTGTTCCTAAATGGATAAACTAACCAAAAAGTACAAAATCGGGATTTCGATATTTTGAAGCCTAATTTCGAGTTCAGGACCCCACTGTTCCACTAGATCTTGAGATTTACTATCACTCTTTACCTCTGCATCAACAAATCATATATATATATATATACATCTTATTTTGTTGTGCACATATAGCAGTGAGCAGGGGAAACTTTGATAAGAAATAATCATGTCTGCTATAGAACTTACTTCTCATCTTTAAGCACTGTGTTTGTGGCAATGAACTGCCATTCTATGTGCCAGTCTATGTTGTCTGAGCTGGAAATGAAAAAAGTAATAAAGAGAATTACAGACCTGCCAACTAAATGACCACTTCAATAAAGAACACCTCATGGGACACCTACACACATCAGTTCTCAATCTCATAATTTCCACAGAGAACACATTTATACAAAACACTGTAACAGACTTCACGGACCACATTATGTACTCGACATAATCTCCAATAAGATCTATTCTGACACAGTGAAAATGTGTCATACGTTCTCCTTAACGTCATCACTGCTATATATATCTTTTTACCTGCCCTATACTGAAAAGTGCACTCTCGCCATCATATGTGGGACTGACATCGTATGTTCCCAGTGCACTCATAGGCCCTACTATAGATTTTGGGATGTATGGTGTCCATCCACAGTAACGTGAAGGAGTAGAACAAACTATGAAAGCTCATCATGGGTAATATCACTTTCTATTTGTCAAAAAAAAAAAAGCCCTCAAATGCCCGTTCACCAAATGTTATTAGGTTCATGAAATGCAACAGGTAATTTTACAAAAAACTGCAACATTTTTCTTTGCTCAAATGATAAAACTTGTCACAGGCAAGAGCAGTTAGTACACAATTCTCTATTTACTTAAATGATCTTAGACGTTAGAACAGCTTATAGATTTATGATTGCGCCATGCTTTCCAGTTACCTTATTTTGTAAAAACTTGTATTTGTCTTGTTCTTGCTCAGTGCTGGAGAGACCATTTGCAGTTTTACACCTCTTTTCATTGCAGCTGTCATCAAAAGTTTTGACTGAAAAAAGGGCAAAACAAAATCTTCATTCAGAAATGGTAGTCTCGAGATCTCAGTTAATGAATAATACTGTCATATCCTCTACAAACAGGAGTACATGTATACATGTGCACATTTATTTACACCTATAATGCTTGCAAACAAAATTAAAAAAGGACATTTGTCACATATGTAATTAATACAAACAGTGAAACAGCCAAATACTGTCTAAAATATTTAACAATGCTTAGGACACAAATTTTACACAAGGAAGCCCCTTTAAAACCATTTCCAAAGATCTGAAACATTTATTTTGTTCTATGGCTTTATCACATTATTTCATAAAAATATTTATGAGGTTAGCATGCCTTCTATGATACGCAATGGATACAAAAAAAGAGTGCAAACAAAAGTCAGATAAAATGGCCCACAATGATTTTGAAAAACTCATTGATTAGACCAGATCACTTACCCTTTTATTCAAATGATATGGAGCACCAAAGATAACACGTCTTCTATTTTCAGGCACCATTTTGTTGCTGTAAAACTTCCTCTCTGCATCTTCTAAAAATCTGTAATCTAGTGGATAAAAACAAAGTTACAACAGAGTCATGCGTATTACTTTGTTCACAGGAAATAAAGTTACTGCCACTGGGAAATTCAGCTCAAAGTAAGACAGCAGTTCTTGATTCTATACTTTTACCTTTATCATTATAAATGAATGATGTACCATGCATATCATATATTATTATATATAGAAGTAGTCGAGTTTATTGTGTCACTTGAAAATTTTGCTATGAATTAAAAATTACATAAATACTAATCTAATTACACCCAAGATCTGACTACCCAGCAAACATCCTTCAGTTAACCGACATAGATAGATGTACAGGATTTCTTTAGGATTGCTTGGGTTTCTATAGCGGCAGATTTTGTAGAGAGCAATGTGCACTGATGTTATAAACCGTGAACTTTTGGTGGCATGACGTCATTCCTGTGTGCAAACATGACGTCAATCAGGATTTCTGGATTAATGTACATAGCTATGTTGGGTAGGAACATACTGAAGTTTATTCAGTTTAAGAAGTGTTTATTGCAACCCCATATAAAGGCATTATTATATAATAATAAATATCCTCTGGTAATATTCAAGTTTTATAAACTTAAGGACTACAACACCATTTATCTTGTAAAATCTAATATTACCTAATCTTGGTCACAGATTGCCTTCACCTTCCTCCAGTGATTCAT
Source organism: Onchidella celtica (assembly GCA_963931925.1). NCBI lineage: Eukaryota > Metazoa > Mollusca > Gastropoda > Systellommatophora > Onchidiidae > Onchidella > Onchidella celtica. Next base: position 6,189,914 of record OZ007577.1, read on the forward strand.
TACATTACAGTTTTACCCACTTTACATTTAAACACAACATAAGTAATTGAAATAAGTACCATCGCAACAATTTTCCATCGAAATTTAGATCCTTACCATTCAATAAATGCCTGTCTGAATACTCTGATTTGTCTACAAATGCTGCCTTGTTTCTCTCCCCATTGCAGTCGAGTCTCACTTTGTGTTCCTTGACACATGGTAGAGAGCAAGTTTTTATCTCACAACCAGGACAAGTATATTTTGATGTCGCTGATCTACATATATCACATAGTAGGACCGTTCTGCCTGTGAGACTGAAAAATGAGAAAAATACGTTGATTTTTTTTTTCAAAGCATGTCATAGCAAAAAGTTAAGCATTGATGCCTAATTTAGTAATTACCCCTTATCCAACCGCACTCTGTCTTTGCAGTGGGTTTCCTTTCTCAAAGCAGACTGCCTGTAACCATGCTTAGCCTCTAATCCTTTTCTACTGAAATAGGTTTGTACAAGCTGTTTAAGTAATCTTGGTCTGAGGCATTATTACTGTTACAACAAGTACGGAGTAAAGAGCTTTAGTGATGCCCTAATTTTGCCAGGTGATACAATTCCCAGATACTCATGAATGCTGCCATCAAGTGAGCATCTTAAGACTTATTCTTTGTAACTATTGTCTACACAACTATTTGATAATCAAGAACACCAGAATGTATAAAATGGAAGGACTTCCGAATGCGTTCCATACATGCTAAAGAGGGTTTATTTTGAGGGGTTTAAATAAAAAAAAGGGGCTAGGTATTTTTGGGGGGTTTTCTAAAGAACGACAAAGAAATAATTCATGGCATGCTTCGCTTTCTCTATCTCTCTCCCCTCTCTATCATACTTCCATCTCATCTCAATTTCTCTGCGTAAGAATCATCTGAAAGTGAACACATACATTTAATTATTATAAATCATATCATGACAATACTCGGATTCGCACCCACACCCTTTCGCTCCTGAATCACACGTCTTAACCATTTGGCCACGCAGGTGAGTTAATAGCTTGACGGTAGTCATTTACTAATACTCACATACTGCACCCTTGTCCTAAATTATGGAAAGTTACGGACCTTGTTAATTTGCATAGTTTTTTAAAATTATGAAACGGCTTAGTAGCAAAACAATCCTATTTCAGCTGCTGGGAGATTGCATGATGTGAGCTAATAACGGGCCTACATGAGTCTACGTCGATCGCCATTGGCTACCCCAGCCCCTTTTCGCCTGATTAGTCAATCTGACTACCGCCCATTGATACAAACTGACTAGACCCTCACGCCCCCAGGTCCATCTGACCATTCCATGTGAGTTTAAATTCCTGAACACCATATATCAAGTTTTGTTTCAGCAAACCTTCGGTAGTTGCGCTTTTCGTAAATTCTGTTACCGTGACCTCTGCCCAGCAAGTTTCAAAATGGCACCTGTTTTGCTGATTTTGTCTCACTTCAGACTTTTTTCTGGGATTATACTGTTTTTCTTGGCAAGTGTGTTACAAATATTACCGTGAATATGAAGTGATAGTTGGTAATAAAGTCTCCCACAATGCATAACGGTGAGTAAACTTCAATAACGTTATAAAAGCTATGGAACGCATTCGGAAGTCCTCCCTATAAAAATAATGTAGATCTATTAGGAATAGGAGTTAAATTTTGATGCTCCCAATCCGGGTTCATGATCTTAACATTTACAATGCTGATCAATACTGGGGCACTATTACCATTTAGTGGTCCCTCTGCTTAAGTCCGCCATCCTGACACTTTGGCTGTTTCGATACCGGTTGACTCAATTCTCTCAATGCTATGATGTATTCTCAGCAGTGTATCACTATCACTGAGCTGCTCATTCTACTATTTAAAAAAAATCCCTCTAGAGCCCCTGCGCTTCCCCCACACAGTTAGGCCTACATCCTACTACTAGGCTACAGTACTAGTCCTAGTGTCACCAGTGGGCATCCGTGTACCCTTGTAATTTGGCATCGACCAGTAGCCTATCATTAGTATCAAATCAGCCAAAGCATCAAGTGATGAAGATGGTGGACTAAAGCAACGGGACCACCAAATGCTACAAAATCTATGGTAACCAAATTAACTCATTGCCAAAACTTGTCTCTTTTCTTGTTTCCACAGTCCATAGCCTACTTGATTGAAAAGAGCATTTTCCGGTATTTTTGCAGTTTGGACCTGTTTCAAAACCAAATAGGCCTACTGAAATGGGCTAGATCTAGTGCTATTATTATTAATCAGTGTTTTTTCAGCTCAAAATGGGTTTTTTTTTTCTTCTTCTTCTTCTTTTATAGTTGGTCCGTCTAGAAGACGATTGCCCCCTTATTTACTTCATTTGATTTAGCATCATTTGCGGTGATTTTTATGATCAAATTTGTTCAAATCACACCAGAAAACATGGGAAAAACACTGATTTATCTAGATCTAGATCTAGTCTAATTGAAACGGGTCCGTTTCACCTAAATTAGAACGTGAAAACGAGTTTTCCACAACTAAAAATAGAAGGTCTTCCCCCCCGTCCGCACCACTTACCAAAAAGTTAACAAAGATAATATGATGAAGACCTCCCCTAACCCGCGCTTTCGTTCTTTCTTTCTTCTCTATTTGTCCCTAGACTCCTAGAGGCTAGACTAATGTAGAATCTAGTGCCAATATTGCACTCAGAAATCTTTCTATTTCTGTGCTTGACGATCACATTCACAGGCAACTGAGTCTAACTAGATCTAGATCTAGATCTAGACTCTAGGGATATCTAACAGACTTTGAGAGCAAATCTGAATGATCTATCAATGGTCTGGGTCTTAAGTCTTACCTGTCACTTTCTTTCCTGTTTGTATCATCGTTCACCATCGGCTCGGTAGAAATCACTTCTGATGACGTTCCAGTACCTGAAAAACTTGGGTATGCCTCTTTTGCTGTCATCAACACTTCATTACCGGGACGAGACGACGGCTTGTCCATTTCTAACAAGCTAACACGTGTGCTACAGTTTTTGCTTTTGAATAGTTTTGAAGGATCTCGCGTTGTTACCACGAGATAGATCAGATAAAAATATCAGAATGGTCTCCCCTCCATTTTGGTATTGTAATTCATAGGTGTTTCTTTATTGTTATCCAATAAAAATTTGTCCTGTATCTTTTGAGTTTGTTCAATTTTCAGAAGATCCAAGTTTTAACTTACCAAAACTTTTGTGAAGAAACATAATAATTAAGTTATAAACTATCCTCAGCTAGCCATTAAAGTACATTTCTGTTGTATCCAACGTCGATTATTATTTGGAACATTATATTATCGATCATCATGTTTGTTTGTTGTTGTTTTTTGCATGTGCGCTATTTTTCAGTCATTGTATCAATCATCAGAAATTGTCCTGTTTCGCAACTACAAGTACAACAACAACAAAAATTAACAGCAGTTTGATATGTATAGACTTTTATTGTTGCAGATGATGGAGACAGTGTGGGTGATGATGTATGGTACGTGCCTCTTTGAGAATTCCGTTGATTTAGATAATACCAAAAACTCCATGTGCGATGCCTCTCACGAAAGACACGAAAGAGTTCATTTTATTATTATTATTTTATTATTATCATTGTTATTATGGTAATGGTATATATTCTTACTATTATCATTATTATTATTGATTATTAGTATTATTATTACTATATTGCTCTTATTTTTTAACAATACTTGATTTGTTTCGATCTGTCAGTGTTTACACAGAGGCTAACTGCCATACATGTATTACATACATATATTATGGCAAACTTATATTTTGTCATAGACAGTGTAAGAAGCCAAAGGGGAAAGATATAACTTAATATAAGTACTAAACTGCAATCCTACGTACATGAGCTCCTTAAACCATTTTAGTAATTAACCTGTCCCCAGGTATATTCCTCTCTAGATTAGTTTACACCCCGGGTATATTTTGGGCTAGGCCAGACTAAACCCCACCAGTCCAGATTATACTCCCACATTCAGATGCACAAAATATTCAAAGATACAACATTGTTTTTTATTTCATTTCACTCGCAAGTGACACGCCATTATTCACTATATAACATATAACTGCAATCTTTCAATTGTCCCGCAAACTAATCCAATGTCTTAAACCATGAGCTAATGAAATTCTACAAATATGGAATTTACAAACAAGAAATGTTGTTAACGCACCATGATTTATCGAATTTTTGCCTAACATAACATACTACATGTAACTACATGTACTTTAAACAATGCACTACCATTATCTCAGTGGATTTAATCTATCGGTTTACACAACTACCAAGGCTACTTTCCCCAAGCTTTCTGTCCAGTTCTACTTGAATAGTTGAAAAGCTTTAACACGTTTTACATTATTGCTGCTTATAAATTGTAGAATCTGATCTTTATATTATTCCAAGATGATGATGATGATTCTGATATTGATATTTCTCTTTATTTTCAGGTGTAAATACGTTGATTTGGTATCTTCTTTGTCATTATTGTATATTACTAATTATCATACTGCAACGTTTCAGGTGGATCTGGACAGATGGAGTTCATCACTTGGAAAAAATTTAGTGTGTATTTGGTTTTATGTGAAATTTTAATACCTAGTTTCTGATGGATTTGTTGGACCCACTCAGTTGGGTTATTATTATTTATTTTTTTTTGTATGTGCATGTGCTCTTTTCCAGCTTTTTCTCTCTCCACCATTGTAACAAAAAATACAATGCATGTTTTACTCGTGGATAACCAATTATCAAAATAATGATAGTAATAATAATAATAATAAAACAGTCACGAGTGAAATTAGTATTGAAGTCTAATCATATCAGTTTGAATGGATATTCCATCCTTTTGTATATCAGTGCATTTTAATGCATCTTATTCCCTCCAAAATGTATTATGATTTACAGGAGTCAAGAACATGTGTATGTATACCAATTTAAACTACGGTTGAAATAAACTGTTTTTCTTTTTTCCTCTAAATTGTATTATGATTTACGGGTGTCAAAAATATGTCCATATATGTGTTAACATGATTTCTGATGACAATGATAAAGAACAATTTAACTTAAGACTGAAATAAACTGGAGTCTTGGCTTGTTTTTAAAAAAAAGTTGGGGGTATAATCTGGACTGGGGGTGGGGGGAGGGGCGGGGGGTTATAGTCTGGCCTAACCCAAAGTACACCCCGGGGTATAAACTGGCCTAGCCCAGAATATACCCCAGTGTATAAAATAGGATAGGCCACTTTAACCCCTGGTATAGTCTGGCCGGGGGTATACTTTGGCCTGTTACACTGTGTTTGAAACATCCACTGCTTTGGAAATAGAAGTACATATATTCCCTGCAAACAGTAAAAGCACCCGAAAGGCAGTTTTCTTTCCTTTATTTTTGTTTTAACCGAACTTGAGGTCAAATTACTATATATTAGACTCATCATTGTGTAAGACTTGTTTATCCAGGCAAAAATGTTTGCGAGAAGTAAACCTCAAAGCAATGATCTTTCCTTTTTTAAAAAAATATTTCACTCTACTGTTGCCAGGAAGGATGGAATTAACAGGACCTGCCATGTTTTCTTTCTTTTTTTGTTTTTAAACTCCAAGGTATTTGGAACTTGCACTGTGACCTAGAAACCTCACAACAACATAACTTTTCTGGAAAGTATTTCATTTACTGTGGCTGCAGCAAGTTGAAAAATGAGCCGGTTTAACTAGGTAAAGGCAATAAGGAGGTTAATGGCTATACATAAACTAGCAGTTGATTTTCTCATTAATGCAGAATTTATATCACTTTGCTTTTGGACAGCAAACATGCGCTATCATCCCCTAAAAACTTTGGGCATAAAGACATCAATCACTAATGCCCCTTGTCAGATCAGATTAGGATCTTTATCTATTTATCTCAGACCAGATAACAAGAAAATACAAAGTACCTGTACTAGACTCAGGACATTGGCATCAACAGTATACAGATTGATTCTTGAAATGAAATTGACACAATCTTCTCTCTGTGTATCCCTCTTTGTCTCCCCCCCCCCCCCTTACCACCCCCCCCCCTCTCTCTTTCATCACACTGTAATCGTCTAGCCAAAGCCAATGTTTACTCTGCTGACAGTGCTCAGGAGGAAGTCTGTAATGCACATGCAGAAGAAGGGGCAAACGAGTTCTTACAATCATGAACAACGTAATGAAAGACATCACACAGCTATTCATATTAATTTTTGGACATGTTTTAATATCTGTGGCAATGAAGCAGTTAGAGCACACTCACTGGTTAAATATTGTGCATGTATTATGCCTAAACCCTTAATTATTAGTGCAAACAGAATCATACAATTCATGAGAATCATTGTCAATAATGAAAGAACAAGATCATTGTTATTATTATTATTATTTTTGTTACAGATATCACATTTGAATAATACGCTGTTTATTCCTCTGTACTATTTCACCATCAGAATATTTATTCAGCTCACAAAAGAAATTTGCCTTGGTTGAGCAAGTGCAGTCTCGAGACAATGGCATTGACCATACACAGAGTGATACATGAGATGAACACAACCCTATGTCAATCCAATGGAAACTTGTATAGTATTTTTGTAGGGTTGGTAGGATTACTGTAGGGGTGGGTTAACCCTATATCAAACCAACATTGGCACAATGTCATAACCAACAGATCTACATAGGAACATTGTCATTCTTATATGTAAATTTGACGTCATCCTTGGTGTTGGATTTCCTTATGGTTGCTGGCTGAGAATTCTCTCTCTCTCATCCCACCTGAACTCTCTCATTTATATTTTATGACGATTCCAAGATCAGCATGTGATACCGAGACCGTTCTGTGATTCTGAGATCCTCATTTCCCCCCCTTCCACACACACGCACACATGCACGCACACATGCATGCACGTACACACATACATGCACACACACACATGCACGCACACACACAAACACACACACACAAAAGTTACAAATTTCAAGTTACACCATAATCTTTCACATACAAAATGGCAGCATTAACCCTTTTCTCTCCTACAGATCGGGACAACCGACAAGACCTGTTGGACTCCCTCAGAAAACAAAGAACTCATACCCTCCTCACTCACAGATAGCTCAATCCTGAGCTTTCATTGCATAGTCCAGTTAACTACAAATGAGCAATATTCTTATCCAGAAACCCTCTTGGCTGAGGTGTCTGAGTCCTCCAAATATTCCTCAAACAGATACTGAGTCTTGAAAGGGGAGACAGCTGGCAATAGGCCATAGCGAGACATGACACAGAGCAAAACATCTTTACTGATTGTGTTTGAATGAGGCACCATGATATGTCCGTGAGTTGCCAGGTGGTGGATATGTCGCAGATGATGTCCTATGTGGTTACACACTTCGGGGAAGTTGGATGTCAGACCGTAGAACTCAAGGTCGACACAAATGCCAGCTTGACAAGAAAACCAGGTTGTCATCGAAATGACACCATCTGTAGGAGCTGTCTTGTATTTGAGCACCTGTTAAAAGTATTGAAGAATCTGAATTCAATTCTCTATGCTCAGGCATGAAGGGCATAGCTGGAAATTGTGCAAACTACAAAAAGAAAAATTATTATCGTAACTGAAGCGCTTATAAAATATGAAACTGGTCCAGACAGAACTACAGACATTTTTTTTTATTGGGCATTCCGGAAAAATTGACCATTGAGTGCTACAAGGTAGGGGGAGAAAAAAATATTAGATTTACTTTGATAGACTTAGCCTTTTTATCCAAATGAAATCTGTCACTGAAATTGCATCCTGTACACACAATTATGAGAAGTTCACTGTTCAGCAGATGAGAATGCTGCACTTGATGCTCATAAAATCTCTTTTTGGGAAAATTAAAAGTGTTAAACAAGGAATAAATAAATGAAATATTTAAAATGATGACATAACAAATAAATAAATGGTAAAACCTATTGAGAATTCCCCAGGTAGCCCAACATAGATTTGTACCTGATTACTGTAGGACTGGCAAGGTTACTGTGAAGGTGGATTTCCTACATTTCCAAACCAACAGAGGCGCAATGTCATAATCAGCGGACCTTTGTCAGAACAATGTCATTTCTTTGGGCAAACTTGAAGTCAGTCCTACATTATTGGATTGATGAGGGTCGCTGGCTGGATCAATTTTTCTTTGAAACCTTCTCCGTCCGTTTCAACAAAAGATTTTAAAAACATTAGGAATGACATCGTTCTATGTATGTGGATCTGCTGGTTACGACATCGTGCCAATGTCAGTTTGATTTAGGGAATCTCCCTGCCAGAATCCTGCCAAACCTATGGAAATCCTATAAAGATCAGTGTAACAGCTGAGGTTATTCTAGCACGTTATAGTAGGGGGGAGTTGTTGATCTAACTACAACCCTTTAGAAAACGAAACTATTACAGCTGTAAAATAAATAAACACGAGATCCGACGATAGATTAAATAATACTAAAGTTTAATAACTGTATAGTGAACAATAAATTACTGGGAAGACACCAGCGAAACTAAATATCTACGCCACACAAAAGGAAACTCACTTACTCACCGACCAACCACTTACACAGGTCCATATATATAAACATTTCTACAGAAAGTTCCCGAAATAAACGTTACCTTTGCCCTCGCACAAACTAACCAATCACGTATCAATACGATATCAGGTTACATCACTCAAGGCCAAATCTGGCGTAAACATCCTTATCCACAATGTTATCGAATGTTCGGGAACATACTAATATTTACTGAACGGGTCAAAACACCTGACAACAAGCGGGCGAGGAAAAAACTACTCACTAGGAAAAGAAGGTCAGGTCACGGAGTACAGTACACTCTGGCGGTGGTCAACAATAAAATGGAAACAGAAATGAACACACGCTCACCAGTGTAACAAGAAAACGGGGGAGGGCAAGGGATAGCTTGCAGATGCTACACAACTCCCCAATTTAAGTTGAATATCTTTCAACTCCAAAACATTATTCAGCGTCTGCAATATCTTGAAATAACAATCTTACAGCACTCCCAATCTCACAAAGGTAGTTGCTAATTCTATTACAATTATTAACAATTTCAGTGCATTCCCAAATTTCATCGCAAATACAATACAATGCAATATCCTTTGCATCACTAATACAGTATCATCATTGTGACAAACCAACGGTTAACAGTAGGCCTACTAGTCAAAATAGTACAATGCCACCACTGTGGTGAAACAATGGTCAATGATATTATTACAAATCATATATGGTGAAACGATGGCCCATCGTTTACACAATGCTTCGTGCACGAACCATAGCATATAACTTGTTGTACATAACATGGTTATCTCCAAAATGTATAACTCATACGTACAATGGCAAAATACTAACACATATCGTCCACTGAACAGGGTCTATCTTCATCATATTAGGTCAAAAAAAGTTACAACAATGCAATATAACACAAACACTGCTTGCTCGCAGTCCCCATTTGGGTTACATTTTCCAAAAATTACACCAAGTTCCATTGGTAACAAATATGACATAGCGTAAAATCAAAATGTGACTAACACATCATGACTATCAGCCATCAATTCAATATTCAGTCACAGATGAATTATGTCCCCAATTACAGTACAATACTGCCGTCCTAGAAATTCATCTAATAGGCAAAACTATGGGTTACAATACATTTCACTAATAGTGTACTACTTTTAAAATATTCTGCTCAGGAAATCAGCACATACATTTTCTCTGCCTTTTACGTAGTGAATCCTGAATCGATAAGACTGTAAAAATAAATTCCATCGTAATAACTTTGGACTATCAAATTTGGCAGAGTTCAAAAACTCTAATGACCGATGGTCAGTTTGGAGCACAAACTCCTTTCCATACAAATACAAAGTAAACTTCTTTACCGCCCAAACGATGGCTAGGCATTCTCGCTCTGAGACTGAATATTTCGTCTCACGAGGCAATAGCTTACGACTGGCATATGCCACAGGATACAACTTTCCCTCATATTCCTGCATAAGAGCAGCACCCAACCCGCGATCTGATGCATCAGTTGCTAAGGCAAACTCTTTGGAGAAATCTGGCAGACATAACACGGGTTTAGAAATAATGGCAGTCTTCAAAGAAGTGTACGCTTTCTCCTGCGTTTCATCCCACTGAACTATATTGGGCTGACCCTTTCTAAGTAAATCAGACAGTGGTGCTGCAATTGCTGCAAAGTTAGGTACAAATTCTTGGTAATATCCCACCAGTCCTAAAAATGCTTTCACTTCCTTCTTAGTGGTGGGTCTGGGTGCATCTCGCACCTTACACACATTTTCTTCTAACAGACCAATCATACCCTTTCCCACTGAGTGTCCAACAAAGTCCACTTCAGACGTTCCAATCAGGCACTTGGATGGTCTTGCAGTTAATCCAGCTTGGTCCATCCTCTGCAGCAAGTCCTTGAGAGTCTTCACATGCTCGTCGAATGTCTCTGTATGAATCAGCAGGTCGTCCACATATGCTGTCACATTGTTCATTCCACGGATCAATGGCTTTACGATCCTGTTCAGCGTGGCTCCTGAGTTCATCATCCCAAAAGGCATCCGAATGAATTCATAGTGTTCGCCCATGGTGACGAACGCCGTCTTGGGAATGTCTTGCTCTCGAACTTTCACTTGCCAGTATCCCTTGCTCAGGTCAATCCGAGAGAATAATTTTCCTCTCGATAGACTCTGAAACACTTCCGATGGCGCTGCTGTCGGATGAGGGTCGAATACTGTGATCTTGTTTAACCTCCTGTAGTCGATGCAGACTCGGTTGGATCCGTCCTTCTTCTTGACGACAACAACAGGTGAAGCATAAGCTGATGAGCTCCTTCGAATGATGCCCAACATTTCCATGGTGCTAAGCTCCTCCTTCAAGGAGTCGCGCATAGCGTAGGGCACCGGGTATGGTCGTTGACGAACTGGTACTTCTGTCGTAAGGTCGATGCGATGTTCACCCAACTGGCAGCATCCAGGGAGATTGGTGAAGACGTGTTGGTAATCCTTCACCACATCGCAGAGTTCTTGACGTTGTTCCGACGTCAGTTGCGTTCCATACTGGACATCTCTGTAGCCTTCCTTCTGGTCCCAGCTTCCTATGTCGGCAAGGTCCTCCGTCGTTCCACCGTTGTCGCCTTCCAGGTCGCAGTCCTCGATGACTGTCATGCCAGCTGACTCCACGGGTTGACTCTTGTCTATCAGGTCGTTCTCTGCTAGCACAGTCTCAGCACCATCACCGTCATTGTTCCTCATGGCGTTGACATGTTCAGGCGTGGTATCTCTCCTACTGTTGCCCATCCCACACATCTCGGTCACAACAGGTCTCGGTTCCATTGCCACTGCTGCTGCTTTTGACGTCCTTGCAATGTATCTCTTGAGGAGGTTGGCGTGCAAGGTCTTTTCTTTTGCACCCATCTTGACTCTATAGTCGTTGACACCGACAATTGAGACTACCTTATATGGTCCCTTCCATTGGACTAGGAGCTTGTTAGTATTCATCGGCAGTAACACCAACACTTCATCTCCGGGGCGGAACTTCCTCTCTCTCGCCTTCCGGTCGTAGTAGGTCTTCTGTCTACCTTGAGCCTTGGAGAGTTCTTCCGTCGCTAGCTTCCATGTGTCCTCCAGCCTCTCACGTAGTTCCATGACGTACTGGTAACTGGTCTTCGTTTCCGGCTCCTCTACGTCCTTGGTCCATAGTTGACGTAAGATGTGCATCGGTCCTCTCACAGTTCTCCCATACAGCAACTCGAATGGGGCAAACTTGGTCGACTCTTGAGGAACTTCACGATATGCGAAGAGCAGCGGGTTGATGTATCTGTGCCACTGCTTGGGTTGCTCTGCGCACAGTCGTCTCAATGTTTTCTTCAGCGTGCCGTTGAATCGCTCCACCAACCCGTTGCACATAGGGTGGTAGACTGTAGTGGTCGACTGTCGAATTCCCAGTAGTCTATTCGTTTCCTTCATGACATCTGACATAAACTGGGTCCCTTGGTCGGACAAGATCTCTTCGGGCACACCCAAACGGCTGTAGATGTTCACTAAGGCTTCTGCTACCGTTTCTGCGTCGATCTTCTTCAAGGTTGTGGCTTCAGGGTGACGAGTAGCGTAGTCTATGTATACTAGGATATACCGATGTCCACCTTCACTTGGGGGGTCGATAGGTCCTACTAAGTCCACGGCCACTCTCCTAAACGGTACGTCCACTACTGGCATACTCTGCAGGTGCACCTTTGGGGTCGCTCCTTTGTTCACCGTCCTCTGGCATATGTCGCATGAGCGGCAGTATCTCGCGACGTCACCTTCAATTCCAGGCCAATAAAAATTGCTCATAACTCTGTCTTTGGTTTTCTTCACGCCGAGATGTCCTCCGACGATAGAATCATGGGCAACGCTCAGTACATACTCCCTCAGTTCCTCGGGTAGTACCACTTGTCTTGTAACCGTCGCCTGTCTCAGGTCCTTGTAGATCCGGTACAGTACTCCTCCATGTTTCTCAAAATGAACAGATTTATTGCCTCTATTAGTTGGGATCTTCTTCTGCTCTAACTTCCTAATGACTTCGTCATCTTCTTGGAGTCGGATAAGTTCCTCTCTATCCACTCCCGCGTGCCGTTCTGCCCTCGGCACCTTCAGCGACGTAGACTGGTCCTTCCTCTTCTCCTGGGCCCTCGTGGTCACCGCTCCTACCATCACCTCAGTATCAGGGTCGTACGGATCCTTCGCTCCGTCCACGTTCCCGACTACTAGGTCGCAGATGGTCTCCGGGAGACACAGTGCCGTCACTCTGCCCGTCAGGTAAGGCGTTCTCACGTCGATAACGGCTTCCTCCGCCGCTAGCAAGGAGTTATCGATCCTCGCGATAAGTTTCTTCCCACCGGTGAGCTGTCCGTCGTCCACCAGTGATCGCCGCACCACTACACCTTCACAGCCGGTATCTCTTAGGACGTCTACTGCTCGATTTCCAATCAAGCCCTTCATCACTGGTAACTTCAGCTTCTCCACGGTCCTTCCCTCACTGCATCCTCCGCACGTAACAGGCACCGCTAACTGGAGCTTCCCGTCCTTCATTACCGCTTGAACGTTGATGCTGGTGTCAGCCGTCGTCGCATCCTGTCTCGACGACTCGTCCGCCGCTATCACTACGGCCGCCGCCGCCTTGTTCGGCTTGCCTCGTCCCATATCCTTCTGGGCTGGACACATCCTCCGAACGTGGCCTGGCTTTCCACAAGGTAACATTTCAACTCACCTTTGTCGTTTAACATTGCACGACACTCCGTCGCCTTGTGTCCCGGCCTCTGGCACCTATGGCAGACCTGTGGGCTTCTGTCTCCGTTGGGCCTCTGTCGCACTGGCCGGCTCTGCAGTCTGGCGCTCCCGCTGAGCGTCCGGTTCCTCGCTAAAAGGTACGCCTCCGCTGAATCTGCGATGTCCTGTAGCGTCTTTGGTTTCCTCTCCCTCACATGGGTTGCAAGGTCTGGTGGGCAGGCATCCATGAATTGCTCTCTGACGAACAGATCTCTCACTCCTTCGTAGGTCTCCTCCGTCTTCGACAGCTTTATCCACCTCTCTAGATAGGTCTTGATCCTGGTCAAAAACATTCCAACATCTTCTCCATCTTCAGGCTTACCTTGTCTGAACATGAGTCTGTATCCGTCCTCTGACAGGTTGTACCTCTTCTGCAACGCTTCCTTGACCTTGTCGTAGTCCTTGGCTTCGTCGATCGGCAGTCTGCAGAAGCACTCCAAAGCTCTCCCGGTCAGCAGGGCAGACAGTGATGTCGTCCAGGTGGATCTGGGCCATTCAGCTGTCTCGGCAAACCTCTCAAACCGCAGCAACCAGCTATCCAGATCGTCCTTCTTGTCCTGAAATGCAGGTAGCTTGGGTCTCTTAGAACTGGCGTGGTCGTCGGTCCTCTGCGCTGAGTCGTTGCCTCCACGTTGCTGGCGGATCTTCTCCATCTCCAACTCGTGGTTCCTCCTTTCCCTTTCCAACTGAGCCTGTCGTTCAGCCTCCTTCTCCCGAGCCTGTCGTTCAGCCTCCTTCTCCTGAGCCTGTCGTTCAGCCTCCTTCTCCCGAGCCTGTCGTTCAGCCTCCTTCTCCTGAGCCTGTCGTTCAGCCTCCTTCTCCTGTCGTTGAGCCTCCAGCTGTCTTTCTCTTTCTAGGCCTTCACGGAGGTAGTCCCGTCTCTCCTGCCCAGTGAGCTCCATAGCGTCCGCTTCCTGGCTAAGCCTTCCAATAACCTCCGACATGTTGTAGATAGCTTGTCGATGATATTCTACAATAAACTATGTAAATAAATCTTAGTAATTTTGATCTGGTCCGATCGAATATGGTCGGATCCCGGACGAGCCCCCAATATGTAACAGCTGAGGTTGTTCTAGCACGTTATAGTAGGGGGGAGTTGTTGATCTAACTACAACCCTTTAGAAAACGAAACTATTACAGCTGTAAAATAAATAAACACGAGATCCGACGATAGATTAAATAATACTAAAGTTTAATAACTGTATAGTGAACAATAAATTACTAGGAAGACACCAGCGAAACTAAATATCTACGCCACACAAAAGGAAACTCACTTACTCACCGACCAACCACTTACACAGGTCCATATATATAAACATTTCTACAGAAAGTTCCCGAAATAAACGTTACCTTTGCCCTCGCACAAACTAACCAATCACGTATCAATACGATATCAGGTTACATCACTCAAGGCCAAATCTGGCGTAAACATCCTTATCCACAATGTTATCGAATGTTCGGGAACATACTAATATTTACTGAACGGGTCAAAACACCTGACAACAAGCGGGTGAGGAAAAAACTACTCACTAGGAAAAGAAGGTCAGGTCACGGAGTACAGTACACTCTGGCGGTGGTCAACAATAAAATGGAAACAGAAATGAACACACGCTCACCCGTGTAACAAGAAAACGGGGGAGGGCAAGGGATAGCTTGCAGATGCTACAATCAGCATCAGACTGATGGTATTTTGTTTAGCGCAGCGGTAAATGTGAACTGGTGTCATTCATTAAGATGTAAGATGAAAACAAATATAAAAAAATTGAGAGATCAACGTAACTTTACCTTCTCAGACATAATGATATAAGGATTTTCCATCTGCATGGCCTCTGCATTTTCAGGCATGAGCCGGAAAGGAACAGTGTTGATAATGATTCTGATGAGGAATGAGATATTACAGACAAATGAATCAGAATTTTCATTAGTTTAATCCAGCTTATTGCAAAGTTTCTATAAAACTACAGTCATAATGCTAATCATCATCATTAAACTTTAATGGAGCAGAGGGTGAACATGTAAACACCTAAAACTTCTTGACTACTAGCCAAAAAATTGTGCGATTTTGTGTAAAAACTCAGTTTCTAATGATAAATTACATGGATGTATCCAAATTGGATAAAAATCAGTCTCCAAATAATTATTATGTAGGATTGACGCTTTTTCAAGCTGTAAAATAAGAGATGCATTTTTCTCAAGTAAAATTGAAAAGTATGATTGCAATTTCCTTCTCCACCTCTCTTTACACAGTGCTGGTAAAAAATCATCATATTTGTGTATTCTGCAAGGAATTGTGATAAAACAGTAAGTTCCATTAGTCTTTGCATCAGATCCAGGTGCCGTTATTTGAGCTAGAGCTAGATGTACTGTTGGGCTTGGTATAAAGAATTTGCAAGATTATTTGCAAGATTTATCTTGCATGGGTCGGCTAGTGAATATGAAGAGGAAACATGGGTATAGGTGGTTATTCAATCAAAAGTATGTATATCCCAAACAGAAATTACTCATATATGTTTGTGTTTTTGAAAAAGTTTGTTATATTTTTCTTTTCTCCTGCACAGGGTAAAAAGAACCTACATCCCTGCAGTCAGAAAGACAAATCAAAACCAAGGGACGGTTTTGGGGTGAAAGAAAGAAAGACTGCATGGAAAAAGAGGTGAGGAGTGAGGAAGGGGAAGACAAAGAGACAGGAAAGTAGAAAGGAGGGGGAGATAGGGGAAAAAACAGAGGCACTGAGAGAAGAAGAGAGGAGAGAATGAAAGCTTGACAAAAACAAGAAAGGGAAGGAAAAGAAATAAAAAGATACAGTCAAGGCAGAAAAGAGTAGAGAAGAATGAACAACAGGGAACAATAAATTGATCCTAATGTATGGGAACGTGCTGCCCACGCATCAAGAGAAAAATCATTAAAAAATTAGATTAGTAAATCCACATGTCATTAGATGTCTCCTTACTTAAAAAAAAAAGCTTGTACAAATTAAGCGCGGCCTCCACTGGTCATGGTAGACCATGAAAAGTTGCATAACTGTTTTGACTGTCGGCTCTGCTGAAGCAGTGTTACAAGGACTGAAGGGGTCAATTTGGTAGTGACAGACTACTACAATAGTTGCATCTGTGGGAGATGTCAGCCCTGTTAAAGCTGTATCATTCTTTTCTATGACCTTCTTGTCTTCCACTGCTTTCATCAGTTGCTTTTTCCATGTATTGAGATGTTGCCACAGGGTGCCTCTCCACTTAAAGCTGGGTTTTCACACACCCGGAAACAGCAACAAAAACACCAAAAACTCGTCACGTATTGTAATAGATATAATGTTTCCATGTGTGGAAACGTCATTTTTGTACGCATGGAAACACTCTTTCTTTTCACTACTTGAAGAATTTTGACGTTTTCATTCCTGTTCCACACACATGAAAATACAGTTTAATGCAGCGATCGACAAGACCCTCCCAATGACTCGGCATCAACAATCTTGATACCTCTCTTGCACACATCTGTGAATAGCAACTGTGAGTGGCCAGTAGTTTTTCTCACAGATGCCACCTCTTGGACAGCATGCAAGATTGGCAGAACAACAACGATAACATACCTACCTGTCATGAGGGAATAGATATGATCTCACTTCTGGTTTGGAGAAAGTATCACATAATTGTTTTGTTGACATTGCAAATGTGGGAGTGGCAACAAAGTCATCTTTCTCGGGAACTTGAATCTTCTTCACTTCATATGGGAACACATGCACATCCTGAGGAGATGAAGGAACACCTGTCTAGTGCACAACACAATGCATGAATGCATTTGTCAATGAACTGTGAGATGCTTGTAACCTTGTAGCCACAGGTCATTGAGAAAGTACAAAATAGCAACAGGCCATCCATAAAGTTAGTGCCTCTGTCCATAGCAATATGTGTAGCCACTTGACAAAATGAGTCACTTCATGCATTTTGGTGCTATGGAGATATTGGTATCACCAAATAGTTTATTCAAAGTCCTTTCATTATTTGGTAAAAACAATTTTTGCTGTAATTTAATTAGCAGAGAAGACATGGCCTCTCAAAGACAGGAAGTGACACAGCCACAGTTTTGAGAAAATTGCTTTTAAAAGTTTCAGCTCTTAGTCGAGATTATTGATGACGACACGATTCAAAGTCAGTCTTGAGGCATTTCCCCTTCTCAAACAAGATTATCATTTGGAAAAGGAATAGTAAAGAGTTTAAACTTTTAAAACGTACTAAAAAAGCAAAATCAATAAAATTGACCTTATGACGCCTTTTAATGATTTTGTTGAATCAGGTGGTGCTGAAATGTGCCTCATTTTTTTCGGGGGTTACCCATATTCTTTGCAAATACAATGTAAAATCTCCTGTCCAGAAAATATTCTATTAAAAAGAATTAGCAGTGTAGAATCTTCTGACCCTGGTAATATTCTTTGCAAAATGTAAAATCTCTTAATTCTCTCTTGTTTTTCACAAAATTGGATCTCAAAT
Organism: Onchidella celtica; assembly: GCA_963931925.1. NCBI lineage: Eukaryota > Metazoa > Mollusca > Gastropoda > Systellommatophora > Onchidiidae > Onchidella > Onchidella celtica. The sequence continues at coordinate 6,207,752 of OZ007577.1, forward strand.
GTATTTTTTTTTCATAAAATCCTTATCAATTCCAGTTTGTATCAGTTTCAATTTCTCATGTCAGACAATACTAGTTTGTACAGGCCACAAAATAAAACCGATGCTTTTAATTAAGAGTATTTAGCCTTACCCGCTGTAAAATAATTTTATTGGTCTTGGCCACTGATGGTTTGATGGCCAGTCCTGTTGTATTGGATGTTGTCATGGAGATGCACTTGATTGTGTGGTCACTTGCCAGTTTGTCAACTATGTGCTTTCTTAGACTTTTCAAGACACCATGACCTTGACACTCCTCCCTCACCCGTGCTCCACGAGTCACGATAGTTTTACCACCATCTACAACATGAGCTGCCTCAAATCCCACCTGTCATGAAATTTAATAAATTTGGTGGGAGAGGCATTCTTCCTTGTCAGATAGACATCTGTCACGTCCTTGTGTGAATACAATAGCAAGGATGGGCAATAACATGTAATAATAATAATAATAATAATAGCAATGTACAATACATGTAATGATAGTAATATTATTGGAAAAAATTTATATAGCATCTGTCTTCATAACGTAAACTCAAAGTGCTTTCCAATTAAACAGTAACAACTCTATCTCTCTCTCTCTGTCAGTCTGTCTGTCTGTCTCTCCCCCCCCCCCCCCTTCTCTCTTTCTCTCTCCCACTTAAATTATAATGTACAAAAACATATAAAGCTTGAGTGAGACACAACCAGTCAGCCAGTAGACATTTATGATATAATGATTTCTCCCCTGTACAAACCATTGTGATTATGACCAGTGACCTATTATGTACATCACTGAATATGACAGACAGCGCAATAATATGATACCAGTTAATTATATGACAATAAAATGTTGAAGTAAGAAGATGAAAGCCATGCTTTGAAACTACATAGAGGTATGAAAAGTTGAGAAACTGTTGAAGGAACCATATTCCCAATATGTCTGACTATTGTTCATAATGTGTACAGCTGTTCAAGTAAGGACATCTCAAACGTCAAAACATTTTGTGACACTAGTTTCCAAGTTGTAAATCTTTGTGACAGATTTTCAGCTACGTTCTTTTTAACTGTCTAATGTCCTCCACACATATATTTACTTATCCAGAGCTTCTGAAACATGCACAACTGAGTTATAGCAAAGATACTGGATTGATAAGATCGGACAAGCCCTTCTTCCGGCCTCTTGAAATACCATTTATATCGGGTCCCATGCAGGCACCGCCTACTCTCGGCCCGCAGAGCCAGCATTTAGTACAGTAGATTTACATAGAAAATAAGACACAACACCGACCGGTTTCGTTTCCAGAGACAGTTTTACCGTCAAAATATTTTTAAAATATATAGTATGTAATTAATATTGAATTTTTCTATAAAGCAAAGCACAAAAAGGGCAGATGAAGGGAGGAAAAAGAGAGAGAAACAGAGTTTTCATGAGACGGCATAGGCATTAATCTAGTCAAGTGCGTGCCGCTTCCCCGACCTCTCGCGCAACAAGCTATTTTTAGCCTACCGACAGCGTTTGAAACTCTACTGCTAGTGTTTGAATTACTATGCATCTCTGATGCACAGGTTGATGTGTCTATCAATGACGGAGTATCAGAAAAAGACAAGGATCACCCAGACTCACCACGTGTCCATCCAACTCATACACATAACAATGGATGTCTGGGTTTCTCACAAAGGACGAGTACAGACTCGGGAGATAATCTCTGTCCCCATAGATGCCATGAGTTATGTCCATGATAACCTCGTCATCTTCTTGTCTCGCTTCTCGAATATTAATGGAGGGCGTGGCACTGCCAGGACAGAATTACATATTATTTAACCCTTTCGTCTTCAAACCTTCGCTATAAAGACAACAGCCTTGTATCCCTCACAAAAGACTGCCAGTAGATGAATATCCATGTTTTCTCAGTAATTACTACACTGGCATCTGATAGATATCATGTGTCAATTCCTTCCCTTCCCATCTTTCATTCAATCTCATCCATTCTTCTTTCCTTCCATTCTCCGTCCTCTTTTGCCTTTGGATTCTCCCTTACAGTTGTTCGTGTACGTATCCTCCTCTACTCTCTGTCTGTCTGACTGTCTGCATGTCTCTCTGTCCATCCGTCCATCCATCAGTCTGTTTGTCTGTCTGTCTGTCTGTCTGTCTGTCTGCCTACCTGCCTGCCTGCCTGTCAGTTTGTCTGATCCATCCATCTATCTTTCTTTCTCTTTCTCTCGCTGTGTTGTTTCAGTATTCTTCTCTTCACTTCATCTTTTTTCATTTAAATTTACTCTCCTTATCTATGACAAAATTCCTCCCCATTTTCACCCCTATCATCATGTCATGTACCACTCCCCCCCCCTCCCAATTTCCTCTCGACATTTTCATTCATGAAACCGGTACGTAGGTCTGAATATCATTATTTTATATACACACAAAAAAGACAACCTTCAAACAAAAACTACACCAGTTCCTTTTTGTTTGTAGGAAACTGGAATTAAGATTGGGCATTAGTAACGGCATGAATAGGTACAGAGGTGGTCATATTTTTCAAACATTGTTTTCTTTTTTTAATCAATCAAATGTGCACTCTGTCTGTCTGTCTCTGTATGTATGTAGGTGTGAGTGTGTCTGTCTGCTGGTCTGACTTCTCTGTCTCACTATCTCTCTCTCTCTTCCTCTGTGCCTCTGCCTGTCTCTTTCCATCTGTTTTCTCTTTCTCTCCGTTTATCCATCTGTCTCTGTCTCTCTGCTTATCTGTCTCTCCGCCTTTCTCTCTCTCTCTCTGTGTCTGTGCCTGTCTGTCTCTCCGTGTATCTGTGTTTGTCTGTGTATCTGTGTCTGTCTGTGTATCTGTGACTGTCTGTGTATCTGTGTCTGTCTGTGTATCTGTGTCTGTCTGTGTATCTGTGTCTGTCTGTCTGTGTATCTGTGTCTGTCTGTGTATCCTATGTCTGTCTGTCTGTGTATCTGTGTCTGTCTGTGTATCTGTCTGTCTGTCTGTGTATCTGTCTGTCTGTCTGTGTATCTGTGTCTGTCTGTGTATCTGTGTCTGTCTGTGTATTTGTGACTGTCTGTGTATCCGTGTCAGTCTGTCTGTGTATCTGTGTCTGTCTGTGTATCCTATGTCTGTCTGTCTGTGTATCTGTGTCTGTCTGTGTATCTGTGTCTGTCTGTCTGTGTATCTGTGTCTGTGTATCTGTGTCTGTCTGTCTGTGTATCTGTGTCTGTCTGTCTGTGTATCTGTGTCTGTCTGTGTATCTGTCTGTGTGTCTGTCTGTCTGTGTGTCTGTCTGTCTGTGTCTGTCTGTCTGTCTCTCTTTCTCTCTGCTTATTTGTCTCTCCACCTTTCTCTCTCTTTGTGTCTGTCTGTCTCTCTCTGTATGTAATAAATAGTATAATGCTGTTTCTGGAATTAATACAACCACCTCCCTCATTCCGAGTTCATCTCTCCCTCCCCCACTTCCAACAACTCCGTACCGTAAGTGTTGTATCCATACCTATAGAGTCTCCGACCTCCGGCACCACCCCCACCAGCCCTGCCCACCGCAGGGGTCAGCAACCTCCGTAACACTGAGTGTAACCTTGACATTGCTGGGCCAAGCCGATAACTTTAGTCGTCCCTGACCTCCTTCCACCTGGGGCAAAGCAATAGTTAGACAAACAATGACAAAAGTATCCGAACTGAACACACACACACGCACGCAGGGACACACATACATACACTGGGTAGAATTAGTTTGGGATGATGAGAGGGCGGTGGAGAGAATGAGAGAGAGAGGGAGACAGAGAACGAGATAAAGAGAGGGAGAGAGAGAAGAAAGAGAGGCAGAGAAAGAGAGAGAGGGGGGAGAAAAAGAGAGAGGGGAGAGAAAAAGAGAGAGAGAGAGGGACGAGAAAGAGAGAAGGAAAGAGAGGGGGGAAGAGAGAGAGAGAAAGGGTGACTGTGTGTGTGTGCGACAGAGAGAGAGAAAGAAGGGGAGAGAGAGAGTTTTTTTTTTCACAATTTCAGTAATTTCATTGTAAAGAGCGTTTCGGTCCACTTTGTGGCGCAGGCATAACATAAATGTAGTCCATTATTAAAATAAAAAAGACAACAAAATTTTAAAATCCACTTACTGACAAAATGGTCCAACGTTCTGTGAGATAATGTTTCCAGCTGTTTCCAAATGTCAAGTGTTTTCCACGGAAATTTCAGTGGGCAGTTTCGTGTACACAGCTGCCCATGCTCAGAGTGAGTGAAATCTTCACACCTACAGACAGACCAGAAAACCAATGTTGTAGACACAGTACACGGCCACGTGAGACATTAGACATTCGTATTGCAGAGGCACTGTGTGACTCAGGAAGCCAACAACAGCGTGTTCTGTGAGCGACATGAAGCTCTGTGTACATAACTATTATTATGTGTTGTTGAAATGTAGCCGAGGTCAGACACGGGAGCGAAGCATTTTTCTTTTTTTCTTTAAGATTGAGGGGCACGGTACAGTGATTTGGGGAGGGGGGGGGGTCTTCCAACTCCCCAGAGGTTGAAATATTTGCATTCACATAAACTCTTTCACGTCCTGTTTTTCGTTCACTTAAAAGGTATTGGAAAAACCAATGCAGACCTGACCATGCTGGCTTTTTTTGTTCCCCCCCCCTTGTTTCACTGTCACTTATTGTCAACACCACAGCCATGCCCATGCACTCTCTCTCACCCCATCTCTTTCTCTCTTTCACCCCACCTCTCTCTCTCTCCCTCTCTCTTTGTCTTTCTGTCTTTCGCTCTCTTTCCCCTTCTTCGCACTCTCCTCTCTCTCTCTCTGTGTATGTCACGAGTGGAGTGAGCGATAGTTAATAATTACGGGGGGAAAGGAGGAGAGTAAAATTAACGCACGTAGACAAGTAAGAAACGCGTGCATGTTATGAGTGGTGAGGGTCTGAATGAGGCGAAAGCGCTGTATTACTATCACTGCAAGTTAGAAGGTCCTACTGAACGGACGCTAGTAAGAGCCCAGCGGGCGAACATAAGGGGAGCAGTCGGAAGACGGATGAGTGTTTTTCCAGTGATGACTGGTAGGTAGAACGTTGATTGATTATTATGATTGATGTATTATATGATATTCGTCTATTACCATGATGTAAATAAGTATATGTGAGGAATGTGGAAGTCCTTGATATTGGATATAGCAATGTGCGCCATGAGCGATAGATGAAAGTGAGTTCATGGATTTGTAGCACGAGTGAGTATTGTGTACTCCGATGGAGATGTGTTACCGTAAGATGTGTGGTGAGTGAAAGGTGAACTATTGTGTGTACGCTTCATGAGTTGTAAGGAGAGGTGGAGTGAATAGAAATGGAAGGGTGTTATACCAATGTAATGTTATTCTTGTAGGTGTCGGGGACGGGCCGAAGAGCCACCTCGATGAGCACAGGGGATAGGCCAGCATAGGGCCGGAGGCCATACATAGGCCAGAAGTGAGACTGTCGGTGCAGGACAGTAGAGGCACATAAAGTCGTGGCAGTCAGGCCACGGACAGGGACGTAGATATGAGCGTGAATGAGATAATATATTATTGCCATGTTGATGGGCTAGTGAACTGATACTGTATTATTGCCATGTGGATGGGCTAGTGAACTGATACTGTATTAATGCCATGTTGATGGCTAGTGAACTGATAAGGTGTATGACAATAGGAAGGTGATATTGAGAGACTGCGGTGCCAGTGAATCATTAATGTACTATTAAGACCCTGAGGGGAGAGGCTGAGGCCGAAGTGCCTTTAGGAAGTAACTACCGGATCGTGGATCTGAGGAAGAGTGCATGTGAGAATAAGGCCGTTGTACGGCAGTGAATTTCAATAATATAATGTATGTAATTGCGCTATTATTTGTATAATTATGTTTAATAAATGTGTGAGTCTGATGGGTTGTTCTGTTAAGTGTTAAACTTGTTCGTTCGTGATTGTTGCCCTGTCATAACTTATTACATCTCCCAGTCTGGGATTTGTGACAGTGTACATGTCTGTTTGTCTGTCTCTTCCTCTTTTTTTCCATTTATCTCTCTTCTGTGTCTATCCCTCTTTCTCTTTCTCTCTTTCACTGTCTTGATCTCCCTTTCTCTTGCTCCCTCCTTCTTTCTCTCTGTCTCTCTCCCTCTTTCTATCTGTCTCTCTCCCTCTTTCTCCCTGTCTCTCTCCGTCTCTTTCTCTCTGTCTCTCTCTTTCCCAGGATTTGTCCTGTGAGTGTATTATGTGTGTATGCCAGGACCCCCCTCTCTGTCACTGAGTCTTTCTCCGCCAGTCTTGCTGCCTGGCACTGTCTCTCTCACACGATCCCCCCTTCCACCACCTCTGCCCCATCTTCCAGCTTTCATCCTTTCAGCACCCCCTCCGCCCCCCCCCCCCAAGTATTTCTCTCTGTAAATGTGTATGTTTGCCAGCCTTTCTTCCCCTTTTTCACCCGCCTCTCTCTCTCTCTCTCTCTCTCTCTCTCCCCCCTCTCTCTCTACTTGCTTCCTCCCCTCATTTCCCCTGCTAGCCCTGTCTCCTTCTCTCCTCTTCCCACTCTCGCCCCAAATTGTCTTAACCTTTCCCTCCTTCTCTCTGTCTCTCCCTCTCCTCTCCCTCCCTCTCTCTCTCTCTTGCTCTTTCTCGTTCTCTTTCCATCTCTCTCTCTTTCTCTATGGCTCTCTCTCCCTCTTCCCCCCCTCCACACACACACATACACATCACTACATCAACGCACTGACACCATTCATGACTATATCAATTACCATAAACTGCACATCCAGGCTTGAGCACAAATGTATCCAGTTACTGCCAGCTACGGCTGGGAATCAGATCATAGACAGTTATCATAGATCAGAGTCAGCACATCTCTGTTTGCTAGGACTGCAAAGCGTCAGACAATGGCTGGAGGTGTTGCTATATAGATCTACATTGTATAGGCCTACTTCTGTCTTAGCCAGTGCACGGACGGTCAGTCACTTAGCTGATCCCTCACTGGTTTAACATTTGGTTCATTGTAATCATAGTTCTTTGTCTTCATCCGAAGTTCTCTCTCTCTTTCTTTCTCTTGGTTTCTCAGTCTCACATTCTCTCTGTCTTTCTCTTTCTCTCTCTCTTTCCCCTCTCTTTCTTCCTCTCTTCTTTCTCTTTCTTTCTCTCCCCCCTCCCCCACCGCCACCAAATATACAAACGCGCTTACGTTTCATTTTTTCTTGTTTTTATATTTCCCTTGCCCCACTCTTCCCCTGTCCGTCTGTCTGTCTGTTGTCTCTCTCTCTTTCTGTCTGTCTGTCTCTTTCTCTCTCTTTTTGTCTGTCTGTCTGTCTCTCTCTTTCTCTCTCTCCGCCAAACACACTAGTGCGTGATTTTCATTCTTTCTTGTTTGTACCTTTAGCTTGCTCAACCTTTCCCTTGTTCTCTCTCTCTCTCTCTCTCTCTCTCCCTCTTTCACTCCCTCTCACTCCCTCTCTTCCTCCGCACCTTTGTACACGTCAGTGCGCCCCTCTTTCTATCTCTTTGCATCCAGTTATACTAATCATACTTCAAAATACATTCCCACAACAAAAAGAACCACCTTCTTTGAACGAAACCATCAACTTACCCAGCAGTGATCAAATGCACGGATTTCTAGCCCAAACAAATTGTACATGCATTACATACACTTTCAAACAGATTATACATACTTTCTCACTGAAATCAACTCGACTTCCCGAAAAAATCTGTCACAAACACAAATAACTGGGTAGCGACAGTAAAAAATAAAATCTGGCCTTGCACTGGTGACGGCACTTCGGCGTGAGACACAGTCGAAATAGCACAGAGCTGATTTAGTTATGCAGGATGTTAAATGTTTCGACTCACTTTCACGCCAAAACAATGCACGCACAACACACGAGGTCGACGACGTGTAAAATCAATACCGTGTAAAGACGAATAGCAGCACACTAAAACGTCGATGTGGAGCGAATCATGAATGACAATTACAGCCGTCTCACCCCCACCCCTGCCACATACACACACACGCACACACACACACACAAACGCTGCCAAAAATCAGGAAAGAAAGAGATAGCTGTCTGTATGTCTCACCTATCTGCACTTTCATTTGTATCTGGATGAAGACCAATTTATTGTCGCCTCCAATTATCTGTCTGTCTGTCTGTCTGTCAGTCTGCCTCACCCTTGTAATTGTATAGCTCCCTCATGCTGTTTCTTTCTTTCACACTCTTTGTTAATCTAGCTCCAGCACATCTACCCTCCCTCCCCCGCCACACGCGCGCTCTCTCTTTGACTCCGGTTCACTATCATAACTTTCATTTCAGGAGATCTGCTAGTCACTGACGACACCCTACGTTCTTCATTTTGCTTCTTCCCCCCCCCCCCACCCCTAAACACGAGCACACATCTGTCAAAATACAGAATATATTATGCAAGGCTCCACCCCTGAACAGGGGTCAAAGTACAGAATATGCGTAATATAAAAATAATAACAATAAATTAAATTCACCACTCTTCAAGGCTGGCAAGGACAGCACCTTAGACTGTACCAGCTAAACTTCAGTGGTGTGGCAAATCACCGTATCTGCCAAAGATACAATTGTACAGGAAAAAAAAATAATTGAAATCACACCCTGTGTCGCGATGTGGGTTACATGGGGATATTTCGACTGACACTCTTTCGAGGTCCGCTCCCACAATCGACGAACACACAAAAATAAATACTTGCACTCTAGAAACTAAATAAATCAATTGCTTTCAATTTTAGCAGAACTGTAGAGCAGTTTAATTACAGGAATTAATGTAACAAATATAATTATAAATATATATATCAATTCAAAGGCAACTGAATCTAACTAATGGAACTACAGCTTTTATAAAGACTAACGAATTCAATCTAACTACTTGCAGGTCATATGAGTTATATGGCAAATAGAATCCGCGCACGTGGCGACAGATTTAACAGTTTAAATTCTATTAATTCAATGAGACATGTTATGATGTGGACATTTCCTCTAGACACGCCATGGAGAATGCTTGTACAACCATGCGTTGTCTGGCGGTAGCTCTGAAACTGTCTTCAAAAATAAGTAGAACGGTTCACTTTCATCATTACAAATTAGTATAGATTCTCACCATGCGGCCCTCACTGGGAGTGAGAGCGCTGGATGTAAACGCTGTGGGTTTATATCAAACCAAGTAGCTTAGGCTCTGGAGCTTTAAATCAGGCCCCTCACAATGGACTGCTCAACTGCGTCTCCATGTCCCTCATCTGGCTGAGGACTATCGCCGTCCACCTCGTAAATGGATTTTCTACATGTGGCCCAGAACTAAGTTCTGTATGGCCTTAAATACTGGACTGCATCTGCAGCTTACCGTCTAATTCCTGGATTGTGATTGGTGCAACCACTTCTAGCTCAGCTGCCGAACTGAGTTATTTTAAGTAACAGCCCTACGCAACGACCTTGGGTCGACATCAAAGGTCGAATTACTTCAATACAATATAATATAAATTTTATAGCAATAAATTCTTAACATGTTCAAAACCCCGAGCTTTTACTCTGGATCACGGTTTTTCTGTACGTCAACAGACGTCTCAATAACATTTAATTCCTACTCACCCCTTCCCTCTTTACTACCCCTAGTTCAAAACACGAGATACAACAAGTGCTCAGTCATGCACACCTACGCTATCCTTCCCCACCTTCTGTCTATCTATCAGGGAAAAAACTGTTCAAAACACATTGTTTACGAGACCAGCTCAAGGCCAAGTTATGCTGGCTCGTACAATAATTACGTTTCTAAAAATTACTTACTGCTCTCGCAAAAATTTACTCTTATGAATTAAATCTGGTCTTGACACCCTGCTTTAATATTCCTTTCCTCGATTTCCATTTTATGATGGCCAAATGAAACTATTCGTCATACAAAGGCCTAGTCCGTGTGGAAAAATAAAGCACAACATTAATTTCATTCTATAAAATTGACGTTATATTGTCAGTTTGACCTGGTTTTTGCATGCGGTGTTTTTACATGGCACCGCGGTTAAAAGTGGCACAGCTAAATGGACCCACCGCCATGAACAGGGTAAACACAAAGCTTCTGAAACTGATTAAAAAAAAAAAAAAGCAACAAAAAACGCAGGGGTTCCCAACTTTTATCGTTCCATTTCATATCTGGAATGAGTTTCCATCGACACCAAGGAGCTAAACTCCATCAAGAGGTTTTAAAATGGCAAACTTTCCCCTGAATAGACGAGTTAAAAAACAACAACAAAAAACTACCAGTTGGAGTAGTTTGCACTGGCTTCCGGTAGATAAACGAATAATGTATAAACTGGCTACCCTGTGTCACAAATGTATGTGCAAAACGCACCAGCTTATTTAACTGACATTTTGACTCCCTGTGTACCATCACAGCCTCTTAGATCATCTGCTAACACTAAAAAGTTTAAAATGCCTAAGATGTCCCCTAAGACCATGGGTGAAAAACCTTTTTCTTTTCAATTGCCTCGGATTTGGAATTCTCTGCTTGTGTCTTTGAGAGAGACTGAACATTATTTTTAAACATCAGCTGAAGAGTCATCTTTTTACACCCTGAATGTCCATTTTGTACTTTTTCCTAAGTATGCATGTGCATTGTGTGTGTGATCATATGATATCAATGTTGTAAAGCGCTTAGTCTGGTTTTTAACGGGATGAAGCATATATAAATATAAATGAAGTATATAAATCTGTGTATTATTATTATTATTAGATTTACCCCCAGGTTGGGAACCTCTGTGCTAAATTAAAACATGTATCTGAAAGTAAACCCGGTACTCCATTCAAAGCCAGATCATCAAGATGCATGGCTTGACTTTGTATTCTTTCCGGTAAGGCTACAGATAAAAACAAAACAAAACACATTTTGAAAGCGTCGAAACAGGCAGACAGTGTGCATAATATATATATATTCAAGTGCTACTTTCCTATGCTCTGGAAAAATACTGTATTCAACAAAAATGAAATTATTCAAGAGACGCAAAGAAATGAAAAAAGCAAATTAAAACATTTCGCGTTGCGTCCCACTTAATGATTTGTCCAGGTTCAGTTTTGAGATGACTAAAGCCTTTAGTAAAACAAAGTATACTAGTAATCGCACAAAATCATAAACCCACTTAAAACGACAGAGCAGGTAAATATTCTCTAAAACTTATCCATATTCAGTTTGGGGGCCATCCAAAAAGTACGTTTGCTCAATATTGGCGATTTGGGATCGGTTGTTGTTAAGGGGCTGTGGTATTTCACATAGTAAGATATAGATGAGCACGGAACACAACTTAGTATTTGATTTATTCGGCTTTGTAATTAGTCTACGGTCCCCCAGCAACAACTTTTTGCACCAGGTACGCTTTTCATACGCTTGGCCTTCTCCTACCCCCCCCCCTCCTTTAGATACGGTCAGTATAGTTAAAACAATCATCAGTCAAGATGTGGAAAACATTTGCTATGTTTATGTACTTTGTGATTACTGAAACTAATACCATGTTGTGCACATTATATTTCTCAATAATAGTTTTTGTAACAAAATGTGTATATAATTATAAAAAACGTATGTGTAAGTTTGGATCATATCTTGTGGCTCTCGACCATCTGAAGTTTATCGTATGTGGTTTTTACATTCAGCAAGTTTGGTCACCCCTGCTCTAGACCAACTTGTCTTACATTCAGCAAGTTTGGTCACCCCTGCTCTAGACCAACTTGTCTTTTGCGTAAGTACTTTATGTCTGACCCCTTCTTTGCTGAATTTGACCTAGATTTGCGCATAGTCCGTTTTCCAGTAACACGGCAGACTAGATAGCGACAAAACAGACAGATAAGATGTTCTTACAGGTAAAAACAGGCAAAATTGCTCCGTAAGCATTATTGCTACAGAGAGAATCCAGGCAATTATGAAACTATTGTCTTGCATTGCACTTCTGCCCCCTCTCTCCCCCCGCCACCAAAACCCTCTTCCATGCCGTCCTTCTCTCATCGGTGCTGCCAAAAACAAACAAAAGTTACATTGTTACTATATGAAATATTTTACAAACATCAGACTACCTGTGCGGTAGCAGCAAAGCTCGAAGCAAAGAAAAATGTGGCAAAACTAAAACGTTGTTTGTGTAGCAAAGCCTCGCGTAAGCAATAATTACAGAAACGATACAATAAAATGCAGAGGAAGAGGAAAGACACACCAAGCTTTCGGCATGTATATCACCATTGACAAGGAAAAACAAAAAGTAACAGCAGGACGGTAAATTAAAACAAAAAGACAACTGAACAAAGAAAACAAAATTGTAGAATGTAAAAACAACACGAGTACTCAATTGCGAGTCCAATCTTGGATTTTTCCCAGGTCTCATTTTGTTGATGTTAATAATTGATGTATATAATTATATACTTTTATAAGCAAACTTTTTTTTTTCTATTTGTGGACGAATTTTAGTGGAAAATCCATTCCGTCTATTTTGAGGAGCATGACAGTCAATAGATGGCGAGAAAAACGAAGGAGGAATGGGGGGGGGGGGGGGGTGAATTCTATTTTAGTCTGCATGCAGCCAGTGCACAAGTGATTGCTTTCCTTTATTCTTCGTGTGTGCTCAATGACTTCATCTCTGTTATCTTAAAAATTTTGTAATCCCAATGGCTGCATTGAGTACTTACGAAAGTAATATTGATCAGCGTCAGTTGGTGAAGTAAGCCAGAACATAAAAGACTACAGTTTAGTACAGGGATGGGCAAAGTCTGTTTCCTTGTTGCTGTCTTTTTTCTACGGAGGGCCACATCAGTGTCAGTCCTGTGTAAAGTGGGCTGCATTTAAAACTTAACTCAAAGGTCAATATTTCTTCAACAGAAAAGGAAACAAACTGTCAATAACATAATCAGTACTGTATTTTACATGTTTTATTAAGATCTAGTAATAACAGAAATGCGATTAACACTATCACACATTCATGTTTTAATATTTCTTTGCATCATGATAATGATATAATTATCCTTTGTCCCAGCTGTACCGAAAAAGCGTATCGGTCGTTGTTCGGCCGGTGTTTAGTAAAGTGGTTTGTAAGTTTGCCCAGACCGTAAAAATGTTAATTCCGTCCGGCAGTCGTTTGTGGCGGTATCTTAACTCTTTACTTGCCAACACTGGAAAGTAACGACTTCATATTCCTTGTTACTATTAAATATGATTACTACATTTCTTTTAAGTTGTGAATGTGAATTTGAATAGTAAATCACATGAAATTTCCTCAGAAAACGTTCGCTTTTCTTTAATTTTACAAACTACACCACCGCTGACAATGTATGAGTTTGCATTGTTGGCATTTAAAGGGTTAAGGAAGCCTAGTAGCCTATTTCCACTTTGAATCTTCCCGCAAACGTTTCTATGAAGCTCACACACATGAACTTACACGTGTATACAGCAATCGTTTCATTTAATCCCCAGTTTTAATTTCAGGTTGATTGAAGAAATGACATTCTGTTACACAAGCTTTGAAAAGAGAAACATACGCAGATCACCCGGGTCAAACGATACATGGTTCCTGGATGTAAACATCGGCTATGGTAGTGTACTACGCTTTTTCACGATACAGTCGAAAAAGAGTGGACATTAATTTATCAAGGAGCTGGCTAGACTAATTTTCGAGTTTTGTCAGGCTCTTGTGATGCCGCATGCGGCTAGTTCGTTCATCCCTGGTTTAATAAATTTGGAGGACACCAGGATTGTGAATGCTGAGGTTCTGACTGTTAATTTTATTTCCAATCTCTTCGGACTAGACCTACAGCTACACCCAGGCAGCATTCATACGTTAGTGGGTCGAAGAGCTGTATGGGATTTTTGCAGGGATGGTAGTATCCCATCATCCCTACGTCAAAAAGACGTCGGCGCGATATCGTGACCAGACCAGTGGGTCTATGCAGAAACGATGTCATTCCTACGTGCAGACTTGACGTCAGTCCTACGCGTCCGATTCCTATAATGTTGCTGGTTGGAGATGAACAGCTTGGTGGAGGAACAGGTGAAAGTAATTTTAGCACCATGATCTCAGCGTTGCTATGATCAAGAAATGCATGAGCCATGAAAGTGGTAAATGACAAACTCATGATACATCAGTGATTTTCAGACGTGGGGCACTTGGCTCTCAAGGGAGTGACGCGGAGGTTTTACTAGCAACAACAACAACAATAACAACAACAACAACAACAACAAAAGGTCCTTAGCAATGTTACATTAACACTACAACCAAGCATGTAATTTAGGAATGGTAAATATAAATGTTTCATACCAAGCAGATTACACAGATAAAGTAAGGTCTGCGCGTCACTTATTTCCTCTCTTTTGTACGTTTACAGAATAAAAGGAGTCATACTGCATTTCATACAATGACTTGAACGTGCCTTGAGCCAGAGAAACATGATTATCATTTTCGTCGATACTAGCGATCACCTGTATTCAGCATAGACTGTATTAGCCCATTTTGATCAGCCGATTATTGGGATGGTGAAGTCACGACAATAATTTTTATTTTTTAGTCTCACTGAGACCTCGCACACCAGCCAACTAATTGGATCTCACTAAAACTCTTTGAAGTGATGCTACCACCCAACTAGACGTCTGATCATAACTGTTGGTCTGCGACAGTCACAAAGTCCCTTTGGATTCTATAGCCACTATCTTCTATTAACTTTCGCTTGACTGCCTGTACATTGTTTACCTCGCTTCCTCCTAGCGAGCAAGACAGTTCGCACCTTGATCGCTTAACTCTAGTGCTGAGGTAACGGGGAGCGTCCCAAGTGAAGTTTGTTGTCACTACTCTGATTAAGTGTACATTGAGGGTGACAAACACTATTTTTCCGCATTTGTAAAGTTAACTCAAAGATGGTAATATCTTTGGTCAGCTTTCAAGAGCACTGAATCAACACCTCCAGTTTGACGTACACAACAGGATATTTTACCTGTAATGTAGAAGATCCTGCAACACAGTGAGATCGTGAGATCCAGTAGTGTTGAAAGGTAGGCCTACACAGCTGGTGTTGCGACCGCCACAATAGTGGTGTCTGTCCCGGCAAACCGATGGCACAAAATGTCACGGCGCCTTTGGACTTGAATATTTTTTTCACACGATAACCAAATATTATCTGGTACGACGCTCCATCTAGAACAGTGAGTCTCAAACGGCAGGTACTCGGCCCCCGAGGGAGAAATCTCAAATGTAAGGGCGGTGTAGAAGATGGGGTGGGGTGGGTAGCTGTAACAGTTGATGCAAATTTCAGCACGTTATGATAGGGAGAGTCAGATGAACTGAACGTCTACCCTTTAAAAAACGAAACTGTCTCGAACTGTTGTAGAAATAAATAACAGGATCCGATGAACACTTAATAATAACGTTTAATGACTGTAAATAAGAGCTGATATCCACAAGGTACTTACACTTCTAACTACGACTGGAATTGCACACCTGTTACAGTAGCCAAGAGAGGGGTTTGAGTTTTGAGTTACCGTAACTTTAGAGAAAGCACGTCGACGCGATAACGAGCCTAATGCCAGGAAGAAACAAGACAATATAATACAGAATATAGCAAAACGATAGGACAGAAAAAAACCCTACCAGAAGCCCCCACCAACTATTATCGACCAAGGGAGAAATTGGGATGGATTTTTAGTCAAAGGAGGAACTCAAATTGAGAGGGAATGTATTCTGCACCCTATGTTTATATTATAACATCAAATGAAACCCCAAATAAGGATGGTTTTCATTTGATTCCAATTAATATAGAAATGTAGTTCATAAATTGTTCCAATACTTACCACTTTAAAAGTACAAAGCTGTGTTTTCATCTGTGCGAAAACGGAAACGGAAACGTCAAAAAGCCTTCAAGTAGTTAAAAAGAAAGAGTAGTTTTATGTGTACGGAAACAACTCTTTCTTTGTACTACTTGGTGGATCTTTGACGTTTCCGTTGCCGTGTCCGTTTGGGTACACATGAAAACACAATTGAACGGTGAAAAAGAATTAGATAGCAATTCAAAATAGAGGTGGAGTTGAGGAAATCTATGATCATATGTTGGGGAGGGGATAAGTCGTCTGGGACTCCGAGAACCACTGATGTAGCCTACACTGAATGAGGTCTTCGCGGTGAAATGAGGTCAGAGAGATTACGCGTGTCTCACCCTGGTTTTGTCAATAACCTGCGTGTGGGCCTGTGTAAAGAAAAATTCGCTTATACCACAACCTAGACCACAACGAATAAAAAACAGAGTGTTAGCTGGCCTAGCGTTGCTGCTGAAGGTCAGGCCTTAGTTTTGAAGAGATCTCAAGGCCACTGGCTCTGCTGGCACACTGATACAGATATACCGCCATGCAAAAAAACAGCGACGTTTGAGACATTTCATAGTTCGGAGAAAAACACAAAAGGAAAACGTGTGTCGCATAGCCAGTCTACATAATTATATTAATGTCGGTTTGCCAGGCATAAAAGCATTACGCTTGAGACAAGTTCATACAGACAGTAAAGTAGACAAACAAAGGTCACGGTGCCAGTTACCCCGCTCTGTCTTTGGGCGGCAGTATAGTCAAAACTATTATCCTTTACTATGCACTATACTGTCGTATTAATTTAGTATCTATGCCATGGTTAAACCAGAGAGTATATATTATAATAATATGTAGAGAGGTTTCACTATTCGTCGATCTGCGCTGCGAGACACGGGAGGCTCAGCGAAACCACTGTTAGTATGGAGCGGAAAGTAGGTCGCTGCGGTAAACAATATCCGTTTGTGCACTTCCACGGGGCGTAGGAGCTTACAAACGGTTTTAAATAGTTTCAATCAGCCCAAAAATATGAACAAACTGCAGTTCGTACCAACAGTAAACAGATATGCACATTATCTTTGGTGAAGAAGGTCTCTTTCAATTCTCCAATTTCTTGTTTACCGCATCGACCCAGTTTCGCGATTTGACGGAAGTGAACCCACTCTATATATCTAAACTCCCTGGTTAAACTGTGGCCAAAATAAGCGTACAAAAAGTTGCCCTTTGCCTTCGAAAGGCCTGGTGTTAGAGAATCAAACAACAATTAAGCTTAAAAAATAATGAAATCTAGAAGACTGAAAATAAACTAGACTATATTTTGCTTTCAGTCACCAAACATTTTCATTCGGCTTTAAAAAATCGATGGAAACCTTGAAGAAAAATGAGAAAGGATTTATTAAAAGAATTAATATAATGAATACGAAGGATTTACTTAGCTGTGCTGTGTTCTTAAAAGACCAGTTGCTATGTGGCAGCTTTTCGACTCTTTAAAAAAAAATGTTTCAGAGATAGGCATAGACCAGTCTTCTTTGCCCGCCCAGTAATGTTCCGATCCACCACAAATCTCTGCCTTGTCACTTACAAGGAAGTATTTATGGCAGTGGCCGGGAAAGCCAAGATGTTAAATTACTGCAGACTCTCAGTGAACGTCGGATGCTTTGACGGTGAAATAATGTGATGGGTGTCAACATACACTTAAACAACTTTTACCAAGAATTTAAAGGTAGGGGTGGGACATAAGTGTAGTCGGAGGACACTGGTGTAGAGGGGGGGATAAGTGCAGAGAAAGTACGCAAATTTAGAGTAAGGACACAGGTGTAACGGGAGGGAGAGCGTAGGTTGAGAGGGAGGACACAAGTGTATGTGTGTGTGGGGGGGGGGGTGGGGATTACACACGAGTAGAGGAAGGACACGAGATGTAGACGAAGGACATAAGATGTAGAGAGAGAGGGCATAAGATGTAGAGGGAGGGCATAAGGATATAAGATGTAGAGGAAGGACGCGAGATGTAGAGGGAGGACATATTAAGATGTAGAGGAGGAACACGAGATGCAGAGGAAAGACACAAGCGTAGAGTTAGGACACTCTTCAGTCGGAGGAAGCTCGTTTGATTCGGCCGAAAACGGAAACAGATTTTGTACGACTACGGCGAACTTCTAGACAACAGCTGTTTAATACTTGAAGTTGATATTAAACTAACGAACCCAAGTGTGGCGTCATAAAATTCATAGTCTTTATTTCAGGATTTCCACACTCAATTTGGTCAAAGGAATAGTAAATAGATAAATAAATAAGCACAAATCAATAGTGTACATGCTTAATGAAAGAAAACGAAATCCCCCAGCAAAGATAAAAGTCGTCAGATCCCAGCGGATGGTTTGTTTCTTAATTTGATGGGATGAAAAGAGAGAGAGCGAGAGAGAGAAAGAGAGAGAGAGAGAGAGAGAGAGAGAGAGAAAGAGAGAGAGAAAGAGAGAGAGAGAGAGAGAGAGAGAGAGAGAGAGAGAGGATCAGTCTTACCATCTGCATTTGTATTAATATACTTATGGTATCTCACGATAGTGCCAGCGATATATTATTAACCCTCAAGAGCCCAAAGTGCCATTTCTATGTAAAAAATAGTGCTCATACGTAGAAATATGTCTGACTTTCAAGTTGTGTGTTGCCTTCCAGGATCAAACGTTTCCATGTAATTTGCTATGAGTTTACGAAGACATTGCGATATGGTACCGAAACTGCACTTATAACATATTTAACAAATTTTATCTTCTTTCCACACTCGGAACTGAGAGGGTTAACTCACTGTAATAATCACTATAATCAGAAAATGATTTTATTCCACCCTAAAGAGAGCCAGACTTAGACTTGGCGAGGGAATGAGCTATATAAAGCTTGGAGGGCTCTGGGTAAAGAGTTAAACCTGAAGGCTTCACTAAAAGGATCTTCAATAGGCATAAAACATATGAAAATATCTTTCCCAGTATCCCTGCCTTCGTAGGCCCATGATTGAGGGCTGGAGGGTGAATCTATGATCAAACAAATAGATTCAAACAGTAAAAACACACGACCATCCCTCTTTGTTTCTCTTTCACTCTCTCTCACGTTCTCTCCCTTTTTCTCCCCCTCTCTCTCTGTGTCTCCCTCTCTTTCTCCTCCTCTGTATTTCTCTTTCTCTCGTGTTCTCCCCATTTCCCACCCCTCCCCCTTTTTCTCTCTTCCATGTATAATTTATCCTTGTGGTGTTGACACACTTGGAGTGTATCTTGCTTGAACTTGAAGTATCGTTCAATAACTGCCTTTCATCGGGTAGTTGTAGACGGTGTCTTCATCTGAACTTTCATCATTATCATCAGTAGATCTGGAGAAAGTGATGGTTGTTTCTGTTAGCTAAGGCTTCTATATCAACATTTTTGTGACTTGCAAATTAAACTTTTATCGTCTTACATATTTGTTTTTGATCTTGCGTTATTGTTTTTCTTTTGTTTTGTTTTATACCGCAAAAGTGTTCTATATGTTCCCTTTTTTTCATGAAAAATAGCAAATTTTTTGCCTTAGATATCGAACTTCGTTGTCTTACATATCGAATCTTTTTTGTGTGTCTTACATATCAGAGTTTGTTTTTAGTACCTTACATAAACCTCTTTTTGTGGGTCTTAGCCTACATATCAGATTTGTTTTTAGTATCTTACATATCAAACCTCTTTTTGTGTGTCTTACATATCAAATTTTATTTTAGTGTCTTACATATCAACCTGTTTTTGTGTGTCTTACATATCAAATTTTGTTTTTAGTATCTTACATATTATCAAACCTCATTTTGTGTGTTTTTCGTATACATTTTTTTCTTAGTATCTTTTATATCAAACCTCTTTTTGCGTGACTTACATATCAAACTTTGTTTGAGTGTGTGTGTGTCTTATACAGGGTGGGCCAAAATTAGGGTTACAGTTAACCCTATAATTTATATCTAAAACTGTAACCCTACTTTTGGCCCACCTCTGTATATTAAACCTTTGTTTATGTACGTCCAACACTTCAAATTTTTCTTAGTGTCCTACAGATCAAACCTTTTCTTAGTGTGTGTCTTACATAATAATTTATTATTAAATCTTTTTTTGGTGTGCGTCTGCAACAATTTTTTTTAGTGTCTTAGATATATAACCCCCTCCCTTTTGTTTGCTGGTTTGTTTGTTTGCCTCACCTATCAAACTTCTTTATTTGTCTAAAAACTCAAAGGTTTTGATTTCACATGTTTACATGTCAAGCCATTTTGTACGCATATCGAACATTTTTTTTTTCCTGAGATATGAAACTTCTTATGATACATAATTAAACAATTTTTATCCCATACACCAGACTATTTTGTCTTACACATCAAACAGACTGTGGCCATGTTGTTTTATCCTGGCTCGTTCGTCTGTCGTTCCCAGTCGACGGTACAGTTTACTGTTGTTCTTGTTGACTGCCAGTCTGTGGTGGATGGACGGGTTAGAGGTAAAGGGTGTCTATCTATCTATCTATCTATCTATCTATCTATCTATCTCTCTATCTATCATCTCTCTCTATCTCTCTCTCTCTCTCTCTCTCTCTCTCTCTATCTATCTATCTATCTATCTATCTATCTATCTATCTATCTATCTATCTATCTAGATTGTGGGGGGGGGGGGTGAATTAAAACGAGAAAGATGTACAGAAGCACTATATCTTCCCTCTCCTCCCCCCAAAACACACACACACACACACACACACATACATGGTTACAATATCAACAAACATTGAACTGACAACTACTAGAGCACTACTGGGTCATTTACCTTTTTCTCTTGTTGATAAGCATGTAGATGATGGAGAAGATGATAATGAGGAGCCCGACACCAGCAACAACTGAGCCACCCAAGACAATGTCACGCCGACCTGTGAGAAAATGAGAGAAGAAAATAGTGTTCAGTCAGCGGCGTGTCAACCGTAGTTTTGGTCATGGGTGTAAATTTTTTCTGAAGTACATGCTCTTATCCATCCATCCATCCATCATCCATCCATCCATCCATCCATCCATCCATCCATCCATCCATCCATCCATCCATCCATCCATCCATCCTTCCATACACCCACCCACCTACCCACTCACCCAACCACCCACCCACCCACCCATCCATCCATCCATCCACCCATCCATCCATCCACCACTCACCCACCCATCCACCACCCACTCACCCATCCATCCATACACCCACCCACCCACCCACCCACCTACCGACCCATCCATCCATCCATCCACCACTCACCCACCCATCCACCACCCACTTATCCATCCATCCATCCACCCACCCATCTATCCATCCATCCACCCGCTCATCCATCTATCCATCCATCCACCCATCCATTTCAGACTAAACATTAGCACGCCAATCTGTAGTCTCATCTGTTGTACACAGTGGACTCTTATGAACCCCCAACATTTGTAGGAAACAACCTCAAACAATGTAGAATCTTAATATACACACAACAAATGAAAATGACATGATGAGGTAAAAAGAAAGATAAACATGAAGGTGTATGAAAAGAAGGCAAAAGGAAAACCAAGATGAAGAAGAAAGAAATAATGAGAAAGAAAAAAGGAGAGAGAGAGCATTACATATCAGATGGGGATGAAGATGACTGGACAGACAAACAATTGCACAGAATGACATGTATTATTTTACAGGCTTCCCGGAAATAAAAGTAATGAACTACTTTTTTTTCAAGATAGCTCCGCCCCTTGGTAAATTCGTGTATCCAGATTTGGCATGACATTCCAAGCCATTTTGGCTTCACTAGAAAGTATTTTGTCATGTAAATTGTAATTGTGTTGGTAGAACTGCTAATGTTCACGCCACTCACCTGTTCCCGATTCCAGTCTAAGGATATAAAGCAATCTCCATGCATATTCTTGCAATTTAAACGAGAAATTGTTTTTTAGTTAAGATAAAATGGTTTACAAAGCCTTGACAAATTTGGAAACACGGGTCTGCCAAGGGGATCGAGGGGCTATCTTGAAAAACGTAGCTCGTTTTCATTTCCGTGGGGATTATAATACAGAAAATGAGAGGGAAAGATCTGAAAAAGAAAAGAAAACGAACATTGAAAGAAACGAAACAATGGCTCTCTCAGTGTTACCGTGTATCAGTTTGTGCCAAGTACTCGTGCCAGTGATTGGCACTTCCACCTTGTCCACCCCCTCGTCCAGTATCAGAGTGGCGTTATGGTTCTGGTGATCTCGGGAACGTTCTCGAGCGATCATTTCCGGGGCCAGAGGAAAGTAGGTGTCGTTGGATTTGACAGTTTCGAACTCCATATCTTTGTATGCCTTGCTGTGTTTTCTATGAGCTGACGTGAGACAAAGTTGGTGAGCAAAACACAATAGTTAAAATATTATGGTTATCTACATTAATAAAAAAAGTATAGGAAAACCCCTTTATTTTATAATGATGAACTCGAAAACTGCTTAATGGATCAGTATCAAACTTGGCACTAAAAAGTGGCTATATAAGAGCATAAAATGAGGTGCGACCGAATTGCACACGGAATCTTGTCATTTAGATATTAACGATGGAATCTTTGTCTATGCGTTTTGTCCTGTTTAGTCAACTCAGATTTTCACTCACTACTAAACAAGTAACCCCCGCGTTCATATGAATGGGTTTCACACTAGTAACTATATATTTCTACATTTGTGTGATTATATTAAATATAAGTCCTGCTTGAATGATGTACACGTAATTTGTGTATGGGCGTTATAGAGTTAACATGGCTGGGGTAGTAAGTATGAACTAGGATGTGGTGGTAACGCGCGGAATGAGATGAGCTTGGTAGGCTGGCGGGTTGTTGATTAAAAAAATGCAAGAAAATCTTCCGGGCTTTGGTTTGTTGACTTATAATTATGATTTCTGTAACGATGATAAACGCCGTGAAGGGACCTAAAAATTTGATATGTAATTCTATTTTTGCAGGTTTCTGCCTGTATAATACGATTCCAAATATATAGGCACAGTCGCCACGTACTCTGGCAAATTACACAAGTATACCAAATTAGGAGGAAAACAAAGACATCACGAGACAATGTTGAACTAACCTTTTCCAGCCATTTTGTATTCCGTCTTTGGCATCATTTTCTTTCTGGCTTTTCCGAAAGCTCTGGTTCCATTTTTTGTTTTTTTTATTTTAGATTTAATTTTGTGAACGGTAACAGGATTTCTGTCCTCTGTCATTGGCTCCTGGAGACGGGACCAAACATTGCTCTTCACTGCCGTCTTGTCCTTTTCCAGGTATGAGCCACGCGAGGTGTGGTCGTCCGTGTCAGAGACACCTGGGGTTATTGCGTTTTCAACAGTTTCATAACCAGCAGGAAACTTGTCTTCGTACTGGTTTTGGGTTTTCAGGAAAGCTAAAGCTTCAGCAAATTCCTTATCATTTTCAAGATAATTTTTCCTGTTCGCGGGTTCTGGTTCCTTGCCTTTGATTTCATTACGTCTGGCGTCCCGATAAGGAGAAGGGTGACTCCTTTCTTCTGTTTTTCTCCCCGATGCCACTGACTCAGTGGGGTTATTTCCCCCCAAGTAAGCCATCGCTTTCTGAAAATGAATCTTGTCGTGAGGATTCACGCCACCTGTTGTCTGTGATTGTTTTAAAAACTGATCCTGTGGGATTTCCCGGGGGACCTCAAGATCTGGGAAATACTCGGGACCTTTTCTGTGGTTTGTGTGGACATGATGAGGCTTTTTCTGGAAGTAGAACGGTTCAGGATATGTTCGATCCAGGGCCAGTTCTTGGGGTTGCCGTGATTCAGAACTGGCTTCAAGTTGGTTACTGAGAAACACTTTTTTCTGAGCTCTGTGGTTGTCGAGTGGACGTCTAGGATTGGCCACGGAAGTTTCCTTGGCTGCCTCTTTCAACAGTTCATTTTTAATATTTTCTATGTTTGTCTTGGCTCTGGCGAAATCCAAGTCTGGAAAATGACCATTGGTTACACTGGAATGGCGGGTAGCTGGTCTGTGTCCAGACATATCACGTGATTGACCATCGGAGGTTTGAGAGTCAGGTGAGGAACCTGTAAACTCTGACCTTTGTGGTGAGCGTGGTCTGGTGTTGTACGACTGAAGCTCTCGCATGTCGTTCTCAATATCCTTCATAGAAATATCATCTATTGGAATATGAACTCTCCCGCTGTAAGGAGTTTTCCTACTCATTGTTTGTTTTCAATTCTGATATGACTTAATATATGCATCAATTTTGTAACATCTTGAAACTATGTCATTGCTCAATATTATAAAGATAATGAACAACCGGCAGTTTGCGGAAAATATATCCTGTTACTTCAGCCTGAGGTAAATATACAGTGAGTCTCAAAAGGCACAAATCATCATCACCGTGGTCATCGCTGCTGAACAACGTCGCACAAGCGATCTTTATATCCCCTCAAAATACATTTACCATGCTTGAAAGAGTCGGTCTTCTCCCTAATGGCTAGCAAAAACTTGAAGATCCACCTTCGATTAGAAATATTAAGACATGGATCTGCTGAGAGCTGTTCGTTTTTTTTTGTTTTTTTTTCCAATCTTCAGACTGGCAAGTTCGGTGCGGTAATTTGATGTATTCTTTCAATTTACAGACTGAATACCTGTCTCAATATGCAAATCAATGAGAGTCACAAATTTAGCAGGTGCTCTTTCTCTCCCTGGCAAACTTTAGTGAATTACATTTTCTTCATGTCCTCAGTAAGGAAACGGTTGTGTCCCTCGCTGGCGGGGTCAAGGTAAATCTAACGAATCTTTTATTCGATTCTAACACACACAACGCGTGCTATGGTTATTCGTAGCCCAAAATACCGAATAGAAAGTAATGTATCGTTTTCAGGATGGTATCGACTACATAGTCAACGGCCTTTACACAGAACACACCGACGTCAGTGACGAAATCCAAAATTTCAGAGAGAATGTGAAAGACCACGTGAATGAAACTGTACATGAGCTGTAAAATGTATCCAATCACCGCACCAAGGAGATTCACAACCATCGTGTCTCTTCTCTCTGTTTCGCTACACGTTCCTTTTCCTTATTGCAACCTCGCCATATCACTATTTCACCCGACTTCAATAATTGCCACCATTTTTACATCTGTGAAGAATGTCCTGAAATCTTATCTTCCATGGAAAAAAAAAAAAGCATACAAAATTAGATCTAGATCTAGATCTATAGCCTACCGGTTGTCACAATTTTTGACAGAATTTTTAACCAAGCTCTTTCTCAGTCTCACTCAGACACTGTGAGATTTTCGGACGCCCACAAAATTAGTCGTTCTGAGAAAACAAAAGTCACAAGAAAAATCTAAAATGTCGTCTGCACTCGTAGAACACACTTAACACACTTAGCAAAGATCCAGTCAGCAGGATTAGATTTCTACCAAAGTTCTGTGGACGTCACGACGCGGTTGGCCAAGCGTTCGTTATCTGTCACGCATTCTCTCCCACAGGAGAGTTCATTATCGAGATGGATAAACACACTGAACTTTGACATAGTTTTTCACGTGTAGCCATCGTCAAATCTGGGTCACAATCTGTGTTGTCTAGAGCTAACAATCTCCATGGAAACGTAAAAGCAGTTGCAGTTTGGGATTAGTCAGACATAGCATTTTGTCCATTTTGATACCTCAAGCGAAGCTGCAACACCATTTCCCTCTCTTCCTTCGTCAAAAAAGACCCACTGTCTTGTGACGTCGTTCAAGAAAATCGTGTTGCGAAAGTGCGCGTTACTGGGAAACCCCGATGCCATGCGCACTCTTGTTTGATGCTCAGGAAACGAGTTTGACGGTCTGAGTTTGGAGAAAGCATAAATATTGTCGACACTTCAACGGTCATATTGGTAAAAGCAGGACGATAAACAGAATATAGCAGATCGATAGGTCAGGAGGAGACACTACCAGAATTGCCCATGCTACCAACCCACCCATGCTGAGGAAATGAGTGAAAGAGCAAATAGATACAATTGGAAAAATTAAGAAAAAGAAACCTCTGGAAGAACAAGACACATACATGAGATCTTCAGTGGCGGAGAACCTCCGTCAAACAGGAGTTTTGGCCCATGATTTCCTAGGTGGGACACGTTGGTCGAGAGGTAAGGAGCTCACCTCTCACGCGGAAGGTGACGAATTCGATCCCTGATTGGTACAGGCATGTTGGAATTTTTGTTTGCGGGAAAATCCTGTCCCTGATCTTATGGTAGATGGGATTGAGCACCTAGTTTTCTTGGATAAGGACGAAAACCTCGGAGGGCACGTGCGCACGTTAAAGATACCTTGGTAGCCGAAAGCCGAGAAGGGCAGGCCGAACAAGACCGCTACCAGGGCAAAATTCTTTTTAAAAGACTCTCATTCTTAAGATCTTATCACAAAAACACACAGGAGCAAGAACAAGAAAATAAAAAGAAGAAAAATGAGAGGTATATTATTTTGCCAAGAGCAACGAACCTCCTAAAATAAAGTTTTCACCCGAGCCCATGATTTCCTTACAGACTAAGGGTCAGGACACACGTAAGTCATGAATCTGAGCGGTCTCCGGGTTGTTGTTGATGTTTGTGAGTCAGTTTGCCAGTGACAGAGAATGTACAACCAGGGGATTGCCTTAAATAGCGTCCGTTTTGGCACTGTTTACGGGGCATAAATCTGGGAATGAAAAGACAGAACGAGAGAGAATACCACAAAAGGGATGGAGAGCAGGAGATTAAGATAAGATTAAATAAGACAGGATAAGATGAAGTTTATTTATCCAGAAACTGAAAAAAGGACAAAATGATCGACAGAGGTGCAAAAACGAGGAAGGAGCAAATTGATATTTCCCAGACTAGGGATTACAGTTTTGCACCATATCTTTACCACAATTTCGCCTCTTTTTAATGTAGAACCATATTATTATTAATGCCCATTGTTAGAAAAAACTCCTTTCAAATACACACTGTTCAATTTCCTTGACCATTCAGTAAATTTGCTAGTGCATTTGAATGAGAATAGGTGAAGGATTACTTTAGAGAGAAAGCTATACTATGATCAATATTATTTCAGTTGCAATAGAATGAGAACCCATCAATGATGGGATGGCATCAGAGCATCATGGACTTCATAAAAATAGAGATTTCTGGCCTTCTCGCCGTCCATATTGAGAGAGCTGAAAGATTTGAGCGACTTCATCTCTAGGTCCGCTGACTGTTAACAAGTTACTGACTTCGGCACTTTCTGGAGCTGTTTGAATCAGTGCGGTTTTTTTTTATTTTTAAGAAGTAACCCTCAGCATGCCAGCCTGGAGAGAGAATACAGACGCTGCCTTCATGTTAAAAATGTTTGCCAACTTTAACGAAGTCAACTTTAACAAGACAATC
>OZ007577.1:6237481-6404981 GCA_963931925.1 Onchidella celtica
GGTCTAGGTCTTGCCCGTCGAAGTGACGACGGCACAGTTAAATGTAATTCACGGATGGGCTGGCAACTCCCAGCCTCACCCAGACAATTCAATCACAATTTACAGTTATGTATTCATACAAAAATACTAGATCTATTTGCAGCTCTAGATGAGGTAAACTATACGTGCTGCATTCACGTGGGTGGATTCCTCATCTCCTATCGGATACATGTCATACTCAGTCAATCATCATGAGCTTGGTCCGATCTACTTACGATTGTTCTGGCGCTAAGGCCAGAAACAATATATAAAAGCGTGGTTCATTTTCAGTTGGGCAATATGGATCAATGACGAGATCCTCATCTGGTCATGCTGTTACTTATAATTGGACCCATCAAGCAGGGCCTTCGCTGAAACCCTCACAGTAGGAACTCTCTGTATGGAATGAAGAAAGAAGCACGGACCGCAGGGTCTGCGCTGTATCGCGATCCTTCCGCTAACCCTCATTGGTTAGCCCTTTTACCTATATTATAATTTATTAGCATACTACTGTTTATCACGGGGTCGAGAACTGCTCTGTCATTCCTAGCTATACATTTATTCTATCTCGCCCCACCTTCTTTCCATCTATAAGAAAAAAGTGTTTCAAAAACAAGCTGTTCACGAGAACAGCTCAAGGACAAATTACGCTGGTTATAATTAACAAGATCGTAAAAAATTAACACACTGACTTCGTGACCTAGCACGGCATTTTTAAGACAATCCGATCCTGACATATGATCTGGGATGTTTCCCAGAGAAAGCACCAAAGTTCACCATGTCTAAGGCTTTTTTGAATGGAATTTTATTCCTGATGTAGCAATCTTCCATAATTATTCTGCTCTTAATAGAAATCATGTTTCACACTATCTTGTAGTTTCTTTTTGCTACGTTCATGTTGTTATAAGTACGTACGTCCCCCAAGTTTTTTTGCGCTTGGGGTATGTAGCATCTGCGGGCTACCCCTTGCCCTCCCCCGGTTTTGTTGTTGTGCTGGTGGCTGAGCATGTGTCCACTACTTTTTCATTTTATTGTTGACTACCGCCAGAGTGTACTGTACTCCGTGACCTGACCTTCTTTTCTAGTGAGTAGTTTTTTTCCTCGCTCGCTTGTTGTCAGGTGTTTTGACTCGTTCAGTAAATATTAGTATGTTCCTGAATATTTGATAACATTGTGGATAAGGATGTTTACGCCAGATTTGGCCTTGAGTGATGTAACCTGATGACGTATTGATGCGTGATTGGTTAGTTTGTGCGAGGGCAAAGGTAACGTTTATTTCGGGAACTTTCTGTAGGAATGTTTATATATATAGACCTGTGTGAGTGGTTGGGGGGTGAGTAAGTGAGTTTCCTTTTGTGTGGCGTAGATATTTAGTTTCGTTGGTATCTTCCTAGTATTTATTGTTCAGTATTCAGTTATTAAACTTTAGTGTTATTTAATCTATCGTCGGATCTCGTGTTTATTTATTCTACAGCTGTAATAGTTTCGTTTTCTAAAGGGTTGTAGTTAGATCAACTAACTCCCCCCTACTATAACGTGCTAGAACAACCTCAGCTGTTACATATTGGGGGCTCGTCCGGGATCCGACCAGATTCGAACGGACCAGATCAAAATTATTAGATTTATTTACAAAGTTTATTGTAGGAATATCATCGACAAGCTATCTACAACATGTCGGAGGTTATTGGAAGGCTTAGCCAGGAAGCGGAAGCCATGGAGCTCACTGGGCAGGAGAGACGGGACTACATCCGTGAAGGCCTGGCAAGAGAAAGACAGCTGGAGGCTCAAAGACAGGAAAAAGAGGCCCAACGACAGCTGGAAGCCCAGGAGCGTATGGAGAAGCTTAAATTGGAGCAGCTGAGAATGGAGAGGGAGGCTCAAGAGAAGGAGGCTCAACAACAGGCTCGGGAGAAGGAGATGAACCACGAGCTGGAGATGGAGAGGATCCGCCATCAGCGTGGAGGCGAGTCGACGCAGGGGACCAGCGACCACGCCAGTTCCAAGAGACCCAAGCTACCTGCATTTCAGGATGGGAAAGACGACCTTGATAGCTGGCTACTTCGTTTTGAGAGGTTTGCCGAGACAGCGGACTGGCCTAGATCCACCTGGACGACATCACTGTCTGCCCTGCTGACTGGGAGAGCTCTGGAGTGCTTCTGCCGATTGCCGATCGATGAGGCCAAGGACTACGACAAAGTCAAGGAAGCTTTGCAGAAGAGGTATAACCTGTCAGAGGACGGTTACAGACTCATGTTCAGACAAGGTAAGCCTGAAGATGGAGAAGATGTCGGGATGTTTCTAACTAGGATCAAGACTTACCTAGAGAGGTGGATAAAGCTATCAAAGACGGAGGAGACCTACGAAGGAGTGAGGGACCTGTTCGTTAGAGAGCAGTTTATGGATGCTTGCCCACCAGACCTTGCGACCCATGTGAGGGAGAGGAAGCCAAAGACGCTACAGGACATCGCAGACTCAGCGGAGGCGTTCCTGGTAGCGAGGAACCGGACACTCAGAGGGAGCGCCAGACTGCAGAGCCGGCCAGTGCGACAGAGGCCCAACGGAGACAGAAGTCTACAGGTCTGCCATAGGTGCCAGAGGCCGGGACATAAGGCGACGGAGTGTCGTACCAAGATAAACGACAAAGGTGAGTTGAAATGTTACCTTTGTGGAAAGCCAGGCCACGTTCGGAAGATGTGTCCAGCCCAGAAGGAAATGGGACGAGGCAAGCCGAACAAGGCGGCGGCGGCCGTAGTTATAGCGGCGGACGAGTCGTCGAGACAGGATGCGACGACGGCTGACACCAGCATCAACGTTCAAGCGGTAATGAAGGACGGGAAGCTCCAGTTAGCGGTGCCTGTTACGTGCGGAGGATGCAGTGACGGAAGGACCGTGGAGAAGCTGAAGTTACCAGTGATGAAGGGCTTGATTGGAAATCGAGCAGTAGACGTCCTAAGAGATACCGGCTGTGAAGGTGTAGTGGTGCGGCGATCACTGGTGGACGACGGAAAACTCACCGGTGGGAAGAAACTTATCGCGAGGATCGATAACTCCTTGTTAGCGGCGGAGGAAGCCATTATCGACGTGAGAACGCCTTACCTGACGGGCAAAGTGCAGCGCTGTGTCTCCCGGAGACCATCTGCGACCTAGTAGTCGGGAACGTGGACGGAGCGAAGGATCCGTACGACCCTGATACTGAGGTGATGGTAGGAGCGGTGACCACGAGGGCCCAGGAGAAGAGGAAGGACCGGTCTACGTCGCTGAAGGTGCCGAGGGCAGAACGGCACGCGGGAGTGGATAGAGAGGAACTTATCCGACTCCAAGAAGAAGACGAAGTCATTAGGAAGTTAGAGCAGAAGAAGATCCCAACTAATAGAGGCAATAAATCTGTTCATTTTGAGAAACATGGAGGAGTACTGTACCGGATCTACAAGGACCTGAGACAGGCGACGGTTATAAGGCAAGTGGTACTACCCGAGAAACTGAGAGAGTATGTACTGAGTGTAGCCCACGACTCGATCGTCGGAGGACACCTCGGCGTGAAGAAAACCAAAGACAGAGTTATGAGCAATTTTTATTGGCCTGGAATTGAAGGTGACGTCGCGAGATACTGCCGCTCATGCGACATATGCCAGAGGACGGTGAACAAAGGAGCGACCCCAAAGGTGCACCTGCAGAGTATGCCAGTAGTGGACGTACCGTTTAGGAGAGTGGCCGTGGACTTAGTAGGACCTATCGACCCCCCAAGTGAAGGTGGACATCGGTATATCCTGGTATACATAGACTACGCTACTCGCTACCCTGAAGCCACACCCTTGAAGAAGATCGACGCAGAAACGGTAGCAGAAGCCTTAGTGAACATCTACAGCCGTTTGGGTGTGCCCGAAGAGATCTTGTCCGACCAAGGGACCCAGTTTATGTCAGATGTCATGAAGGAAACGAATAGACTACTGGGAATTCGACAGTCGACCACTACAGTCTACCACCCTATGTGCAACGGGTTGGTGGAGCGATTCAACGGCACGCTGAAGAAAACATTGAGACGACTGTGCGCAGAGCAACCCAAGCAGTGGCACAGATACATCAACCCGCTGCTCTTCGCATATCGTGAAGTTCCTCAAGAGTCGACCAAGTTTGCCCCATTCGAGTTGCTGTATGGGAGAACTGTGAGAGGACCGATGCACATCTTACGTCAACTATGGACCAAGGACGTAGAGGAGCCGGAAACGAAGACCAGTTACCAGTACGTCATGGAACTACGTGAGAGGCTGGAGGACACATGGAAGCTAGCGACGGAAGAACTCTCCAAGGCTCAAGGTAGACAGAAGACCTACTACGACCGGAAGGCGAGAGAGAGGAAGTTCCGCCCCGGAGATGAAGTGTTGGTGTTACTGCCGACGAATACTAACAAGCTCCTAGTCCAATGGAAGGGACCATATAAGGTAGTCTCAATTGTCGGTGTCAACGACTATAGAGTCAAGATGGGTGCAAAAGAAAAGACCTTGCACGCCAACCTCCTCAAGAGATACATTCCAAGGACGTCAAAAGCAGCAGCAGTGGCAATGGAACCGAGACCTGTTGTGACCGAGATGTGTGGGATGGACAACAGTAGGAGAGATACCACGCCTGAACATGTCAGCGCCATAAAGGACGGCGGCGGTGATAGTGCTGAGACTGTACTGGCAGAGGACGACCTGATAGACAAGAGTCAACCCGTGGAGTCAGCTGGCATGACAGTCATCGAGGACTGCGACCTGGAAGGCGACAACGGTGGAACGACGGAGGACCTTGCCGACCTAGGGAGCTGGGACCAGAAGGAAGGCTACGAAGATGTCCAATATGGAACGCAGCTGATGCCGGAACAACGTCAACAACTCTGCGATGTGGTGAAGGATTACCAACATGTCTTCACCAATCTCCCTGGATGCTGCCAGTTGGGTGAACATCGCATCGACCTTACGACAGAAGTACCAGTTCGTCAACGACCATACCCGGTGCCCTACGCTATGCGCGACTCCTTGAAGGAGGAGCTTAGCACCATGGAACGGCTGGGCATCATTCGAAGGAGCTCATCAGCTTATGCTTCACCTGTTGTTGTCGTCAAGAAGAAGGACGGATCCAACCGAGTCTGCATCGACTACAGGAGGTTAAACAAGATCACAGTATTCGACCCTCATCCGACAGCAGCGCCATCGGAAGTGTTTCAGAGTCTATCGAGAGGAAAATTATTCTCTCGGATTGACCTGAGCAAGGGATACTGGCAAGTGAAAGTTCGAGAGCAAGACATTCCCAAGACGGCGTTCGTCACCATGGGCGAACACTATGAATTCACTCGGATGCCTTTTGGGATGATGAACTCAGGAGCCACGCTGAACAGGATCGTAAAGCCATTGATCCGTGGAATGAACAATGTGACAGCATATGTGGACGACCTGCTGATTCATACAGAGACATTCGACGAGCATGTGAAGACTCTCAAGGACTTGCTGCAGAGGATGGACCAAGCTGGATTAACTGCAAGACCATCCAAGTGCCTGATTGGAACGTCTGAAGTGGACTTTGTTGGACACTCAGTGAGAAAGGGTATGATTGGCTTGTTAGAAGAAAACGTGTGTAAGGTGCGGGATGCACCCAGACCCACCACTAAAAAGGAAGTGAAAGCATTTTTAGGACTGGTGGGATATTACCAAGAATTTGTACCTAACTTTGCAGCAATTGCAGCACCACTGTCTGATTTGCTTAGAAAGGGTCAGCCCAACGTAGTTCAGTGGGAAGAAGTGCAGGAGAAAGCGTACACTTCTTTGAAGAATGCCATTGTTTCCAAACCCGTGTTATGTTTGCCAGATTTTTTAAAAGAATTTGTCTTAGCAACTGATGCATCAGACCGCGGGTTGGGTGCTGCTCTTATGCAGGAATATGAGGGAAAGTTATATCCTGTGGCATATGCCAGTCGTAAGCTATTGCCTCGTGAGACGAAATATTCAGTCTCAGAGCGAGAATGCCTAGCCATCGTTTGGGCGGTAAAGAAGTTTACTTTGTATTTGTATGGAAAGGAGTTTGTGCTCCAAACTGACCATCGGTCATTAGAGTTTTTGAACTCTGCCAAATTTGATAGTCCAAAGTTATTACGATGGAGTTTATTTTTACAGTCTTATCGATTCAGGATTCACTACGTAAAAGGCAGAGAAAATGTATGTGCTCATTTCCTGAGCAGAATATTTTAAACGTAGTACACTATTAGTGAAATGTATTGTAACCCATAGTTTTGCCTACTGAATGAATTTCTAGGACGGCAGTATTGTACTGTAATTGGGGACATAATTCATCTGTGACTGAATGTTGAATTGATCGCTGATAGTCATGATGTGTTAGTCACATTTTGATTTTATGCTATGTCATATTTGTTACCAATGGAACTTGGTGTAATTTTTTGAAAATGTAACCCAAATGGGGACTGCGAGCAAGCAGTGTTTGTGTTATATTGCATTGTTGTAACTTGTTTTGACCTAATATGATGAAGATAGACCCTGATCAGTGGACGATATGTATTAGTATTTTGCCATTGTACGTATGAGTTATACATTTTGGAGATAACCATGTTATGTACAACAAGTTATATGCTATGATTCGTGCACGAAGCATTATGTAAACG
The DNA here is from genome assembly GCA_963931925.1 of Onchidella celtica. Classification (NCBI taxonomy): domain Eukaryota; kingdom Metazoa; phylum Mollusca; class Gastropoda; order Systellommatophora; family Onchidiidae; genus Onchidella; species Onchidella celtica. The sequence goes on from OZ007577.1 coordinate 6,244,149, forward strand.
ATGGGCCATCGTTTCACCTTATATGATTTGGAATAATATCATTGACCATTGTTTCACCACAGTGGTGGCGTTGTGTTATTTTGACCAGTAGGCCTACTATTGGGAAGCAATGACGGTATTGTATTAGTTATGGTATTAGTGATGCAAAGTACACTGCATTGTATTGTATTTGTGATGACATTCGGGAAGACACTGAAATTGTTATTAATTGTAATATAATTAGCAACTACCTTTGTGAGATTGGGAGTGCTATAAGATTATTTCACGATAGTGCAGACGCTGTATAATGTTGTTGGAGTTGAAAGATATTCAACTTAAATTGGGGAGTTGTGTAGCATCTGCGGGCTACCCCTTGCCCTCCCCCGGTTTTGTTGTTGTGCTGGTGGCTGAGCATGTGTCCACTACTTTTTCATTTTATTGTTGACTACCGCCAGAGTGTACTGTACTCCGTGACCTGACCTTCTTTTCTAGTGAGTAGTTTTTTTCCTCGCTCGCTTGTTGTCAGGTGTTTTGACTCGTTCAGTAAATATTAGTATGTTCCTGAATATTCGATAACATTGTGGATAAGGATGTTTACGCCAGATTTGGCCTTGAGTGATGTAACCTGATGACGTATTGATGCGTGATTGGTTAGTTTGTGCGAGGGCAAAGGTAACGTTTATTTCGGGAACTTTCTGTAGGAATGTTTATATATATAGACCGGTGTGAGTGGTTGGGGGATGAGTAAGTGAGTTTTCCTCTCTGTGGCGTAGGATATTTACTTGTTCGTTGGTATCTTCCTAGTATTTATTGTTCAGTATTCAGTTATTAAACTTTAGTGTTATTTAATCTATCGTCGGATCTCGTGTTTATTTATTCTACAGCTGTAATAGTTTCGTTTTCTAAAGGGTTGTAGTTAGATCAACTAACTCCCACCTACTATAACGTGCTAGAACAACCTCAGCTGTTACAGGGTACGTATTTTAAAGCCTTATAATAACTATGATTCCAGAGCTAACTGAGAGCCCCTCCCGAAATCCTCCTAACAACAGCCATAATTAATTATTCTTTTAGACTTTCTTTTTGTTTTCGTCCTGTATTTGGTTGAAAGGCAAAGGGGCAGGTCCAGGGATTCGACAAGATTTTTAGGGTTGAGGATAAGGACGGGGTTAGGGATAGGTACGTAGACATGTGGGCTTGTAGCGCAAAACGCTGAGGCTGCGTATATGTAGAAGTAGCAACAGCATTCACAAAAAAGCAGGACACTGAGTTTCACCTGGACATTTACAGAGACACATAAGACTTGCCGTGACTCGGTCTGACACCTATTAACGAAACGGTTTTGAAAATAAATTTGAGTTCCCACGTAAAGGGAAATCAGCAATATAATTATTATGCTACCGCGTATTTCACTTGTTATTTCCCTTAAATCGCGACGCTCTACCTCTCTATCTATGATGTAACTGTCTGTCGGCCTTTCCTCTGCCACAATCTTTCTCTTTCTCTCCGTGTCTCTCCCCCCCCCCTCTCTCTCTCTCTCATTTAACTGAATACTGGACAATTTACTCTGTAAATGCCTTGTGTTTGGATCTCCCAATAAGAGCACAACGTCCATCGCTGTTTCATCGTCTTTAATTTCATCAAGTTCATCGCTTTTTATTGTGGTCAGCCCTTTGTCAGCTGGACAAATTCGTCTATAAATACTAAAACCAACATTCAAACGGTGGTGGATGTAAATCGTGGTGTTGGTAGGCAACACTTTCTGGTGGCAATGGCGAAATTTCTGTGTTGGTTTAGCATAGGAATTATGGGATGGATTGCATTGGGAACCAGGTCGGGAGATAAGCTCAGAGGTGTACTCCTGGACTTGTGTACTTGTCTTACCCATCCACTCGGTCCTCTGAACCCTGTCATTCAAATACTACCCATCATTCAACGCAAGTGGGAGATGTTCAAAACAGAACCAGCCCTGAGGGAGCAACATGGTCAAAGAGCTGTACTCCTGGGACTGTGTACTTGTCCTATCCATCCACTCGGCCCTGAACCCTGTCATTCAAATGCCACCCATCATTCAATGCAAGTGGGAGAAGTTCAAAACAGGATCCGCCCCTCAGACGGAACATGGGTCAAAGAAAACGACATCTACATCTCTCTGAATCTGTACCAAAGAAACAAGCGAAACAAAATCAAAATAAATAATAAATAAATAAATAAATACATAAATAAATAGATAAATAAATAAAGCAAGCCGTTATTTACAAGGCATGCCTTGAAACTAACTCCAGCGTTATTTTCAAGGCATACCTACTTGTGTGTACATCGATCGCCAGTGGCTACCCCAGCCCCTTTTCGCCTGATTAGTCAAGCAAGCCGTTATTTACAAGGCATACCTTGAAACTAACTCCAGGTTTCAGATTTATGTTTTTCCAACTTTGATATAAAATCGGAATAGGTTGCATAAACGTCGCCTACCTTAACACTGAAACAGCTTCTGGTTGGCCAATGAAACATGCCTTGAAAATAACGCTGGCGTTAGTTCCAAGGCATACCTTGAAAATAACCACTTCGATAAATAAATTAGTCAATAAAAATCTGTCATATTATTTAAAAAAAACCACAATGGTGGGAGTATTTCATAATGGTGCAATTTTGTCTTTTGTTTGTTTGTTTTTGTTTATTCAAAGCTGTACTACAACCTGAATGACAATTTCAAAACTGATAAAATCAGTTTTCCTAACTGTCAACTAATCTAACTCAGTCAGTGTCTTTTGTATCGCCCTCATGTATTTATTCAAGTTTCCCTTAATCATTTAAAAATGTTAAGTCTGCAAAATATTTTTTTTTTTCTTTAGCCCTTTTGATAAGCACTGCTCATGGGAGGCACATCATCATCATTGCCTTTCTCACCCTGGATCAGGGTATAGGCCACCAACAAACACTTTCCATCCCTCTCTATCATGGGCCAGCCTCTTTACATTATTCCAAGTCTTTCCGCTTCGTTGCACATCATTTTCTCTGGCTCTTCTCCACGTTCCGCGCGGCCTTCCTCTTGATCTCTTGCCCTGGGGATTCCAATCCAATACCTTCTTCGTGATGCTGTTTCCTGGCCTCCTGAGAGTGTGGCCGATCCATCTCCATCGCCTCCTACCAATTTCCTCTCTGACTGGGCTCTGTCTTGTTCTTTTCCATACAATTTCATTGCTGACCTTGTCTGTCCATCTGATCTTAAGTAGCTTCCTCAAACATCTGTTGGTGAAAACTTGGATTCTCTTTATGCAGGCCTGGGACGCATTCCAAGTCTCACATCCATACAACAGGACTGACTTCACGTTCGAGTTGAATATCCTCAGCTTTGTTTTTAGAGATATATCCTTGGTTCTCCAAATCTTGCTTAAGGACGTGAAAGCTGCCTGTGCCTTTCCAATTCGTGCTTTGACTTCTGCCTCCGTTCCTCCTTTATTGCCAATGATACTACCAAGATAGCAGAAGGACTCTACATCTTCCAGTGGTTGATCTCCTACTCTGACTTGTGCGCTTGGGGGTGCAACAATTTTTAGGACCTTCGACTTCGCAGGATGTATCCTCAATCCAATAGATTCTGAAATTTTGTTTAGAGCTGTAGTCTTTGCTTGCATCTGGTCGTGCGTGTGCGACAATAGTGCCAAGTCATCTGCAAAATCTAGATCGTCCAGCTGTGTCCATGGGGTCCATTGTATGCCATTTCTTCCTCCACTGGTGGTTTCTTTCATAAGCCAATCAATCACCAGAATAAACAGAAATGGGGACAGCAAACAACCCTGCCTAACACCAGTCTTGATATCAAAGCTGTCAGTAAGCTCACCATCGTGTACAACTCTGCAACTTGTCCCCTCGTACATGCTCTTGATAAGATTCACCATCTTCTCTGGGATTCCATAATGTCTCAATATTCTCCACAGTGTTTCTCTATCGATGCTATCAAAGGCCTTCTCGTAGTCAAGGAAGTTCACTATCAGTTGGGAGTTCCACTCTAGCGACTGCTCTACTATGATTCTCAGCGTGGCGATCTGGTCGGTGGTTGATCGATTACTCCTGTAACCAGCTTGCTCCTCACGAAGTTTTTGGTCTGTTGCATTCTGTATTCGCTTGAGAATAATGCGATTGAAAACCTTTCCTGGGATGGAGAGAAGTGTGATTCCTCTGTAGTTACTACAATTGCTGAGGTCCCCTTTTTTTGGAAGCTTCACGAGGTGTCCTTCCTTCCAGTCCTTTGGAAACTTGCCTCCGAACCAAATCCTCGAGAATAGTGAGTGCAGACCCTCTGCAGCCCCAGCAGCATCTGCCTTCAGCGCCTCTGGTGGGATCTGGTCTGGTCCAGCTGCCTTGCCTCGATTTAACTGCTTTATGGCATCATTAATCTCTGCTTTAGTCGGAGGGTCGCAACTGATCGGTAAATCATTTCTTGCGGGTAGAATGTCGGGTGGGTTGCTTGGTGGAGGTCTGTTCAAGAGGCTGTTAAAATGTTCTATCCATCTTTTTGCCTGAGCTTCCTTTCCAAAAATAGCCTTCCTGTTGTAATCCTTGACAGGAACTTCAGGTTTTCCATATTTCCAGCAAGAGTCTTTGTAGTCTGGTAGAGGATCCTCATGTGTCCTCCTGTTGCTGCCTTCTCTGCTTTCTCTGCTAACATTCCTATGAACTCCTCTTTGTCTTTTTTAATTGATTTTTTGACCTCTTTAGCTGATGCTCGGTAATCTTCCTGGTTACCAACTCTTGAGCTTCTTGTACGACTTGCATTTACCTGTTCTTTTAGGTCTCTTCTTATCCTTATCAAGTCCAGTGATTTTTGACTGATCCATTCCTTGTGTTCCACTTTCTTTTCCCCAAGAACATCCTGACATGTCGATGTAAATACTCCTTTTACCTTAGCCCAGTGAGTCTCCAAATCTACTGTCTCTTCGAGGTCAACAAGGGGTTTGAATCTATTCCTCAGTGTCAGCTGGAACTCTTCCTTCTTGTCTCCATCCAGAAGGCTCACTTGAAACTTTCTCCTCTTTGTTCCTGCTCTGGTACCTTGTTTCTTGAGGCGGAGTTTGAGTCTTGCCAGCAGCATGTGGTGGTCAGATCCAACATCAGCTCCTCTCTGTACTATGACATCCTCCAGTGAGCGTCTGAATCGTCGGGTGATGCAAAAGTGGTCAATCTGGTTTTCAGTTACTCCATCCGGTGAAATCCAAGTGGCCTTATGGATCCTCTTGTGTGGGAATACTGAACCTCCAATCACATAGCTGTTAAATGCGCAGAAACTTGCAAACCGCTCTCCATTCTCATTCATTTGTCCCAAACCATTGCACCCCATAATGTCCTCATACCCTGTATTGTCCTGTCCTATCTTGGCATTGGCGTCTCCCATTATAATGTTCACATCTTTTCTTGGCAATGTGTCAACTATTTCCTGAAGCTGGTTGTAGAAGTCGTCCTTGTCCTCATCGGTTGCTTCATTTGTTGGGGCGTATATCTGCACAATGTTCATGTTGATATTCTTGTTCTTTGTAGTAAATGATGCCAATATAATTCTCCTTCCGTAGGGTTCCCATCCCCTCAGTGACATGGGAGGCACAGTCATGTTCAATTTGATACCATTTTTTCTGCCTCCTTTAGATAGGGCTTCATTTTTCACTTTTCATTTTTCACTCTTCAATTTTCACTTTTCAGTTTTCACTCTTCATTTTCTTGATCGTTTACATTGATGATTCACTTTTGACTTTTCACTCTTCATTTTCTTGATCGTTGGGGTTTTCCCAACACATACACATGGTCTTTAAACTTAAAAACTTAATAATCATATAGTATTTAGTATCAAACCACACTAGAATTTAACGAGAAATTCGATTCTGAACTCAGATTTTGACTTTGTGACAAAAAATGTATTTGAAATGAAAGGAGCCACGCCCCCACCTCTCTTCATTCCACACTGGAAATGAGCAAGTTCATTCTTGTTGTCAGGAGGGCTATTCACTTATTCATCGATGAAGAGTGAAGAGTGAAGAATGATTCTCTATCTAAAGGTCCCTCGCTTTTTCTATATTGCGTTTTCCGTTCCCTTCGTGAAGAACGAAGAATGAAGAATGAAAAGTGCAAAATGAAGCCCTATCTAAAGGCGGCCTTAAGAAACGAGTGCGCTGGCACGCAGGAGATCTACAGCAAAACTGAGGATTATTATGGGGAACGTTTTAGATCAGAGAAAGTAATTCATGGGGGCCACAGGTTTTATCATCTTGGGTTATGCGCGAGGTTAGTTAGTTTCATTTGTCCTAATTGAATATTGAGACACAAAGTAACCTGAAAGAAAAAACAACTACTTCCAAACTATTTCAAGTCTCCACACCTAAGAAGAAAAACAAAAACTTCTGCCTGTCAAGAGAAAAGTGACTCAAAAAATTTCTCTCAAATCTGTGCAGTTTGAGCAGCGGTAGATTTTGTTAAAAATCCCAGGAGTGTATTTTTTTTTCACATGTATTTTTTTTGTTCACATGTATTTTTTTTTTCATGTTTTTTTATTTTCATATGTATTTTTTTTTTCAAATGAATTTTTTTTTTCATATGTATTTTTTTTTTCATATGTATTTTTTTTGTTCACATATGTATTTTTTTTGTTCACATATGTATTTTTTTTGTTCACATATGTATTTTTTTTTTCATATGTATTTTTTTTAAAGTGCACGAAAAATCAGGTATACGCTGTGTTTTGTTTCAAGAATAGTCAAAAATGTTTTTTGTGACACCACCTTTCTGTGAAATTTTCGGTTATGTGCAGAGAGTTTGATAAACATTACAGAGTGTCACAAGCGGAGTGAGCGCGATTAAGAGGATTGTTGTAAAATGGGTATGGAGTTGTAAGATTAACTCACTGATAGTTCAGGCAGACAGTTAACTGGAAAGCGTGCAATGACCTGAGTAGAGTTTTCATGTTATTGAGGTAACGTCTGTGTAATGAAAAGTCACTGCAAGCTATGAAGTTCAAGAGAACAGACGTGTGAGGGGCAGTCGGGAGTTTTTGAGATATTCCAGTGAAGACTGGTAGGTTGAATTATAAGGATTTGTAATTGTGATGATAAATCTACTATATTCTGATGATGATAATGATGCAAATAAGTTATATGCGAGGACTTAAGGAGTGTGCAAGTAATTCATTACTGTATAAATAGATGTGAACAATGAGCGAGATACGGATGTTAGGAGCATGGATTTTTAGCATAGTCAGAGTGCTGTGTAATACTGTGAGTGTGTGTTAGAGTAGAGATGTGCGGCTGTGTAGTGTTTGCGTGAGTGTTGGCTGTGTGGTGGGTGAAATGTGGAATGTTGTGTGTACGCTTGATGGGTCGTAGTGAGTGGTGAGTGTATAGTAAGTACATAGTATTATAGAGATGTGATGTTATTCTTTATAGGTGCCGGGTACAGGCCGTAAGCTGTAGCGGCCGTAACTGAGGTGACGGGGTCGGGCTGTGATGCCACCGTCAGGATCTAGAGGACACCGGCAGGGCTGGGGATGTACGCCAGTCTCTGGGTGCTTCCGCCAAGGCTAGCTGTGGCGTAAGGCCGACAGGCAGCTCAGTATCAGCGGCAGTCTGATTCGGGGAATCGAGGCTGGCCCTATTTATTAGACATCTGTATTAAGATATTGTACTGCAAGGTTTTATGAGATATTTGTAATAAGATAGTGTACTGCAAGGTTTTATGAAATATATGTATTAAGATATTGTACTGCAAGGTAGTGCAGAAATTGATGTTAGGCTGAGGCCAAAATTTCATATTTTAAAGAAGTGAGTATACTGCCGTGGAATTGGAAGTGGAATGAATGACTGAGGGGAACGAGGACTGTATGGTATTTATTGAATTGTACTTATTAATGTGATAATAAATGTGTGAGCCTGCTTGACTGTTTTTGTTAATTGCTATACTTGTTTGTTTGTGATTGTTCGTCTGTCGTATTAAGGACATCTCCCAATCTGGGATTTGTTACAGAGACAAAGAGAAAAAAAAAGTAACTCCCGAAATTCAAGGGATCACACCGGAAAACGAACTGTGTAATTAAGAAAAGTTAATTGTTTCAATGAAACATGCAAAATTTTGAAATAATCTGTACATTGGCAAATAGGTTATCCCAAAAAGATTTTTTTTCATGAACGCATTATCGATAGACAGATGGACAAACATACAGCTGATAGATAGATAGATAAATAGATAGATAGACAAGATAGATAGATAGATAGATAGATAGATAGATAGATAGATAGATAGATAGATAGATAGATAGATAGATAGATAGATAGATAGATAAATGGATAGATAGATGGATAGATAGATATTACTTTTGAAATCAAGTCTGTCTTACTTTTGAGGCTGGAGGATAAACAAAGAGGAACAGAGAAACTTCAAAATATTAATCCAAGTACATAATAATATTAGTAATGTACTTTTTTCGTCTATTTAAATAATTTCTTCCCTCTCTTCCCTTTTTCAACTTCTTTAAAACTCTCAAACGTTCTTGATTTTTTGGGTTATGTTAGTGAACACATAGGGCGGTTCAGGATTTCAAGTACATGTATTATAACAACTATGCCTGACTGAAGTTAGGCAGGCTTATGTGGTATCATTTTGTTCAGAAATGGTTACTCTAATAATTTACATGTTTCTTACAGTGTGGATGTGTGATGTTATGGTTATGTAATCAGAAAAATGCGTTACTAAATATAGAATTTTCACACAAAAATGGGACAGCATGGTAAACTCAATGAAGGAAAAAAAAAAGTAAGAAGGATATCAGTGGAAACTGTATTATTTCTTCAAAGTGCATCAATTTCTCCATCATATGTCCAAATTTCAGGCAATTCCACACATTTATAGTGAAATGGCAGCAGTTTAGATAAAATCACAATACGGCGTGTAATTATTGCAAAAAGTGAAATTTACATATCATTCATAAAGCATCCCATTGATGATGACATTAAAACATCAGTGACTCAGTATTCACTATTCAGCATTTAAAAACTTGAAACACAACATTTTCAAGCAATAATTACAGTAGTAAATAATTACAGAGATATTATATTATGTCATAATACATTTACATGTATGTGTAAACAACAATGACGGAAGCAGAATTCAAACTTTATGATATTCAAGTAAACAGTTTCTTTCTTTCTGAAAACAAAGGCAAGTATTACACACAATGATATCTACTTTTTCTTTCAATCCCAGTTAATTTGTAACATACTTTACATTATTTTCTTCTCCGAAGATGGAACAATTTGGGGTGTAATAGAATGGGATGTCTGAACTTGAGGTTTTGTTGCCACGAGTACTTCAGCATAGTCGTCGAATTTGCCTAACTGTCTGATCAGTTCAATGGTGAAATCAAGCTGCCTGAAGTTCTTTGGTCATTTTAACTCTGGTAAATCTAAATTCTGGGTCCGCCAGCCCTGAAATAGAGTACATACGAGCTGACGCGAGCAATATCAATAAAATGAAAAACCAAAGTTTTCCAATAATTGTTTGTTTTCCTCAACATATTATATTTATTTGACAACTGACCACTCTTATCCACACCACCCATTTTAGAATTGTAATCCTGAATAGCTGCAGGTTGATTGACTTCAATGTGTTCAAATACCCCATTTGTTTTAGTCCTCCTCTTTACCACATGAAAATCATTGGCTGTGTGCATTGTTGTTACAACAGAAACTTACTGTCCTGTTATCTAATATCTTTCCACTGCATAGCCAAAATTTCATTACTAATTCTAGCCCATCTCATATCACCTCTGTTTGTCTTCATTTCCCACTGTTTTACATTTTTAATTCTGCTGGAAATCCCCTCCTATTACTAATAATGGTCCCACAGGCCGCTATTCCTTGTTTCAATTGATCAATGAAAAACCAAAAACTAAAATAAAGATTGTCAACAATCAATCTGTAACCCTGATTAAAAAGAGAGGAAGCAAGTTTCATGACAACCATCATAAGCAAGATCTGGATCATGCCCATGTACATGAGCAGGCCCATAAATCTATAATACCCATCTTCTTCTATGTCCTTCTAGTTTTTGTAAGTGTTGGCTTGCTGGGTCCCATATAGCTGCTGCATTATCATTTGTGTACATGTATTATATTGGCAGTGTCTGGACAAGTGCACTTACTTTTGAAAAACAACTTGAACAAGTCCAGAGCTGTCAGACACTTCCTCCTGTTGTCCCTGATCTGGCAATTAGGAGGGATATGCGCTTCCTTCTCACAATCGTTTTTCCACAAACAACAACTGAAAATTAACTTTTTTTGTGTTCTGTGAATAAAAATACGCCTAATTCGTAAAATAAATGATGTTTGGTAAGTTAAAATGTAAAAATAATGAAAATGCAAGGCATTATAAGCGTCGGTCACCAGTGACCGAAATCCCTATTAAAGAACGTTCGAGAGTTAATTAATTAATAAACCATTTAACTTTCAGTTTTGTTGTTTTTTATCGATTCTGAAACACTTTTCAAATTCATGATCGATAACTATATAATAGATATAATAGTTATAATAATCCCTTGGCCCATATCATATCACCAAACTTTCAGTTTCCATTTCTAGGAAGTAGCAATACCAAAACTATTGCTTCACGACTTTATCTTTGTCCCAGTTTCTCAAGTTTTTCTCTTAAAATACAACGGCTGATTACATTGTCTGCCTTTTTGCAAGCCGCCCCTTTCAGTAGAAGACCCGTATCACCCCGGCAGAGATTTTGGTAAGAAACATATTTTTACACCTTTCATGTTTGTATTATTATATATATTTAAACCTCCACTTGAATAATTGTGAGTGTGCATGAGAAAACCCACAATAAGTCGGCAGAGCTGATTTGGTGAAAAACGAAGTGAAAATATGGGTCCGACACAAACTTCCAACTTGGCTGTTGTTTAGGGGACCGTGGCATGTTAGAAGGTAAACTATAGACGAGCAGTGAACACAATACACTATGATCTCTATAACGGCTTTGCAATTAGACTACGGTCTCCTAACAAGATCCAAAAACTTCCGACTTAGCTGTTTCTAGGGGATCGTGGTATGTTACAGGGTAAACTGTAGATGAACAATGTACACTACTCACTATGATTTCTATAACGGGTTAGTTATTAGATTACGGTCTCCTAACATCATCACTAAAATATTACTTGGTCAATTAGCTATTGCCACTTATAGGATTAAATGCCATTTTCTCAAAATCTTGTTTTAGAGGGGTCACTGACTTCAATTTATCAGAAATGTCTTGTTTTTTATTATTATGTACAGGACTCAAAATGTCATGTTGCCGACTTATTGTGGGTTTTCTCATGCACACTCACAATTACTAATTATTTTTATCAATTCTACTGAAGTACTTTAATTATAGTATAGTTAAGAAGTGAGTTCAATTTGATGAGATCTTATAGTCCCCACGGGAATAAATGAAGGACTTTTTTTTTTGTTCAAGATAAATTTGCCCCTTTGTAAATGCGCCTCTGACCACTTATATTTTTGTCCTACTAAAAAGTATCTTCTAATTTAAATTGCAAGAGTGGTTGGCACAGTGAACTTTTATTTTATTGATTTAGAGCTTAACGAAATACCATAAAAACCACAGAAAAACTGTGGGTCGCAGCAGGGCTATAAGCAAAGTCAAAATTGGGCAAAAAGAAAAAGTTGTATGTAGCAAAACCCTGCGTGAGAAATAAAACGCAAACGATACAAAGCAAACTAAAGAGAAGACAGAAAATACTTGTTTAAATCTTTTAGTGTTCGATTTTTTTTTTCACTTGAAAAAGGCGAAAGCGGAAAATTTGTGTATTTTCTGTCTTCTCTTTAGTTTGCTTGCTATCGTCTGAGTTTTATTTCTCACGCAGGGTTTCGCTACATACAACTTTTTCTTTTTGCCCAATTTTGACTTGGCTTAGGATTAAGTTGACCTAATTGGTCACGAATTTTTTTCAATTTAAGGCATCATCATCATCATTGCCTTTCTCACCCTGGATCAGGGTATAGGCCACCAACAAACACTTTCCACCCCTCTCTATCATGGGCCAGCCTCTTTACATTATTCCAAGTCTTTCCACTTCGTTGCACATCATTTTCTCTGGCTCTTCTCCACGTTCCGCGCGGCCTTCCTCTTGATCTCTTGCCCTGGGGATTCCAATCCAATACCTTCTTCGTGATGCTGTTTCCTGGCCTCCTGAGAGTGTGTCCTATCCATCTCCATCGCCTCCTACCAATTTCCTCTCTGACTGGGCTCTGTCTTGTTCTTTTCCATACAATTTTATTGCTGACCTTGTCTGTCCATCTGATCTTTAGTAGCTTCCGCATAGCCATGGTAATTTGTAAGGAAAAATTGGGAAATGTTTAACGAAACTTCTGTGAGCATCTGGCTACAGGCCAAAAAGTAGCCGGTACCAAACAATTTATCAATTAAAATACTCAGTGAACTCAAAGAATTTGGTCATAAGGTGTACTTCTGATGACCCCTGGCTCTACACGTCCCTTCTACCCGCTTCCCCCCCCCCCTGTCCCTTGAAAAAAAAAGGCATAAAATAAAGCGCTTGTTGAGGCCATACGACAATTCCTGTATTAAATTAGATACTACCGGACTATGTAATTTCATCCATGAATGTAACATTGGGAGTTGGGTAGGGGACAATTGCCAATGGACGGTGGACGAAGGGAGGGGGATGAGGATCGTTATAAAGGGGGGGGGGGATTAATCATTGTCCTAGAACATTCACCTACATCTACTATGTACTTGGCGAATACAAAAATTGGCATAAAAAAAAGTTGTATGTAGCAAAGCCACGAATAAGAAATAATACCTAAACTATAATATACAATAAAACGTATAGAAAAAGAGAAGGCAAATCAGTATTTCACATTCTACACTTTTTTTAAATGTTGGATTGTTTTATCTGTTCAATTTTTCCATTATTTCTGTTGTTCTCCTTCTTCTTCTTTTTGTTTTGTTTTCATTTAAAAGGTGTCTAACCGAGATATTGACTTGCTTTAAGCCTTTGCTGTGACCCCACAGTTTTTTTGTCGTTTTTTTTTTTTGGTGGTTTTATAATATGTACTTGGTGGTATCTCTGGTTGCAGTGAAGCGGCTCAAAGCAGTGTGAAGAAACTATCACACCCTCAAAATGGACGACGACAACTATAGACATAACGAGGCTGTCTTAAGACAACTGGAGCCAGGAGATTTGGTGGAATTTCCCAAGGGACACTTTTCCCACTGGGGAGTGTATGTAGGTAGGTTGTCTTCATATACTATATTTGAATTATGAAGTCAAAATACGGCAAAAAGAAAAGCTGTATGAAGCAAAAGCCTGGCCTAAGAAATAATACAAAAACAATGCAATGAAACGTAAAGAAAAAGGGAAGACAAATCAATGTTTCGGTTTTTCTGTGATTTTATAATAATTATTTCGTCAATGCGAATTATGAGGATATATTATTGTGAAATCTACTCCATTGAATCGATCATAATGAAATGTAATATTTATGAATGTTAATAATAGTGACAAGAATGTTGATGATAATAATAAATAATAAACTTATGAAGTAATAATATGATAGAAATAATAATAGTAGCAATGTGATGATGATGATGATAACATTGATGACTAGTAGGTTAGTAATAATTACGGGCTTGTAAGTGAAATGTAAAACGTAAAACGTAAGTGACGTAGCAGGTCAAAGGGCGATTGTTACGGGCGCAGAATTCTTAGGGGGCGCAAAATTTCAAAACTTTCACTCTTATTTTGTTAAATTAAACTAATCAAAACATATCAGAGATCTGCAATGAGCCAGGACAGACAGAGTGAACTATTAACACTGCATTGAGATTTCAATGTAGTTTTCAATACTGTCATTGAAAAATTTGCATAATTTAAAACCAGGCGATTTTAAATGAACTTGTGTAGTTAAGTAGAATATTTTACTTTAATTGCATCAGTAACGATATCAATACTTGTGGTTTTTGGGGGGGGGGAGGGGGGGGGGAGTTATGGGTTCAATACTAGACTGATGGCAGGGACTCAGAGAATGCTATCGGGTTAAGGGGCACAATAAATACTCGCCTGGCCCCGGGCGCTGCAACCCACCCTATACCACTGTTAAAAAATTTAATGATATTTATAGGGGAGCCTATCTCTCTGGGACCGAAGATCTGATGTAAATTCGTAATAATGATTATGGTAATCCAGTGACAACTTTATAACGAGTGATGCCGAGTAATCCGGCTATTGTATAACGATGCTTCTCTTTAAGGACTTAATGGCGTTGTCCCCGTGACCTACTTCTTCCAAGCTTCACTTAGTGTTCTTTTGTTGGCTATTCTGCTGTGCAAAGGCAGAACGACCTATGTGGCTGATTTCATAGTTTTGAGAGAACACACACACTTCTGTGGCATAGCTAGTCTTCGTGTATAAATTTACGAGTTTGCCACACTAGAAACTACTATTTTGGTAGCAGATACGTGTAATTGCCTTTGACATAAAAGAATTATGTGTGAGACAAGACCACAGAAACAGAAAAGTAGAAAAGACGGTCCTGCCAGTTACGTCGCTCTGCCTTTACATGGCAGTACTGTTTAAATCTAGTTCAGTATTTCTGAGTCCGAAGGGGCTCTGCAGATCTGACAGTATAGATGGTCTAAGGCACAAGTACCTCTTATGAATCTGTATTACAAAAAAATACACAAACACAGAAATGTGTGTATAGTTGGCTGGGTTTCCAGCTCTGTGCATTCTCCAATTTCCAAATGCCGAATCCTATTACAAAAACAAGCAAGACGTCATTGTGCGTCAGGGCTCTGCGCACATAGATATACTACACTAACTAGATAGACTGGTGCAGTGGTGCGCTCTCGCGCGAAGTGAGGCCACCGTGGGGACTTCCGCGACATTGACTTTGTAAGGCGGAAGTGACTCCCCCGAATATAAATGCAAGGCGTTATTTACAAGGCATACCTTGAAACTAACTCCAGCGTTATTTTCAAGGCATACCTTAACAGCTTCTGATTGGTCAATGAGACATGCCTTGAAAATAACGCTGGCGTTAGTTCCAAGGCATACCTTGAGTCCAATAAACAACGCAAGGCGTTATTTACAAGGCATACCTTGAAACTAACTCTAGCGTTATTTTCAAGGCATACCTTAACAGCTTCTGATTGGTCAATGAAACATGCCTTGAAAATAACGCTGGCGTTAGTTCCAAGGCATACCTTGAGTCCAATAAACAATACATAGCTACCCCGGCGGCTTTCCCTAATATGTCAATCTGACTACTACCCAGACGAACATCGGCCTACGGCCTCGATGATACAAACTGACTAGACCCTCACGTCGTTACATATCAGTCTGACAATGCACAGTCTAAGGCTCCACGTTTAGAAATACTGAAACAGCTCCTGATTGGTCAATGAAACATGCCTTGAAAATAACGCTGGCGTTAGTTCCAAGGCATGCCTTGAAAATAACCACTTCGATAAACAATACATAGCTACCCCGGCGGCTTTCCCTGATATGTCAATCTGACTACTACCCAGACGAACATCGGCCTACGGCCTCGATGATACAAACTGACTAGACCCTCACGTCGTTACATATCAGTCTGACAATGCACAGTCTAAGGCTCCACGTTTAGAAATACTGAAACAGCTTCTGATTGGTCAATGAAACATGCCTTGAAAATAACGCTGGCGTTAGTTCCAAGGCATGCCTTGAAAATAACCACTTCGTTAACATAAATACACTGGTGGAAAGAGGTAGCCTACGTGAGATTGAAAAACGAAGGTGACCTTTCACCAGACTTTGAATACCGATACTTTCTGGGCATACTTCTATTATCATTCATCGGTCCCCGTTGCACCGCGAGTGATGTTGCCTTACGAAGTCATGGCTGCAAAGCGGCCTCAGTCTGCCGCCGCGAATCAGTCTATCGAGGTCATGCAGTATATTTATGTCTGCGCACGACAGCTGTGCACCACAGCTGCGCACCACGTGAAGATTTGTCACATAAGTCTCCTCGTGCCGTGTTTTTATCAAAGCGAGCACAGAAACAGATCATTGTATTTTCATTTTTTTTATATCCTAAAAAATGAAATGCATGAAACGTGAATAAACACACCAGGTGGATACAAAAACACTGAGTAAGATTAGTTGACATTTGAGAAAATTAAGTCAAGCATGTTCACGGTGCTTCATTGCATGGAGAATTTCCTTGTCCGTGAAGGTCCTTGTTTTTGGAGGATCTTTCGGAGGATCTGCGTCCTTGACATTTGCACCTATTCCACATGGAGGATTTCCTCGTCCATCAGGTGTTACCTTTCGGTAGTCTTGCAGCTCTTTCCGATACAGGATTAATTTATTAGAGTCTATAAAATCATGCGAATGAATGTGACCCCTCCAACCCCCACCCCCGCTCTCCCCCCCCCCCCCCCTGGCCGCTGGTAACACACAGACATAAGGACAGACAACGACAAGCAAAGATAAAAATGCCAACTCAATTATTTTCAAGATTATCTTTTCCGCTGATATCCCTTTACATTTTAAAGTACAGTTTCATATATCTTGACATACGCCCCCTTTATCTAGTTGGTGACCTGATCTCAGAGAGAGATAGTCATATCTCAAACTCCATTTTATATTTTACTTTCAAGCCCGTGTAACTATTACAAACTTACTAGTCTTCATTGCGATCATTATCGTTTTCGCATTATTATCATTAACATCATCTTTATTATTATATATCAGTACAACATATACATATTATTATTACATTAATTTCAAGATCACCTGCGATTTAATCCAGCAGAAATTAAATATTGCACATGAAACTAAATACACACTAAATTTTTTTTCACGTGATGAACACCACCTGTCCAGATCCACTTAAACCGTTACAAAATGCTAATCAGTAGTATACAAGAATAACAATAAGAACACAAAATCATCTTATTTACACTTGAAAATAAAGAGAAATATCAATACATGTATCAGAATCATTGTCCTCATCTTGGAATTTAATACAAAGATATAAAATGGAACTTAAAACTGACAGAGTAGGCCTACAAATCATTCTAGAATCTATAAGCAGCAATGTGTGTATATCAATTGTATGTAAAATATGCGTTAAATCTTTTCAACTATTGAAGTAGAACTGAACAGAAAGCTTTAGTGAAATAGCCTTGATAGTTGTGTAAACTGACAGAGTAAATCCACTGAGACAACAGTTAGTGCATCGTTTTAAGTAATTCGATTTATTGTATGTTAAGACAAAATATCGATGGATCATGTTGTGTTAACAGTATTTGTTATTAGTGAATTCTTTGATAGTTTATTTGTTGAAAGACAGGCATTTCATGTAGTTCATGGTTTAAGACATTGGATTAGTTTGCAAGGCATTTGAAAGATTGCAGTTATGTGTTATAGTGAATAAGGGTGTGTCACTCGGGAGTGAAATGAAATGAAAACAACAACTGAATGTTGTATCCTTGAATAATTTGCGTCTCTGAATGTGGGGACTGGTGGGGGTACAATCTGACCTAGCCCAGAATATACCTGGGGGCATAAAATAGGCTAACCTCCTTTAACCCCTGGTGTAGTCTGGCGGGGGTATAATCTGGCCTGCTACACAGGGGTTAAAGTGGCTTAGCCTTTTTTGTACCTCAGGTATATTCTGGGCTAGGCCAGTTTATACCCTGGAGTATACTTTTGGGCTAGGCCAAACTATCTCACCAGTCCAGATTATACTCCCATATTCAGACAAAATATTCAAGGATACAAAATTAAGTTTCTAAAATTTTATTTCACCCGCAAGTGAAATGCCTTTATTTACTATTACACACAACTGCAATCTTTCAAATGCCCTGCAAACTAATCCAGTGCCTTAAACCATGAGCTACATAAAATGTATACCTTTCTACAAATAAGTTATCAAATAATTTACCAACAAAGAAATGTTAACGCAACATGATCCATCGAATATTTGCCGCAACATACTATAATTACTTTATACAATGCATTGCTGTCTCAGTGGATTTTATCTGTCAGTTTAGACAACTATCAAGGTCACTTTACTAAAGCTTTCTGTCCAATTCTACTTGAATAGTTGAAAAGATTTAACACATTTTTTTTTAACATATAGTTGATACACACACACTGATGCATATAGATTCTAGAATGATGTGTAGGTCATTTTTACATTCCCACTTATCTTTTTATTATTCCAAGATGATGGTGATAGTTCTGGACTTGATATTTCTCTTTATTTTCAAGTGCAAATGAGATGATTTGGTGTTCTTATTGTTATTACTGTATAATACTGGTTAGCAAGTGGAGTTCATTATGTGAAGTATTAAATTTCTGCTGGGTGATGGAATGGCATCATCTGTCTGTTGGGTTCTTAAAATGTTTGTTGTTGTTATTTTCTATGAGGTTCTTTTCCGGCCTTTTCTCTCTGCATCATTGTAACTTTGCATTTAGATATAATTCTTCTGACGTATCAAGCATATTTCTGATTTTCAAAAATTAAAATAAAATTTAGATGACTTTACATTTCTGAGTCTTATGGTTATTTCATACCTTGCCACTAAGTGTATGTCAGTATTGCCAAGCAAAAAAAAATACAATGCATGTTTAACCCACATGGACACCTAATTATATATATATATATATATATATAAACAACAGTATTAATATATAATACCAATGGACACAAGTAAAATTAGTGTTAAAGTCTAATCATATCATTTTGGGTGGTTTTTCAATCCTTTTGTTTATCAATGTTTTTTACGGCATGTTTAGTTCCTCTTAAATGTATCATAATTTACAGGAGTCAAGAATGTATGCTTCAATATGATACCTGATGATAGTGATAGTGAACAATTTAAACTAAGGTTGAAATAAACTGTGGTCTTGACTTGTTTAAAGAAAAGAATAGGGGGTATAATCTGTACTGGGGGGGGGGGGGTCAGTCTGGACTAGCCCAAAGTATACTCCGGGGTATATTCTAGGCTAGGCCAGATTAACCCCGGGTATAGTCTGGCGAGGGTATAGAGGTCCAAATCTAGCCCCTGCATGTACCTGAGAGTCACTCTGATTGCGTCTCTCCATCTGTTCAATCTGATATCATCCACTCACACCATAATGGCCGTATGTCCTGCATTTTGACTTTAGGTAATGGAGAAATTGTACATGTGCATGTGCCCGATGAAGACCTTGACCATGCCGCACCACTTTCCGCACAACCCCAACCTTTTTGGGCAGTGAGTGGTCAGCAATACGACAATGCCATTGTACTCAGACAACATTTCTGGGATGTCGTTGGTGAACACAAAGCTATTAAAAACAACAAGAAGGATGGACAACGTAGGTGAGTGAAATGCAGTTTTGCAATAATCCTGGCAACAACGGGTATTGCAGCCAAACTTTATAGGGGGTGTGAAGGAGTTTAGGGGTGGGTGAATGTGATGAGCTTGAGAACCTTACATTTGATGCGTTCTTTACCAGAGGTATTTATTACAATTTCTTTCAAATGCATACATTTGTATTGTTGTTATCCACAGATAATGCAATCCGTCACAACATAATTGAATGCTCCATGGCTTGAACGTCTTTAGTTTATGCTTGTTTTATTATTCTTATCTTTTTTCCTGGTCAGCTGGAACTGGTGGGCTAATTATTATTAAAATATCTTTTTATGGTGTCAGTTGAGATTTAGAAATTTCAAAGTACAGACTTAATAAACAC
This sequence comes from Onchidella celtica, assembly GCA_963931925.1. Taxonomy (NCBI): domain Eukaryota; kingdom Metazoa; phylum Mollusca; class Gastropoda; order Systellommatophora; family Onchidiidae; genus Onchidella; species Onchidella celtica. The sequence continues at coordinate 6,263,919 of OZ007577.1, forward strand.
ATTTTAAAAAATGCTTATTTATATTACAAGCCCGTACGTTGATTTTTTCCCCCAAGAGTTTTACATTATCCTGTGTGTAAGGCAGCATTCACTATTTCTTCAGGCCAAGGGATGCACAGGAAATTGTCAGGTCTGCAATCAGCCAGATTGGGAGAAAAGGCTTTAATCTCTTCTATTCAAACTGTGAGCACTTTGCCACATGGTGCCGTTATGGTAAAGCACAAAGTGATCAGGTTAGTTTATGCGACTTGAGAGAGAAATGTGTAGTGCAAGCATTGACTCTACAGTATGTCATTCCGAGTCCAAACAGGCATATGCACACGTGTTTAACCTCTTACCGCTCATGTAAAAAATCACCTGAATGACTTGTACTGGCGTTTGCAGCCATGATTTCAACAGACAAGGAAGTAAAAACTCTTCAGAAATGAAAAACGATAACTGTCGTTTGCCAGATATTTCACAGCAAGCGAGTAGCCAAACCGATTCCAACCCTCCGATACAAAGACGCGGTCGGTCGGGAAAGCCACGATCATGGCTCTAAGCGGTAAGAGGGTTAAGTCATCTCTGTATGCTTTTCGGCAGTGGCTGAAATTTTGGACTTGTGAGTTAATTATGTCATATGGTCGGTGTCGTGACCAAGCCGCCCGTCTCGAGGAACAACATTTTAGAGGAGAAGATAAAAGCTGCTCGCCGACAAACTGACTGACAGCAAAAAGTTGCTTTTAAACATTGCATGTTAGGAAATAGGCTTCACCAACTTTACCAAAAATTCCCAAATTCTGTGACCTTAACCTTGCTCTTAAGTGAGACAAACATTGCATTTTGTACTAGTCAGTTGGCATGAGTAGTCTGAGCTTTACTCATGGCCAGTTGTTTGCCTCACCTTCTCCACTCACCACTCTATTTGATGGCTGACCTACATTCAACTAGCTGGGTTTTCCCCCAGAATCTTGTTTTCTACTATTACATTTCCCTGTGGACCTTGATAGCTGGTTGTGTAGATAGTAATGCTAGGCGGACTGTGTCGAGTTTCTTGTCGGCGGGCCGGCGGTTAACCGGAGTTTGGCAGAGAAATGAAGCCAAACTCGTTCTGCGCATGACATGTAGCGGGGCTAGCATACTTTGGGCTGTCAGCTGGCCACTGGCCAGCGGTGTTTTGTGCATGGCCTGGGGCGTTTGGCGCGTGACAGAAAACTGACGGGCGTGTCAGGAGCGAAATTTCCATTAAATCTTTGTCATAATATCTCAAGATTTTATAGTGTCATCTGATATTGTCGTGATTGCAAAATTTACCAGTCAGGCGGGTACTGGCCATAACGCCGACGACACGTCATATGAACTTAAAGTACTTTATTTTGGTAACTCATTGTCGCAGCGCTCACTTCATAACTCCTTGTAAAGAAAATCTACTGTCAGCTTTGCCAAAAGAGTAAAGGATGGGTATCACAATCTAAAACGAACCAAATATTATTATTATTGTAAGGTCACCATTTCCCGTACATTAGCTACACTTTCTATTTCTATTTGTACAGGTCAGTGGAGTCACAGTTGGTGTTGGTGTGGTGGGCGCAGCTGTCTGTGTCCTGTGGTCCATAGGAAAAGCCGTGCTCAGACTGAACTGATTAAGAAGAAAGGTTGTTTAATTATTCTTTTCAGCCGGACTTCCAGTCGCTATCTCTCTGTCTCTCTCTCTCTCTCTCTCGCTATCTCTCTCATTCTCACTGCCTCTCTCATTCTCTCTCTCTCTCCCTCGCCCCCAACCATATAGAAGTTAATGACTGATGGGTGTATACACTGCAGCAGCATACACATTCACATTTTATATTACACCACAGCACATTACGTGCACAGGTTATATTACATCGCAGCACCCACATAACATACAGGTTTTTTTACACAACAGCACAGCAACACCACAATGAATTTTTTTTTTTGTTTAAAGAAAATGGCATTTTATTTATTAGCCTTATTTCGGACATAGCAAAATACCATGTCTAACTATATTAAACACAGTACTGGAAATAACGAAGCAGTACAAGTGTTATTAAAAGATTTAAAATGAAATACGCCCCAAATTAATTCATGCCAACAAATTTGGAAATCAATGTTTGGGATGATCTGCACGTTGTATAAAATACCGTAATATATGACATACTTTTATAAAGGTATGGGGATCACATTTTGATTTTTTAGTTACAAAAAAAAAAAGAATAAAGATTCAATCTGCCTCTAAAGAAAATTTTTAAGAAAGTCGACTCCTTAACTAACAAAACAAGCAAGCCATCAAACCTTCATTTTACCTTTTTTTTTTTTCCCCAGTCATTCATGTGTTTATGTACAGTACCCTTTGAGAAAGCCCACACCTTCTGTGAACGGACTCCATCTTATATGTGACACAGTTTTCCTTTTTTTTTTAATGAAAGAATAAAATACTGCATTTACTAGACAAGCTGTAAAGTTATTCTACGTAAAGCTAGTTGGAACCAACCTGCAAAGTATACTAAGTATACATAATCGATTTAATATCTAATTTTCATGTTTTTTAAACCCCACAAAATTATGATTGCAGCGCAGACGCCCGTCTATATAATAACCATACACGAATAATAATTAACAGCATGAAATGCTTTTTCAAAATATCCACATTCAAATTTGCCAGTTACATTGGGAATAAACTACACTAGACCTGAATATACAAGAAATGTAACGTCATAATTATGATTAACAGCTCAGGGGTACAATCTTCACACCTGAATGTCCTTTAAAACATGGGCTTTCCTTTTCTCTATTCCTTAAACTTACCAGTGTAAACAGGCCTCTAGGAGGATCATAGTTTTTTTTTATCCATGCTTACTGCTAAGCAGGGTCAACCATTTTTTTTTTCGGAGAACGAAGGGTGATTCTACAGATGAGGGTGCCTTCTTACTGGAGAATACAGCCAGCAGGAAAGTCTCGTCCCTACGTACTGCGCCCAAAAAGCGTTTTTTCCCCCCAAGCTTCCAGGGATGCTCTCAAAGGCTCAAATGAGCAAAAAAAAAAAAAAAATTCATGACAGAGTTCCTACCTACCTATGCAAAGACAGTCACGAGTTCAACTGTAATGTTCTTTCCCGGATTGATTCCCCTCTTCCTTGTTAACTGTCCAAAGAAAGGCTTCAGGAGATACGGAGTTATGCTGCCTTTGAATCACAAATAAAACTTAATGTAGTTTCATGCAGTTATGTCAGGTTTAGATGGCATATCGATACCCCTCTGATCAGACCTCGTAAGCGCGGCGAGAAAAATTTTACAGGAGAAGCAAAAATTTGATTTCATGAGTAACTGCATGGTCAAATCACCTCAAATTTATTTATGAAACCCATCACATGATAGCCACATCAGGGGTGCATGTTATTTCCAATTGTCTTTTATGCTGATTGCAAAATGGCGCATACGAGTTATGATTATTTTGCTATCATTCTGATCATACCTCGTAAGCGACGTCGATGTAGTTTACGAGTTTTGATCAGAATGAAAAGTTGCTGGAGTGACAGCACCTAAGCCATAATTCCCTCAACAAAGTGTTGCTGAAATGATTTGCACCCGATAATGTAATCATTATCCAAGTTTACTGTAACAATCTTTAATTTTCATAACATTTTTATAATTCTAGAAGATGATATTAATTAAATGTGTCACTACAATTATAAAGCGCAACCAAATTTCTTGTGCAATCTTAGCGAACCTTAACTCTAATTAATAAACTTTGGATTAGTAAAAGAGAAGAGACATACAAAATGACATGAATGAACATTTAAACACTTGTGAGGACATACCTGTACGCAAAGAGAATTCTTGTCCAAAATTACATTAACCTTTATTACGTTTTGCCCAAAGACTATACACACAAACTACTACAGAAAAAGAGTCATAATGAAAACTATAGTTTGATTTACCTACGCACAAGAAGACTTTTCTCTAGTGTGAATCTTTTTCTCTCTCTCTCTCTCTCTCTCTCTCTCTTTTTCTTTCTCTCTCTCTCTCTCTCTCTCTCTCTCTCTCTCTCTCTCTCTCTCTCTCTCTTGCAATGCTTCGAGAGAGTGTACATTGACTTAGTTTGTCTGTTTCATCGACCAGTGAAATCCTGAACAAAGATCTTTTTGGGTAATCGCTTGCAGACGATTTTGGTATGTCCTTTGTCGCTGCCTTATTTTGCTCCAAAGATAGTTGGAGTATTCTCATACCGCGACTGTACGGCTCCATAACAGAAGCTATGAAGGAATAAAATATAAGAGCCGAATGTATAGTGTTTAATGTTTAAATATCACTAGTCACTCATAGTAATTGATTACAGTCCCAGTTGTGTTGATCAGTTGATGAAACGCAGTACAATAATTCGCCCAAAGCTCACAGCAAATTAATATTTCACGAAAAGAATCACAGGTCATTCTCGTCAAAAATTCGCAGCGTCAATGACAGTGGATTTAGTCCAAAACTCAGCCATAGTCATTGGAGAATAATTATTTGATATAGATTTAAAATCCCCGGAACAAACACACACAAAGTGCATAACTTACAACTTGATTGCAAGAGCTGAAATGATCGCTTTCGGAATGCTACCGAGCTTTGACTATGTGTGCACTATTACCTTATATGGTCAAGAGCCATCTTCTTGCAACAAACACTACTATTTCTTTCTCATGTCCAATGTCTGGTCAAAACTTTCCTCTTACATCAACGTACCATCTGTGCGGTAAAACTTCAAAGGACTTTTTTTTTTTGTAGGAGAGTCATCATACTAGGTTCATCTGTGACCATTATTATGCATCACCGCCATCTTAAAGAATTGACAGTGAGGCAACAACGAGACAGCCCATTCAATAATTAAATGGCCACTCCTTCCTCTAACAACAACGCACCACCTGTGAGGTAAAACTTCAAAGGGGGCGTGACCTCATAGGTTCGTCTCGTGACCACTGTTATGCGCCACCGCCGTCTTAAAGACGTGTCAGTGATGAAAGAACGAGTCAACCCTGTTAATAACCAAATGATCCACTCCCAAGCAACGCCATCACATCGCCATTCATTGTGTCATCGTGTCTCATACGAGGTCTGATCAGAATGGAGTCCGAGGAGGGGTGGACTTACGGGTTTTGTTTATTTGTGGTTTAAGATATTTTTTTTTTAGCTTTTTCAGGTCTTTGTTTTCTTAGCATATCCGTTGTGATCGGGAGAATGGTTTTCTGAGAAAAAACTAATTTCTAAAATGTTGTCGCTTACGAGGTCTGATCAGAGGGGTATCGATATGCTGCAGAAAGGAGCACATTCCTCTCCATGGCATGAGCTGCTCTTCGACGGTGTGAGATGGGCCACGAATGTACAGTCACATTAGTGCTTTGTTGAAGCTGTCACCAATTTCTTTTACGGTGCAAATGGGTCTCTGACCTCGCGTACAGAGTATGTCCCTTTGCGTCAAACATCAGGCGGTGTGACAGTGTAGAAAATCGGTTACGACGAAATCAAGCCTGTACATGTATCAGAGACCATGCTTAGATCTTATGCCACAAGATTGCCGTATTTTGCAGGCTCTGATTCAGGGCACTAGAGGAACACAACATCCCAGGAGAGCCTTCTGGTAAACTTGATAGATGCCTGTCCACTTTGCTCCCATTGCCCCCCTTCCTTCAATAGTGCATGTAACTGTGATAGGCAACATTGATTTCGTCTTATAGACAAGAAACTCTGTTGCTGGGTTGACCACAAATGCAGTCTCAGGGATTTTTGATGGTGATGCTCAAAATATGTTGTGATACCGAGTTTGAGTTCCTGTCAGTAGTACGGGTGACCCTCTGGATCTATCCTTCGCTGCCTTTTCACTTGGGACAGCTACCATGTTCTCATAGTGAGACCGAGACACAAAACTGGTGCTCGCTGTTGATTTCTCAACGCCTGCTTGAGACTGTTCATGAAAGTTCACGATGAACCAACTACAGAAATGATGGCTCTTCATCTTCGCCTTCATATCCCCAGTCAGACTAAATTTTAGCCAGAGCACTTCTTTCACCGGAGCTCAACTGGTCTAAGTACGATACAACACCTTCGCCTTCCACTGTTTCCAGGAACAATTGAAATAACTTGGTTTTGACTTCGAGCCACAGACCAAACTCACTAAAATTTCCAGTAATCTCTTTCTTTCTTTCTGACACCCCCCACCCCCTCCCTATGATGACCCAATGGCCAGTCCAGGTCGAATTGAGGGACAAGGTAAAAAAAAAACAAAAAAGAAGTTAAACTTGAAATTAACTGAGATTTTATCTGACCTTCCGTGTAGATTGACATTCGAGGAGAGAAAAGCAGTATTCCTTCTCTCTCTCTCTCTCTCTGTCTCTCACGCCCTCTCTTTCTTTCTCTCTCTCTCTTTCTTTAGTATTAGCATTTAAACTGTTATGTGTCATCCTCGTTCTTTTAATACCATTGTTTTTATTTTACTGGGTATATTTTTCTTACTCGTTTCCAGAATATGTTCTACAGAGGACAGAGAGATGGCTGCGTCCGAGGTATAGTAAAGAACAGACAGACAGATGAAGAGAGAAGTAAAACTCTAAAGCACTGGAAAGGTCATTTTGGTGTGTTTATTTAAATCTGAACTTGTTTTTCCGTCAAAATTTTTGTGTATTATTTCATGTCAAATTCATTTATGGAGGCTTCTCACAACGTTTTCTTTCCCCCATTAAAAACCCATGTTTTAAAGGACATTTAGGTATGAAGATTTTACGCCTAAACTGTTGATCACTATTATAACGTTACATTTCTTGTATATTCAGGTCTAGTGCAGTTTATTCCGAATGTAACTGACAAATTTGAATGTGGATATTTTGAAAAAGGATTTCATGCTGTTAATTATTATTCATGTATGATTCTTATGTAGATGGACCTGCACTGCATTCATATTTGGGGGGAGGGGGGGGGGGGATTAGGAAACGTGTGAAACACTAAATTGTTGAATTTTCCTACTTAGTATGTTTTGCCGTTAGGTTCTAATTAGTTTTATGTAGAATAATCTTACATCTTGTCTGATAGGTTCAGTACTATAGTTAAGTATATCTCATATTATGTTATTTTTTCATTGGAAGAAATGAAACCAGTGTCGGTGTCACACATAAAATGGAGTAGTTTTAAGGAGATATTTTCCAAAAGGTCCTATGCATAAACAGATGAATGACTACTAAAAAAAAAAAATCAAGATTTGGTGGATTACTTGTTTCCTTATTAAGAGCTCGACATCTTTTTAATTTCCCACAGATGTTGATTAGAAATATAGAGATACCATAATACTATCTCTATGATTAGAAATGACTTATGATTAAAGAACAAATCTACACAGCCCCCCCCCCCACCCCCCCTGCTTTTAAAAAGTGATATTGTTATATTTACGGTACTTTAACAAACATGCAAATTATTCAGAAATAATGCTTCCAAATTTGTTTGGTTGGATGGATCTGGACCGTATTTCATTTTAAATATTTTAATAACACTTGCTCCGCTTCGTTATTTATCAGTTATTTAAAATAGTTAGAAATATTTCTTTGGTATGCCTGAAGCAAGATTGATAAATAAAGTGCGAGTTACTTTTAAAAAGGTCTCATTGTCGTGTTGTTGTAACTTAGTTTGGATGTTGGGGTGTGAAATATATTACAATTTTGTTGGTTGCATTTTTGTCGGAATTTGGCCTACTATCGTCGCGCTGACCAGGCGTGTTTTCCTTCCTGGAGGTTTTCCTTCCTGTAGTCCTTCGTCTTTCTAGTGTCTCCCGCAAGGCAACGGGGTTTGATCAGGTATACCACTGATCACCCGGTCCACCCTAGCAGGCTGTAGCCGGCCGTGGCTCACTACAGTTTCCGCCATCCGTGTGGAATTCCCAGAGGGAGAGCCTCGGACCCTTTTGTATGACATTTGTACAAGCCAAACAGGAAAAAGGGTGAAGTGGGACAAGTCAACACAAAATAACGATCTCTGATCAAATGTTACAATAATTGTTCCCTGTACATGTATATTTGTATGAGCGTTATTGCAATTATCAACGCATAATTCTAAACTTATTCCTTACCCCTCAGGGTAGCCAAACTAAGGTCACCAAGCTAACCCTAACCCTTCTTTACCACAGAATGAAATAAGGTGAAACAACTTTTTAACAGATTGAAATATACTGCCATAAGTGATATGTCTTCACCATTTTCAAAGGAATCGTTTGCCATGCCATTTTATGACCTCATTTCATTTTTTTTGCAGTGGAACAAAGCTAAACTAGGGGAGATGATTTGTCTACACAAAGTCGCACTAATTCAGAAAAGGGGCCAATGTAAACAAACAGCGTGTCGAGTTGGAAATAGGAAAGCAAAACTCGGAAAGCCAAAGGAGTTCGTCCTCCACTGCCGCTCATTTCTTTTTTCTATTCCAAAAAGCCACTAGTGTAAATATGCCTTTAGGTCTTATGGTGCGGATTTCAGGTCAGCAAACCTGCTATTCACCTAAAACATAATTCTAGTCAAAATCTTTCAGGCAAGATATTAGGCAGCATATGTGAGTGTGCCTGAGAAAACCCACATAAAGTCGGCAGAGCTGATTTTGAGAAAAACGGCTTTGAAGTGAAAATATTGGTCCGACACAAACTTCCAACTTGGCTGTTGTTTAGGGGACCGGGGCATGTTACAGGGTAAACTGTAGACGAGCGGTGGACACTACTCACTATGATCTCTATAACGGCTTTGTAATTAGACTACGGTCTCCTAACAAGATCAAAAAACTTCCGACTTGGCTGTTTCTAGGGGACCGTGGCATGTTACAGGAAAAACTGTAGATGAGCAGTGAACCCTACTCACCATGATCACTATAACGGCTTAGTTATTAGACTACGGTCTCCTAACAACAATCACTCCAATATTACGTAGTCAATTAGCCATTGCCACTTATAGGATTAAATATCAGAAATATCTTGTCTTTTATTATATGTACAGAACTCAAAATGTCATGTTGCCGACTTTTTGTTGGTTTTCTCAGGCACACACACATATTTCTAAGAGTAAAAGTATACATGTGGAGAAAGAATCGAGAATCTGCCACCTGTAATTTGGAAATAAATCAGTTTTTTTCCATCTCTCTTAAAATTCCCCAAACCGGTGTTGTGAGGTTTTATTACGCGGATTAAATTTCCACTTGCTGATCTCCACAACGAATTCACTTATTTCACATAGAAAGACTGTGGAACCTGGCAAACAAAAGAGAACTTGCCATGTGTAATGTAAAATCTTGTGTAAAATCTACAGTGGACAGGGTGGTTCCAGGCAATTCTGTCAAAATTGACACACAGTTCAACCACATCTCTTTTTGATTTATATTTCCTTGTCACGGTATGAAAGCTCTTCATCGCCGCTCGAGAAAGCTTGAACGCGCCAGTCGGATCTCAAAACAGAAGAGCGAAATCATTTTAGAAATTAAAAATACAAGTTGCTAAGGACTGTGACCTGCTTTCAGAAATTATGACAAAGGCAATAATCGGTTCCATTAAAGTTAAGCTGCAAAGTTTGAAACACTGGAGCTGTTAGTTATCTGAGTTCACCGACAAGTTTGTTTCCTCCATTCACTACTTGTAATGGAAAAAAAAACAATCTAATGTCTATACAACTATAGAAAGTTCTGAAGTAGATCTGACAATTAAACACCGACAACAATTACCGCACATGCCATGGGGTATAAATCCTTACTTTTTGTAGGGATCCCCCATTACCCCCCCCCCCCCCCCCCCCTCAACCCACGATAGGAATCTGTCCTATTTGGCACCAGCCTTAAACAAAAAGAAGAAACCAGCCCGAAAGGGAGCCCTTTTGAGGGCTAGAAGCTGAAACAAAGAACGACAGAAAGACAAAGAAAGAAGACAGAACAAGATCAAGAAAACCCAAATGGGAACCCTTTTGAGGGCTAAGAAAGCCAGAAGATGTGAACAAGAAATCAACACAGAAAAACGAAAAAAAAAAAAGAAACAGAAAGGTGTAAAAGCAGCAAACCTAATAAAATAAAGACCTAAAATCTCGGTAGATCTGACAAAACATCCGGGGTTAGTCCAGTAAATGCAATGTTAATTCGCAAAGATATTTTATTTCTTTGACAGTTTTATTTCCTTTTTTGACCTTTACTGTTTCCTGAATGCTTCCGGTAACTTTAAGTGGGCTCTTATTTCAGCTGACAGAAATGTGGCTTTACAACGCGGGGAAAGCTCACAATTCAGCACGGCTTCTACAATGGTAAGCCTGGTGCAAAAGAGACAAAAAACAAAAGCAAAGCACTTTATTCATCCTCAGCTCAGGATATAGAATTCAATGTTGGACATGCATACTTGTATCCTGTGAGTGCGCATCATAAATAAAAGCACCCCCCCCCAAAAAAAAAATCAACAACAACAACAACAAAACAAACAAACAAAACTCATGCCCGCACCTACAAAAGAATAGCACTCTCTATAATGGCAATGTAGCTATGCCGTTAAGTAAAGAACACTTTGCCCTAGAGGGACAGATAAATCTGGTGTATACAAAAGAGAATAAAAGCCATGTCCTTTGCAGATTAACAGAGGGAATACCCAGTCCAGCAATCCACGAGATGTGGGATTTAAAATAGGAAGGAGGAAAACAAAATGAAGATGTTAAAAGAAAGTCAATACTAACTTACTGTATACCCTTTTTCCAAGGCACAAATGCCAAAAATTCAAAAGGGAAAGTCGGGTGGAGGGAAGAAGCTGGATCAAAAAGCTAGTGCCGGTAGATAATCTTGCACGATTTACTTCATAATACAAAATGTTCCTATGATTCATAGTAGAAAAATCTCTTGCGTGTCCCGCTAAACCAGACCTTTGATAAGAAGGAAATTACCAGAATGAAACAAAAGTGGGTACGGTGGAAATTCCAGAAATTGAGGTCAAAATTTTGAGATTTAAATTGGACCAATGGACCATAATTTCTCTGACACTCTAATCCAAACGGACAGACTTCTAGCGGTTACAATCAGGATAGACCAATTTACCATAATTCTCTAACACTCTAAATCAAACATGGACAGCCTTTTATACAGTAGATACCACAATCGGGATGGACTAATGGACCACAATTTCTCTAACACCCTAGAGCAAACATGGACAGCCTTTTATACAATTGATGGCACAATCAGGATGGTCTAATGTACCATAATTTCTCTAACACCCTAGAGCAAACATGGACCGCCTTTAGTTAAAACAGTAAATGCCACCCTCAGGATGGACGAATGGACCATAATTTCTGCAACACTGCCCGTCTGACAGAAATCTAGGCTTGCCTTCTCTTTTTCTTTGCCTTTTATTGTAACATTTCTGTATTGCTTCTTATGCAGGGTATTACAACTTCACCTGTTTCTTTTTGCCATATTCTGACTTTTCCTCAGTAATGGCGGAAGATGAGAAATAGGATGGGCGGATGAAAAGGTCGATCGCTACTTGCTGCGCTACACAAGTGTTGTGGCCGAGAGGGTTTTTTAATTTTACACCCTTTTTTTTATATTTTGGTCATAAATCTAACCAAACCAGGGACACAGGTTTGTCAAAAGAAGTATCAACTGTTTTGTTATAAAAGTGAAAAGGGTGTATTTGTAAAAGCGATATTTCTGCTTTCTAAAGTCTTGTGAATATTTATTAAAGAGCAGGTGACCTCCTCTTGGACAGTTCCTGAAATCAAACTTTATATCCTCTTGCTGCAGTGACACACAGGACAGGAATCCACGCCACTGGCGGTCAGCCATCCAAGTGTTTCGCATTGTCCGGAGTAGAAAAAGAAAAGCAAATTATAAAGTTTATCACAAGGTTCGAGAGTATTCATTTCTGTTTTCCTAGAAAATGCCAGATTTTTATTGTTTTACTTCAGGCAAGTTCTGAGATATTTTTCCTCTACAGTCTAATCTAATCATTCTGCATGTGCTTTCTTCTGACTTCCATCTAGATTTCTTGTGTATAAATTTAGACCTACTTACTTGTAGTGTAAAGTTAGTTGATCATGCAAGAGATGGGAAGCTCGAATTTCTCCACGGTAAGACTGCAATTAAGTAAACATAATGAGCCCTAAATCTGCCTTGTCTTGGTTGGTCTCTGTCTGTCTGGTTATTTTTTTGTCTGTCAGTTCGTTTGCCTGTCTGTCTGTTTTTCTGTTTGTCTGTCCCTCGCCGACGCTCTCTCTCTCTCTCTTTCTATCTCTCAAACTATGTGTGCGTGTGTGTGTGTGTGTATTTGTTTGTCATGCCATTTTATCAACGATGTCAACTGCGATCAGTCATTCTGAAGCAGACTGAATGTACACCGGGATCACTGCCTACCCAAGCTGTTTCATTTTTTTTTGCTGGAAAAATAAAGTTTTCATGATTATTTAACGAAAATTTTCTCCGTCAGGTCAGATTAAAATGTGTAGAAAAAAAAAAAGACAATCTAGTCAGAATTTTATTGATATCAGGAAGTTACGTACTACGCTAACGTCACAACTTGCAAAGGGGCATACTGATTGGTTCTTTGGTGCAGCTTTGTTGGGGGAGGTCATACACAAACAGTCTAATTATCTCAGCGAAACTTTCTGGCCCGTGTGAGAGGGCGGAGTGGGGGGGGGGGGGGGGGGCTGGGAGTGAAATACAGGGTGTCCATAAAGTCTGGTAAAAAACACATACTTCTTAAAACAAAACAATTTTATTCAATTGGGATATTGATGAATAATATTTTCAACATGATTTCCATCATTTTCAATGCTTAACTTTTCAGGTGAACTCGATGGAACAGGTCTGCATTGCCGTCGATTTCCACACACTGAGTGATAATGCGTTCTCTCAAGTGGTTTAAATCTGTCATCCTCATCGAGTACACTTTCTCTTTTAGCATAGCCCAGAAACAGAAGTCAATGGGAGAAAGGTCTGGTGAATGAGGGGACCACTCCACGTGACCTCTTCTTCCAATCCAGTGAGGAAAAGTGTCATTCAGCCAATCTCTAACAGCTGTAGCAAAATGGGCAGCGGCCCCATGTATCCAGACTTTGTGGACACCCTGTACAACCTGTTTACCTATTGGTGCTGAAGGTTGCAACGCCTGTCCTTGAATCTTTTTCTGGAACTTTCTTTATTTTGTAATAACCAGGTTCTTGAACAGCGGATACTGCCAGCAAAGGAAAAGCATTCATGACTACGTTTATGTCTTAAGTTATTTCTTACTTGTATAGATCTCCAACCATCGCATGTTTCTGGATCTCTACCATTGGTACAGTTTCTTTCTTTGAAAGTCAAAACTTACGTCAGTTACGGGTAAACATGTCTGTAGGAGGTCAGAGATGGGGACGGGTTGTTAGTGAAGGGATAGTGGTTGCAAAGGGGGGAGGGGGGGGGGCAGTCAAAGGGATGGAATAAAGTCGGGACCTGCTGCTGTTCATATTAAGTTTTAATAAATGCCAGGTTGCACACTTGTGCATTTCATGATGAAAAACACATCCGTATGCATCACATTTCTTTGCACCTGAAATTGATCGAGATCTGATAGAAACTACAGTGTAGCTGCTTTTCTTCTTTCTTTACCTGATAATGTTATTGATTTTGAGCCTGTGATTACTAACACAAAGACAGTTTAAGGTTCTTATAAAATCTGTGCAGTTCACTGATTGATTAATTGACATGATTGATTTTAAAAGAATACAGGTTGTTTAGGACTAAGTGATTGCTAATTTTAAAAGTGCGTGAGAGAATATTGCTGTGTAAAACTCCCATTCAGTGTCAGTAGGCAAAGAGAATTACATGTTCATCAAGCGAAACACGAGGTGATTGGAACATTACATTAAATCCAGCATGAGTACAAGAGGAAACAATATAAAAGGCTTGGTATTTGTAGTTAGCTCTCAAGTTTTGTACGAAAAATGTATTTTACACTTTACCAGCGAATACCGGTACACAAAATATGTTACTAGTTTGTATCTCAGAAAGAACCCTTTGTCATAAGATCAGATTCATGCTGTAACAGATTGACGAAATATTATAAAAACCACAGGAAAACTCTGGGTTTGCAGCACGGCTATAAGCAATGTTAAAATCGGGCAAAACGAAAAAGTTATATGTTTATTTCTCACGCAGGATTTCGCTACATACAACTTTTTCTTCATGCTTTAATAGAGCTGATTACTTACCATGTCAAGGCCTACCTAAGATGGTACCCCATCATCAATACCAACCTCAAATCGTTTTGGGAGCATGCTTCCTGACACCTTTGCCATTCTATCTGACAACCAGTGAGAAAGACACTCAAAAAGAGTGTGAAAAGGTTTGTAAAGGCGAATCTATACAGCCAGTGAAAAGACATACATGTAACACCTAGTTTGAGTTACTGACAGTGCTCATATCAGAAACTGACTATACATTTAGACTTGCATTATCTACCACTATCTATCCCCAACAGGCAGAGTTACTGACTATGTAGCCTCACAGAAAGATCACGCAGGGTATGTGCATAGCATGATCGAATGGGAATTACACAAGCAAGCAAAACAGTAAAGCCGTCTAAGGCTTTTGTTTGCGGCAGAAAGATGGTGCATTCTATAAACCCTTGACACTCAGCCCAGATAATGCTTGATGTATATTTTGCCTAACCAAGGATATCTCTATTACAGAAATATAGTAATTTTGTGACTATCATATTGTTCCTAAAAATACTGTCGCCTCTCATGCAACATCATGTCTACTAATCTAAAAATTTTAAAAAGAGTTTACTACCGTTAAACATTGACTGAAAGGTATTTTAGGAGGAATACACTTCATCCATGCTCCAATTGTTCATGCCTTGACGTGGAGGAGTGGCTTGCGTGTCCCAGTGATCCCAGGAGCTAAGCCAGCGGAGGCCTCGTGCCCCTGATAGCTTTAAGCAAGCTGGACAGGTCATGGGGGAAGGACCAGACAAGATTGAACAGACCGGCCCTCCAGGTTCGGGGGTTGGGCGTAGGGCTAACAACCCTACCCTGAAATCCTTGTTGGGGTGACCTTACTTGGAGAAACAAAAATCGTTACGGAAACAGCAACATGGAAAAACCAACGTTCTGGATGTGATGGACCTTCTGAGTACCTCGCGACTCGTATGAATGCAAGTAGTGAAAGCCGAAAGGAAACTGCTAGCAGGATGAAGGAGGAACTGAACACCGCCAAAACCAAGACCAGGATTGGATACTGGAATGTTAGAACAATGTATGAATCGGGTAAGTTAGCACAAGTAACATCAGAGATGAGGCGCTACAACCTACACATCCTGGGTGTAAGTGAGAGCAGATGGACTGGATCTGGAAGGATCAAAACATCCACTGGAGAAACCGTTCTCTACTCTGGAAGAGAGGATGACCAACATCATGAAGGAGTAGCCATCATCCTAAAGAAAGGACTGGACAAATGCTTGTTGGAGTGGAAACCAGTCAATAGCAGACTGATGAGGATGAGGCTGAAAGGACGACACACAAACATCACTGTCATCCAATGTTATGCACCAACCAACGAAAACGACAACACAGACAAAGACGACTTTTATGAACAACTCCAGGGGGAAATGGACATGACGCCACGGCATGATCTCATCATTGTCATGGGAGACCTCAATGCTAAGGTAGGTAAAGATGATATAAATTATGAAAGAGTAATGGGAAAACATGGAACTGGAACAAGGAATGACAATGGAGAAAGGCTTGTGGATTTTTGTGCCTTGAACAACTTAGTCATCGGAGGGACCCTTTTCACACACAGAGAAATTCACAAACTCACATGGAATTCTCCAAATGGAAGAGACAAGAACCAAATAGACCATTTGATGATCAACGGTATGTGGAGACGATCCCTTCTAGATGTGAAAGTGAAAAGAGGAGCTGACGTAGCCAGCGACCACCATCTAGTGGCAGCACTTACCAAAATTAAACTGAACAAGTCCGGAATCAAGATATCAAAGCAAAGACACCTTAATATTCAGAAACTGAGAGATGCAAGTGTTAGAAATGCCTTCAACATACACGTCAAGAACCGATTCCAGGCTCTACGAGAGTCTGATAAGAACAACCCTAATGAAAGAGGAATCGATTCACAGTGGAAAAGAGTAACTACAGTGTACACAGAGAGCAGTGTAGCCTGCCTTGGATTTAATGAGAAAGGGAAAAGCAAGGAGTGGATCCAACGAAGAACATGGGATGTGATCGAGGAGAGGAAAGTCATGAAAAAGAAACTCCTACAAGTGAAATCGGAAAGGCTGAAAGAGAGGTACCAACATAGCTACACAGAGTTAAATAAGAAAGTGAAGAGACTAGTAAAGAAAGATAAACGAGAAGCCATGGAACAGCTAGCGGCAGATGCGGAGGAGGCAGCAGCAAGAGGAGAACAGGGTAAGCTCCACAAGATCACTAAGCGCATTTGTGGCAAGTACGGTGGAAGACCAAGTGTTCCAATCAAAGACAAGAATGGGAAACTACTGACTACAGAACGAGAACAGGATACACGCTGGACAGAGCACTTTCAGGAATTACTAAACCGGCCACCACCTGAAGATAGAATAATAATACAAGATGCTGCTGAAGACCTTGACATCAACATAGATCCACCAAAGGAGGAAGAGATAGTGGCAGCAATAAAGAGCCTAAAAAACAGCAAAGCCCCAGGAAAAGACAACTTCTGCAGAACTGTTCAAAGCAGATCCGGATCAGTCAGCCACCATCCTTCAGCCACTGTTCACAGCTATCTGGGAAGCAGAAGCAGTACCAAAGAGCTGGAATGAAGGCAGAATAGTGAAAATACCCAAGAAAGGAGCACTCAGCGATTGCAACAACTGGCGTGGTATCACTCTCCTTTCTATACCCAGCAAAATCCTTGCCAAGATCATTGTGCAACGTATGTCAGATGCTGTGGACAAGACACCGAGAAAGGAACAGGCCGGATTCCGAAAGGGGAAAGGATGCATTGACCAGATCTTCACACTCCGAAACATCATAGAACAGTGTTCAGAATGGCAAAGGCAGCTCTATGTGAACTTCGTTGACTTCGAAAAGGCCTTCGACAGCATCCACAGAGAGAGTATATGGCGCATTCTTCGGCACTATGGGATTCCCAGCAAGCTTGTTGAACTCATCAAAAGCTTTTATAAGAACTTCAGTTGCAGTGTCGGAAACAGTGATGCATCCTTTGAAGTGAAAACTTCGTGTACGGCAAGGATGTGTGATGTCAACAATTTTGTTTAACCTCGTAATCGACTGGATTATGCGGAAAACTACAGAGGATGCACCAAGAGGCATCAGATGGACACTCTTCGACAACCTAGAGGATTTGGACTTTGCGGATGACCTTGCGCTATTGTCACATAGTCACCAACACATGCAAGATAAGACGCAGAGACTACATAATTTTGGATGCAAAGTAGGCCTTCGGATTAGCCAGAAGAAGACAGAGATTATGACCCTAAATGTAGACACTCCAGCACCAGCGCAAGTAGATGACAAGAACCTCACCACGGCGGACAAATTTAAATACCTTGGTAGCATTATCAGACCAGAGGGTGGCACAAAGGAGGACATCCAAAGTAGGCTGGGAAATGCAAGGGCTGTCTTTCAAAGTATGAGCAACATCTGGAAATCGACACAATACGGCATCAACACCAAGATCAGACTGTACCAAAGCTGTGTCCTATCCACACTCCTGTATGGATCAGAGTGTTGGCGAATGACAGAAGGTGACCTCGCCAAGTTGTCTTCCTTCCACACCACATGTCTTCGTAGGATTCTCCGCATCTTTTGGCCAAACAAGATTTCTAATCAGGAACTACTAAGGCGATGCAAGCAAGAAGAAATAGCCAACATCATCACGAAGAGACGATGGAGATGGCTTGGACACGTGCTGCGAAAGGAAGCAAATTCTATAACCAAAACAGCACTTCAGTGGACACCGGAGGGACGGCGCAAGCGAGGCAGACCCAAGGCAACCTGGCGGAGAACAATCGAGGCAGAGATGAAATCCTTCAATCACTCATGGGGAACTCTCGCAAAGATGGCCCAGGACAGACAGGGCTGGAGATCCTTTGTTGCTGCCCTAAGCACCAGTGGGTGCAACAGGAAATAGTAGTAGTAGACACTTCATCCACAAGCGTCAAAGTCCCTAATAGAGCTCTTACAAAATGATCTCCAGAATGGCAACACAAAATGAGTGAATGAAAAGAAATACAAACGGAACTATTAATTACCTACCAAGATGACAATATCCAGCACTACAACGTCTAGTAACATGCTCTTCGAATTTGACGCACCAAATCCTATTAGCCTATATTCTTACTATCGTGAAACGATTTTCGTTTCTAGCTCGTGTATTTTAGTTCCAGATTAACTGTCTGCATTTATCTGTAGTGTCTATGTAAGCACATTATCTCTTAGTTTTGATTTCTTCCTCCTTGTGCGAAAAGAACTGATCTGTAAAAGACTGCCTTACTTAATCCTGGTGAAAAGTTACGCCAAGTCTTGCAACATCGGGACGATAAGCCTATAAATCGATATAAAATTCCATATGTTAAGGTCAGAACCAAATCTCCACGCAGAGAATTATGAGATGGCTGTATTTAGGTGATTCCAATCTCAACTCAACTATTGATCAACATTTTGTTGGCTGGGAGAAGAAATGGAGATTAAATTTAATCACTGATAATCTGTACCAGTAAAAATGATTAAGTAGCTACTTGTCGGCCTATGTATGTATGACCACTGACAGACATGCTGTAACTGACCGACGAGCCGGGTAGACAGTTTACGTATACGACCGACTATGCGGTCGTGGCAGGGCTTAGAACAAAGCCAAAAATTGGCAGAAAGAAAAAGTGTGCAGCAAAGCCTCGCGTAAGAAACAATACACCGAAACGATTCAATGAAACGCAAACTATAAGGAAAAACAGAAAATGGCGGATATTCTACTTAGATTCTCTCTATATATTCATCTTTTTTTTTTTTTTTTTATCTGTTCAATTTCCTATTTTCTTCTGTTGTGGTTTTTTTCTTTTTTGTTTTCCTTGTCGAAGGTTGTTGCCGAAATGTCGGTCATTAATTTTTCTCTCTTCCTTTTTTGTTGGCTTTTCATTGTATCGTTTGGGTATTATTTCTTAAGAGAGGCTTGGCTACCTACAACTTTTTTTTTTTGTGGCCAATTTTTTACTCTGCCATTTCTCCAGTCCGTGAATGCCACTGATATCTCAGTTCGGAGATGGGCAGGAGACTTTTGTAGCTAGTTGAGCGTATTTGGCTCAGCCAAACCGCACCTGAAGTTATCAGCTTGAGTGCAGATTTCTGCTGCAACCATTTCTCCGGAGAAGATCTCCCTGCCGTCTGTTCCATTTGTCAGAAGTGGTGTAAGCAGACTCTGCCTTTATGAAAATGCAAGGGGGATACACTATAAACAATTGGTGTGGGTACTTTTAGCTAGTATCATTGACATAAAAACAAAGAGCAAGGAACTCTTTTTCAACAATTCTTCTCAGAAATGGGCACTGCACAATGGCATGACATCATAATAAAACTGCATTGATAGTGATAGTTTCATTATAGGATTGTTGCACTCTGTTCACTCCCAAGGGAAAGAATCACCTCAAATGTAGGATTTCAATGATTTCTTACAGAGTTGCTTTTTCCTGGCTGTTACGCAACAGTGTCTCGTGCTTGGTGAGTGCACTAAAGCAGCATTTTGTGTTCCCGTATTTTTTTCGGTCAGTTATTTGTTAAGAACATTTTTCATGTAGCACGACCATATAATATACGCAACTATCTGTAACTCCCGGCGTTGGCCTGGATAAATTTGCTCCCCCCACCCCACTTCTCTCTCTCTCTCTCTCTCTCACTCGCTCTCTCTCTGTCTCGCTCTCTCGCTCTGAAATACAGTCTCCAATGTGCATTAATGTGCTATGCACGCTGTTCCTATTAGTGAAAGTGCACCGAATTGAACGCTCTTGAAAGGCAGTAATACGTGTATTAAAAACTGCAAAAATACTGCCGAAAGTGGACAACACGCAAGGATGAAATAAAACGAAAAAAAAAAACATCTTTCGAAAAATAGTCGCCATAGTATCAGCAATAATCAGTGGCCTGAGTATGAATACTATGATCTCAGTATCAATTGTAACCTACCTAAACATTTTGCAGCTGGTACTGTTTGAGGTTTACTCAGTAACTGGTGCTGAACACTGGCAAATCCAGAAATACACCATAATTATTTAGGTATAGCATTGATGAAATAGTCACCTAACCAACTTATTTAACATTTTCCATGTTTCTGTTTTTGAATGTTTAGGCCATTTCTTTTCACTATTACTAGCGATTCTGAATCGACAACTTGATGGCATTTGGAGAAGGGTGTGTTTTAATTCCTCATTTAGGTAGGCCAAATAACATTTTCAAGGGCATTATCTGCCAGTTGACTGCTGAAAGTCAGTAAATAATTATGAGTGTATGTGTGTGTGTATGTGTGTGTGTGTCTGTGTGCGTGCGCGCCCACACAATGAGGAGAAATGGCATTATAAAATAAAAAAAAATTCTTTGCAACGTCACAACAATATTTAATTTTGATGTTTAAGTGATGACGTCATTGTCTTTCAGTGAAATTGTATGTTAAAAAGACGAAGATACAAATCGACGAAATCCGCAAACTGGATAAGTCCAAATTCCACTGTTTTGAGAAAATCGTAAAAGAAAAAAAAATGCCAACTTTGCTATTCAACTACAATATGAGAACCGTTCAAGTTAAACGGTTTGCACACATGATTAATTCTAGAGTTCTGATATTGGTATTTTATTATAGAATATTGATGTGAATGGTGCACACTGGTCACGTGGTGTCATATTTAGCAAAAAAATCAGAGTTGCCCTACTTTTGGACTTAACACGGTTTGCGAGTTTCGCTGTCGAAATATAAAATTAGACAAAAAAATGTGAGGATATGTGAGATGGATACCACTGGACGGGCCAGGCGATTCCTCATCTCCTCCTCATTGATGTAAGTTAATTCTGTTTTTCTTCTTTCCTCTCCTTCGCCCTCTCTTTTAGCTCCTCATATTCTTTTTCTTTTTTAAAAATCTTTTTCTTCCATGTCTCCGCCTTTTCTCCCCAGCTGCCATTTATTTTACTCATTCTGTTTGATAAATTCTGTCACATAATTAAGACAAAAACGACCAATCAATTAAGTTGCGATTAAATAACATTTATCCTTCTTCTTTCTGCAAACTCAAAACTAATAAATTACAGAAAACAAAAATATTAAGAAGTAAATCAGAATTTATTCTAACAATAATACCAGGAAAAAAATAGACTGAAATTAAAATGTGCACAAACTATTCAAATTTAGGACCATTGTTCCCAAATGTTTTGTGTACGGCATAAGTATATCACTCACAGGCGGCAATCAGTTTATGGACATTCGAGGTTTTGATTTTCATTAAATAATCATTAATTATTTCCATGACATTCTGCCGGAATAAAACAAAACTAAACAGCAAGAAAAATTAAAAAATCACAATATTATAGCCAGTGAAGAAAAAAAAAAATCTCTTTTCGGTGCCGCGAAGTGTGAATTCAAAACAACATTAAAAAAGATAATCCATTTTATAAGTACAAATGAAATCAGTCTTGAACAAACGCCCTCTTGAACTTGAGTCCAACTAATTACCAAATTTATAAACATATTCCACAAAGAATTTAAAAAAAAAAAAAAAGGCAAAATATCTACATTATGATAAAGTGTTGACATTGAATTTTATACATAATACACGTATGTCATTTTACGAACAAGAATAATTAGTGTATGTCTAAATCAAATCCAGGTAAGTAATAACTAAACATGATTTTTATGATATTATTATTACACCAAGAAAAACAGGAACTATATCAAAACGTACATCATTATAAAATTAGAAAAACAGTGTTTCTGACTAATAATATACTATTATCAATATTAAATAAAAGTTGAAAGTATTGTTTCTGACTAATTCGCACAATCATTGAAAGTCAGAAGACTCATTTGCACTATTGTTAAAAGTTGTGTTTCTGACTTATTTGCACTATCATGAAAAGCTGGCACCATGCCTAAAAAAAGCACAGCTTTTACTAATTTGGCCTTCTGTCAATCAAAACATTGACATTAATTTTTTACTGTCATCAGGTCCCCAGTAAAACCTTGATGGGCAATAACTCTATTATCAAAACTTGTCGCTATTTAGGTTGTTGTAGAGTAAGGGTAATTTCTGCCCTTTTACAAGAACTGCAAAGGTTCCAGCCTTCAGCAGGAGGACAGAGAGGAAAAGAAATATTAAGCTCAATGAGCTTCCAGTAACATGCGACACCAAGAGGACATTTCTGTCATAATGAATGCTTAAGATGAAGCAGCAAGGAAATAATGCCAGAGCCGGATTCACACACAAAGCTAAATAAGCCACAGATCCGGGGATCGCAATATTTCAGATTTTGTTGTTCTTTTAAATTGTAGGAATTCTTTATAGGTAACTAAATGATTATTCAGATAACATTTTAAGAGCCTCCCAATTTGAGAACAATTTATATTTTTCCACTTTAACTAACTTGCTATTATTAACTTGTTAAAAAGCATAATCGTTATAGGTTTATATTTTCAGTTTTTTGTTTTCGTGGCAACTCAAGGTCCTGTTTTGGCATGCACCTTTGTGAGACCTTCTGATGTAATTTTTTAATAGGGGGCCTCCAAGTTTATCTCATAGGTTAACGTCTCACCATGGCTAAATCTGACCACCCCCCCCCCCCCCGCGGCTCATAGATCTATAACAAATGGGATAACAGAAAAAGGGAGATAATTATATAAATATAAAATGGGAGGTATGATTTGTGAAGCAGAAGGGAGTGGTAAAAATAATACAATGCAGGCTACAGCTAATCAGTCTCGGATTTAGGCCTTAGGGGGGCGGGGCACTTCAGGTTTGGTGTATACAAAAGAAGAAAAAAAAACCCAAATAAACAACTCCATACAAGTTTTTCTTTTTGCCATATTTTGACTTTGCTTTAAGCCGTGCTGGGACTCCACAGTTTTTCTGTGGTTTTTGTAATATTTCGTCAGTTCACCTTTGGTGGGTCTCTCTCATGTAAGGAAATTAAAATGCATGGTATTTCATCGAACTTAAACATTAAAGTCCGTTTGATGTGTCTATTTGGAACTGCCAGGTTACACACATAGAAAAGTTACATGACTAATGTATCTGAAGACAATAAGTGTATCCCATAACATGTAAATACAAAACTCCAAGTAGACGTTTAGATAAGATAAATTACTTTTGATTTTCAAAGAAAATAGTGGCCGACTCAACAATTTACGCAACAACATTAAAGTCATTCTATTTAGGTAATGGGCGGGGGGGGGGGGGGGGGGGCTTTGGTGGGAGGAGGTTGAAAAAATTTCCCCTAATGAACCCAGCCCTACAACAGCTAGTTCAGACGGTAAGTCTGACAAACAAAATAATCAATAACGTGCCTGTAGTTCTTACAAGCTTTCGATGTCATGTATTAAGCAGTTTTCACTCAATTTCAATCTAACAGAACAGTAATTAGTCCTCTACAATAATTAATTTACCATTACATTTGACGAGGCATCGTGGAAAAAAGAAACAACAACTTTAACACTAAGAAAACTTGAAATAAAATAAACACTACAAAGCAATTGTCACGAAACATACATAACCTTTAAATGAAATAAAAGAATAATTAATCTTCAATACTATTTAACTTACCATTATTTCTTACAAGACAACTTTAAAAAAAAAGAAAAACAAAGATACAAATAACAATAAGAGAAATTTAAAAAAAGACAAAATCCAGAACTCCCAAAGCAACTGACAAGAAATAATTATATAATAATAATAATAATAATAGTTCGTCCATCAGGTATGATGATGACCTTAACAACACCAGAGGAATAAAGAACAGAAATTGTTGAGAATTTCAACACACGGACAATAAAGAGAACTAATGGACACAGAGGACAGAATGGAAAGACTGTTCTTTCATGACTTATGGCTTCTCATGTGACTGATAAGTCTGATAAGTGATAATTATATACCCAAGCTTTAAATGAATAAACGAATTATGTAATCTACCACACTAATTATTTTTTACAAGGCATCGTGGAAAAAAACAATACCAAATTGAAGAGCGTTTTTCCAAAACTGGGAAAGTCAAAAGTTTGCATTAGTTGGTGTAAGGCTGTAAGTCCAGACTTTATACCGGGATAGAGATAGGACTAAGCAAGTGTTAACTGAACACTACAGTGTCTTACACTCATTTTGAGTGTCTATCTGAAAGGGGCCATAACTGATGCTAAATTTGACTTACCCAGTTTTGGAAAAATGCTCTTCAGTTTAACAGTGAGAAAAAAATTTAAAAAAAAATTCCAGAGCAATTTGCACGAAATATTCATAAGCTTTAAAAGAAATAAAAGTATAATTAATCTATCACACTAATTAGTTTACCATTATTTTTCACAAGGCATCATGGGAAAAGAATTAATAGGAGGCCTAAGACAAATCAGACATCCAAAGTACTTCGCCATTTCTCGGTCGGTGAACAAATTGGCCAAGCGGACTGCAGAGAACTTTACAGAGAAGGAAAAAAACTTACTAAAACTTTATTCGAGCAATATATTCTTGGGATTACATTTGTTATTTAGTGTAAAAATTGTTTTCAGATAATGTGCTTCTAGAAGTGGAGGTAACACCTGCTTTATTAAGACACGTTTTGGAGTTTTGTTCTTCTCAAATACTGGTTCACCAATCCCGCCATATGTGTCTAGTCTTTTGTACCGCCAGGTAACCGGTTGTGGAGGTGAGATCCGGGCAGGTAAACCTGGCAATGTTGACCAGGCACTTGTATTGCATTAGTAGAAAGTTGTGAATAAGTGAAAGACGTGAATTAAATATCCAGGAGAAATTGAATGGAACAAAGACAGAGACGATCCACCCGTAATGTGTGTATGTGTGTGTGAGGGGTGGCGAGGTGAATGTGTGCAAAGGCGAAGTGGAAGGTAAAAGCATCTGTCTTAAATTTAAATGTCCGGTTCACGCATGTTATTTTCTTGCACAGGGTACACATTCTCCTGAAAACCATGAATTCAAGATTTTTTTCTGAATTCAAGATGTTGAAGTGTGGTCAAGTAGATCTACATGTATAACGACACAACAAGCCATAAAAACCACCAAGATAGAAGATTACAGCATCCTCATATACATCGATGCGCCATGGCTAATTTTGTTCGGCTTCTATACTGTGTTTGGCGACTTGGCCGGTTTTGTTTCTTTGCCTTTTAATACATTTTGTAGTTGTGTCTTTTTTTCACGTTTCCTGTATGAGATCATAAGCTACTAATAAAAAAAAGTAAAAATCGAAAATTTTGTCACTTGGCCAGTTTTGCTTGCCGGCTGTGAGTAAAAACTGAAACTTGAAGAGCACCTGGTCTTATTTAAGAAACCAGTAAGACGCAAAATCATCATGTTGTAGACAATGAAAAAAAAAAAAACTTCTTGATGCGGTGAAGTGTGAATTAAATCTGTGTCGTTTGTGCACACAATTATTTGAATGACACGTATATCAGGTTCTTAAGCCACCGTAGTTTGAATTTGTGGTGCACTTGTCCTGTCACATATTATCAGACAGAGCAACTCTCCTGTCCGTCATGGAAAGTTCTGAAAATAGAAAAAATAAAGACAGTACACATAAAAGGGAGGCCAAAGCCACTTAACTATAATATTATTTTATTATTAGTATTATTACACTTATGTTGCAATAGAAACACAATTATCTTTCAGAATGCATGAGCATGGGCATTTTTTCATTTCATGGCATTTGTTTTTATCTATTTGATTTTAATTTACTTGATGTGCATTTCATTTAATTGAAATGTAATTGGTGTAGCCTGCACTTAATTTAGTTAGCAATGTTACTGCGTCAATACAATAATATTACAGTGAATTAAATTTTAGTTCAGTCTCTGCACATTATACAAGGGCACTTTACTCTTCAAGATTTAGTTTCTTACCAGTCAGTTGATTTTTTACGACCTAGTGGTTCGTCCATGATATGCTTCTGTTCGAGTGCATAGCTCGCATGTGGTGGGATTCAGTGATCGCTAACATTACTGAAACTGAAAAATAAGAAAATGTGAATTATTTAGAATGTTTCGTGGAAAAAAAGGTACCGTTGGTCTGTCATATACACTGACGTAACAATAATCAATAAACCAGTAGATAATCGATTGCATCATTGGGTCAAATGCAGACCCGAACAAGCAAATAAATAGGATGCGTGCATGGTATTAATGAGAACTAAAATATATAGTTTTCTTGAGTGTTCTGTTATAGATCATGGTGACATGTTGATAATCCACACAAATGAATGTAATAAAGTTAGTCATCTTTAATTCATACAATCTCCAATTTAAGTGAATTTGACGGATTTTAACTTTAAAGTTTGACAGGCTTTCATAAAAGTAAAGAGAAAAAAAATGCCTTGTCTCAGTTTACTCAAAGATAGCTTGAGAATTTACTTATGAAAAATACTCAAAGACATCAAAACAATAAATTTTGGCACTGATCTTTTCACGCCAGTATAACCACACTTAATTTACACTTGGTTCTGCTTGTTTCACCATAAAATTGTAGTGTAACAACAAATTCCATTGTCTGTCTGTGGATGTCAAGTGCCGGCAATAAAGTGACATAGATCCAGACAATAAATAATATGCAGCTTGTCTATTTAATTCACTTTGATGAACAATAAAATAGAATACTGTTAACAATGCCACAAATTAGGAATGAGCAAATTGTGTTTATGCCACCCGTGAGATGTCTGAAGTAATGTGTACAATAATGATAACACAGTGAGTCTATCAAAGTACACCATGGTCATGGCGAAATTGCCAGTCGATTCAACAAAACACAAAACAAATAAGACAAAGACGCCATTTCGGTGTCTTTGGATGCTTAGTTGGACAGACAGATAAAACTTACGTAAAATTTCTGACTTGCTTCGGAGTTTCCTATCTAACCATTTGATGCCCAAACCTATCAGGCCAAGTGGAGGGACGATGAACGAACTAAGTACATATAGCGCCTGTACAAATAGAAGACAGGGTTTGCTTGTCAATCACCTTGTGCTTGAGCTGAATAATGCGTTTAACAATTTCGTTTTCATTTATTTTGGAAAGATCACACACCCGTGACATGGGGGGTTTTCAGCTCTTCGCCATTCCCACCTTGTGTAATAATTAATAGTATTAGTAGTATAAAGTGGCCAAAATTTATCTTGTTATATTAGGCCACTATTATAATGTTATATACTATTAAATTTTCCTCACTTATTTTCAAAATTTTGTCAGAATTAAACAGGAAAGGTCTCAGACCGTTACGATAACCTATATTTAAAAAAAAAAAAGAAGAAAAACTGGCGGTAGTGAGGTAACAAGACCTAGCGCCGCGCATACAGCTCGGATTTGCCTGAAAATTTGAAGGTACATCCCTTTCCAATGGCGAAAGTTTCTACTTGTTTAGGCTCCCCAAATGGTGGGGAAATATTTTTTTTTTTAGTTTGCTTTATGTCGCTGGCTGATCGCCTCAGATTCACCTTTTTTCATGAGGGCGCAATCCGTGACCTCAACACTTCCTGCCGGCTGATTTAAACTATTATATAACGGAGGTCTATGTGTGGACGTTTTGTTTTTGTGGCAGGGCTGCATTTGGGACAGTTATCAAGTGAAGCTGGAAGAATGGAAAGTATAGCTGAACCGTAAACACAACTCACCATGTTTATCAATTCGTCTTTACTTAAAAATGTTCTTGCTGTTACCGCAGCATTTCTTTCTTTTTTCGTACATGATCAAAGAAAAAAAAAATGCACACATCATTTTTTTCAAAAAGTACAAATCTTGGTATGTTACATGCTAAATATTAATGGACACATATACCTTCTCGAGACACAATTAAAAAGTAATACTATAAGACAGGACCATCAAATATACACACAGACAGGTTGGTGAAACAGGAAATTAATGAGTGTTAAGTTAATTTGTCGTGATAAACTTTCTTTCGAACAAAAACACAATATTGTGGAACTGCCGCTTACTGGAATCATCCATTCAGTTACTTAAAATGGAATCAGCCAACATCGGCCATCGTGGTGAGGAAACTTTCGAGCGCAGAAGGGAGAAGAGCACAAAAAAACAACTTCTGCAGCACGGTTACTTACAAATTGATAACATTAACATGCAATTCAGGAGATGGGACAGGTCAACAGAAAAGAAATCCATGTCAAAGACATCTAGAACAGAAGATCAGTTATAATGAAAAATAGAACAGACCTGATGGATTTAAAACACTATAGTAAAGAAGCTTTATTTAAGCATTATTGGATGAAGTATTATCCTTGAAAGAGCTGACTGACGCCATCGACTCTCTCCCCAATGACAAAGCCCCTTTAGGTGACAGCATTCGTCGTGGAGCCATCAAAAATCTTTTTCTCCATGCTCCTGTTCCACGCTTTCGAGGCTTCCAGTGACGGCCTCTACCTTCACACCAGGTCTGACAGGAATCTGTTAACCTGGAAAGCCTGCGCTCCAAGACCAAGGTGAGGACTTGGCTCATCAGAGAAATGCTGTCTGCCGATGAAGCGGCCTTAGTGGCCTACGCTGAGGAAGCCCTCCAAAGAATGGCTGACCGCTTCGCTGATGCCTGCAAGCAATTCGGGCTTACCATCAGCATAAAGAAGACAAATGTCTGTGCCCAAGATGCCGACATTATAACGTCACCCTTGAAGATGTCAGAAATTTCACCTACCTGGGTTCGACAATCAACAACACCCTTTCACTTGACGTCGGACTTGATCGGCGGCTAGGAAGAGCTAGCACAATCATGGCTCAACTGTCAAAGAGGATGTGGGAAAATAACCTACTAACTGAGCACACCAGGGTCCCCACCTACCAGGGCTGCTTCTTCAGCACTTTACCTATGGAAGTGAGGCATGGAATACATACATGAGGCAAGAACGCCGGCTGAATACCTTTTACATGAGGTGTCTCAGGCGCTTCCTTGGAATCAACTGGTAGGACCGAATCCCAAACAGCAACATCCTACAGCGCGCCAAAATTCCTAGCCTGTACTCCTTGTTGAGTCAACGTCGTCTTTCATGGTTGGGACACTTGCAGCGCATGGATGACGGGAGGATGCCAAAGCTCGTTAGTGTCACCAGACAAGTCGGTCGCCCCCGACTCCGCTTCAAGGACACATGCGAGAGGAATATGAAAGCCTGCGGCATCTCTCTATATGACTGGGGTACGCAGGCCAAGGACCGCAATACATGGAGCCAGTATGTCGGCAGAGGCACCAAAACTGCCGACACAGCTAAGGGACGGCTGGCGAAAGAGATGGGAGAAAGGAGAAGGCATGCCGCACCGAATCTCCAGGCACGGACTGCTCAGCGCACCTGCGGCAGAGACTGCCGCTCACACATAGGCCTCTACAGCCGCAGCCAACGCTGCAAAGTCCCTGATGCGAACGAGTGACCAAGGATTGCACATCACACATAATTTCTCGAGACTGAAATGCCAGTGATGATTTAAGTATAGGAGGCAGTATACATGACAGCTGAAAAATAAAACGAATGGAGTAACTATTTCGTTCCCACCTCCTGTTCTCTCCCATTAATCTCGCTACGTTTTTGTAGCATTAATGTTTTCTCGCTCT
Source organism: Onchidella celtica (assembly GCA_963931925.1). Taxonomy (NCBI): domain Eukaryota; kingdom Metazoa; phylum Mollusca; class Gastropoda; order Systellommatophora; family Onchidiidae; genus Onchidella; species Onchidella celtica. The sequence goes on from OZ007577.1 coordinate 6,293,718, forward strand.
CTCACACAATCTCTTTCTCTCTCCCTCGTAATCTTGAAAAAAATTAATCCAGCGTTCACCGCTCCGTCTCTCAAGGATAAGGTTTCTCTCATTAACATTTTTGTTTTTATTTCTTTTTAAGTTTTAACTATCTAAATGTTTACTATCAAATTCAAATTAACCTTAATCCATGTCCTGACATACCCCAAAACTGCTGAACATGCGTGGGCAAAACAAGGTTACAATCTTGAAAGTATGCAAAAAGATAGATATTTATTAACTGTATAAATCGTTGTTAAATTAGAAAATCTTCAGTCTTTGCTGGCAATCTGACCTTGTGAGGTGGAGAATGGCCTATTTTCTGCCATCCCACTATGGCTAACACATAAACCAAACATTATTTTATATCTTAGGGCATATCCGAAGAACAACACCATGCCAGAAACTTACAAACAAAATATTTAGAGAAGTGGTCAGTAAATACTTTGATCACGGACTTTTTTTCAAAGACGACTCCAAAGACCATGATTCGAAGGGCACCGCCTCATTCTCAAGCACAGATGGCAAAACCCAATGCCTCAGTCTCAACCCCAAAAGCCTGGGTCTTTACGGGAGAAATTTATGCAATCAAAATGGCCTTAAATCTTCCATCCGATTACCAACCAGGTCGCTTCATTATCTTTTCTGATTCGCTGTCCTGCCTCTAGGATTTAGAAAACCCAAATATAAAAACCCATGAAATCAATAATCTGTTACAAAGTCTTTCATACACTGTCCAACAGGGAATAAGAAATTGTTCTCTGCTGGATGCCTGGCCACATTGGCATCAAGGGAAATGAAACGGTAGACACTCTGGCCAAAGGAACACTGAAATGTCCGCCAGAACACCTAAAAATACCACACACTGGCTTTAAACCCGCAATTAATAACTTCATTAAATCGAGATATCAGGAAAGATGGGATGAACGAACATCAAATAAACCACGCTTTATCCAAGATCAACTTGGATAGTGGAATCATGCCTCTGAACAAAATCAGAGATACGAAAGTGACCTTAGTAGATTCTGTCTGGGTCATACCGACTTCACACACCGTTTTTTTTACTTAGGGGGTGGGGGGATCCCCCCGAATGTGTAGCATGCAATTATTACCAACTATCAATAAACCATACTTTCTCTGAGTGTGTAGACTTCATGCATATCCCAAGAAGGCACTATGCCCGCGGACCCATGAAAGAATTATTTTGTGACGTGGATCCGCAACGCTTCCTGTCCTTTCTTAAAAAGGCATAAGAACTACAACTTGATTTAATAACTTTTATACCCGTTTACAAAACTTTTTTCAGATCCATTCAAAACAACTATTGAGAACTTGAGCAACGTGATAAAATTATATGAATGTATCTAATTCTATTGTTAAAGATAAAAGCTCTGAATACGAAATACAAAAAAAAGACGGTGCACCCAAATAGACCGTGAAGGGCTCAAAGTGGCCGTTATCGTGCCGACGAGCCGTAAAACCAACTCAAACTCAAACCCCAATTAGATGTTTGTCAGTTACGGAACACTGGGCACTGGAAGATTAAGAACAATGTGAGGAAAAACAGTGCATGTATAAATACTTGACATTTAAGTAAAAAAAAAAAATCATTACCCCTACTGAAACAGTCTTTCTTACTCTGTGTTCTCGCTCACGTGTGTGTTTGTGCGCGTGTGTGCGCTCGCATCACGTACTTTAATTTTTGGGTGGCGAAGGTGATGTTTAAGCATAGGATGGATCATAAGGTTCTTCTAAAAATCTGATTTCATCTATTCCATTTCTTTAGCTCACTGGAATCATTCATTCTATTGCTTAAATCTCTTTCTCTCCCATCCCCACCATCCCGCGCCGTCCCGCTCTCTCTCCCTCTCTCTTTGTCTCTCTCTCTTTAAAATAGAAAAAAACACACTAAATAGCTAACACCGTGACCTAACCGGCACGTTCCAGACCTTGATTTATGTCCATAGATTGTAGATTATAGTAGTTACAATGTTGATGTCATTCGAATTCTTTCTGCATCTACAGGAATCGATTCAAGACTATCTTTCAGTCAAGAATAACATAATGAATACACCACTAAGTCATTTAACTTTATTAATATAAACTTTAGCTTTCATTGGTAGGAATAATAATGTTATAATGTTTTTTATTGGAGCGGCCAGGGCAATGAAGTTGCACTTTTGGTTTAAAGCATGACACCTGAGGAACAGATAATTTTAACTATGGGGATTTTTTCCAAGACACACAAACTTCATCAGGAGTTCTGTATGTTGGCCACAGTGACCGATCAAAATTTCCGATAAAGCGATTTTCCTTTTGAAAAAAAGAAAATTAATAAGCTATCATGGTCAGTTCTAGCAAGTCTGCCTCATGGTGCGCAATAAGATTTTGTGGTACACCGAATAATATTGTAGTGATCCAGTGACAATCCTTCAAAAGGCATTCTTATCAAAAAGACCCTCCCCCTCCCCTCCACCTATTTTTCCCATTATTTCCTTAGTACTATTAATATGCATGTTCGCACTCTCTCATGATTCGCCAAGGTTTTGTGTTACAAACTCACAGTCTGCAATATATAATCCATTCTTTCTCAGATGGGATGAGAAGCTTTTTAAAAAAATTTTGACATAGATTAATACCATGTTATGGATTTTTTTTCCTTTGGCAGTTAGCATTTTCTTGTTTTCCTCCCCTTTCATTCGCTTCTTTCACTCTTTTCCTTCGTTTTTTCTCCTTGTTTTTCTTTGTTCATTATTTGAGCTGGGGTAAGTGAAGAATCGAGCATTCCAACTCTTGAAAGGAGCCCAAAGTGGTTTGGTAACTGCCGTGGAAGCAGTGCTGCCTGATTACACTGACGTCGATAATAGATGGAGTCAATGGTACTTGCTAAAAATGGGCTGTGTTCCCGTTAAACAAAGATCAACAGAGGGTTTGTCATTTGTTTACTTATATATATTTATTTATTTCCCCGTTAGCTGCTTTGTTTAGACCCTTATCTTTTCTCTGATGATAAAAATATTAATGTGGTCACCCGGCCTGAGCCCGCTGCCTATTGCTTGCCACGCCGACAGTTGCAAATAATGCTACCGACGTTGTGTCTCGCCTCGATGACTTGTAGTCAGTTGGGCATTTCATTGTCGTGATTACGCAAAGACATGTCAAAAGTCAACTTCGTGGTCATGAAATTTATTTCACACATTTTAGAACAGCCTTACAAGGGTTTATAGCAAGCACATTATAACACTAATGGACACAATTGTACAACCAATCTCACTGTCTGGCACTAACTAAATTTCAGCGCAAGTTCACACATCGTAATTTAGTCATTACTGATTCTCATCTTGTTGTCTGTGACTCGTCATTGGAAATGTTTCAGCATTGAATATATTCATGAAATATCGTATGAGGTATAGAAGCGCCATCAATCTCAACAAATTCTCTCCACTAGTAAAGATATCACAGCAAGATGAAGGTATCATGACAGAGACAACAGCCAAAGGGATACAGATATCATTAGCAGAGACAATTGGGGGCCGAGGCGAAGATAGCATGACACGGGCAACAGGAAAAAGAGAGAGAGAGAGAGAGAGAGAGAGAGAGAGAGAGAGAGAGAGAGAGAGAGAGAGAGAGAGAGAGAGAGAGAGAGAGAGAGAGAGAGAGAGAGAGAGAGAGAGGTGAAGACATCATAGCACAGACAACAACAGATAGGGATGGAGATATCATTAGCAGAAACAACTGTTGGAGACAACGGTAAAGATATAGCAGAGACAACAGGAGATATGGGTGGCAACAGGGGACAGGGTGGAGATATAGATATTAGAGACAATACAGGGGATAGAGGTGAAGATGCGATCGCCAGACTCTCGGAGATTAGGGGTGAAGATATCATTTGTGGAGACAATATCTGACAGGAGTGAAGGTATCATAGTGGAGTCAACAGAAAAACAGGACGGTAAGTTAGTCACTAAAACCGGAGAAAGAACACAGATAGAAGTGTTTTCATATAACTATGCTTTTGATTCACTAAAAAGCAAACGTGAGTCAAAGACGGAGAGAAAGGGAGGGGGTGAGAGGTTGTATAAGAGGGTGCAGTATCAAAGAAAGGGACTTTTCACAGATCTGTACAAAAGAACATTTTTTAGAATTTTACTAATGCATTCAAATTATATGGATGTATTTAATTCTATGTTTAACTTGACAGCTCTGAATACAAAGTATAAATAAAGAAAATGTACCCAAATAGACCGTGAAAGGCGCAAGGTGGCCCTTATAGTGCCGATGCGCCGTAAAACCGAAACTTAAACTCAAATTAAGAGAAAGATGGAGGGAGGAGGAGTATGCATATTAACTGTCACAATTAATATGTTTAGAAGGTTAGAGTGTTCAGTCACCACACAATTGAGAACAATTGTTTGAACAATAGTAATTCTACTAAAGTTTTCTTTTTTTTTTTCATTTAAATAGGTCCGCACATTTGACTGTCAAGAATAATATAATATATATGTCACGAGCGGGTGAGCTGGGATCAGTAGTTACGGGGGAAGGGGGTAGAGTCAAGTTAACCCACGGCCCACGGGTAATGAAAAGCGTGCATGTTGTGAGTAGGGGGGTCTGCATGAGGCGAGAGCGCTGTACTACTATCACTGCAAGTTAGAAGGTCCCAGGGGACGGACGTGAGTGAGAACAGTCGGGAGATTGTGACAGTGTTTCCAGTGATGACTGGTAGGTGGAACGATGATTCTTCTTCTTCTTCTTCCCATGTAGTTGACTCGTCTATATAATCTGACGATTCCTCAACTGCACTATGCGCGACTCGACGCCCCTGCTCTGAGGCTAAAACAGGCTAAAACAGCATATATTAAGACCATTTAAAATATATCGTTGTGTAATTTCTTTGTATATGTATATCTCTGGTTAAAAATATCTCCTGGTACCTAGATTGTGCACAGAAATAGACCCACACTTTAAATACAATGGTAGCTGCAACGGATAATTATGTTCTTCAATTCATTGCCAAAAGCCGTTGCAGACGATATTTTTTGGATTTCTGCCGGGAGGTTGTTCCACATCCTGATGACACTAGGGTAAAAAGAGTAAAGATGGCTGTTAATCCGTGAGTTGGGGATGTTATATTTTATGTTATTCTTTCTGTTGCCTCTGGTGTTAATGCTGAGGTGGTTCAGTGGGATATCGGTATTTCCTTCCCTGCCCTTATAAAATAGTTTTACTTTGTTTTTTGCTCTTCTTTCTTCTACTGGTGTCCACTCGAGGTCTCTCATCATTGTATTGACACCACTGCTTCTAGCATAATCATTTGCCACAAAGCGAGCAGCTCTCCTCTGGACCCTTTCCAGTTGTTCTATGTTTATTCGACAGTGGGGGTCCCAGACACTGCAGCCATACTCTAGGGAGGGCCTCACGAAGGTGTTATAGCATTTTTCTTTTACTTTCCCACCACAGTTAGAGATGTTCCTTTTCAGAAATGCTAGTATACTGTTTGCTTTGTTACATGTGCTATTAATATGTTGGTTCCATGTAAGTTTTCTGTCTAATGTAATTCCTAAATATTTAGCCTCATCTGTTTCACTCAATTTCTCGCCATGTATAAAGTAGTCCGAGGTGATGTTGCGATGTTTATTTGAAATTCTCAGGACTTGGCATTTATTGGGGTGGAATTCCATACGCCAGTCCCTCTCCCATTCTTGTAGACTGTCCAAATCTTTCTGTAAAATTTCCGTATCTTCTTTTGACTTTATTGATCTATAGAGGAGGCTATCATCGGCGAACAGTCGTAATTTAGTGCCTGGAGAGATCTTACTCGGCATATCGTTAATGTAAACTAAAAATAGCAAGGGGCCCATTACAGTACCCTGAGGTACTCCCGAGAGAACAGGTGCAGGATTGGATGACTTTCCGTCAACGACTACTTTTTGTGTTCTGTTTTCTAAAAAAGACTTAATCCACTTCAAAGTACTGTTTCTAACTCCATAATGGTTTAGTTTAGTCAAAAGGCTAGCATGGTGCACTTTATCGAAGGCCTTACTGAAATCTAGTAAAATGGTGTCCGTCTGCCTGGTATTATTCAAGTTATTAACAAAATCGTTGCAAGTTGTGATCAGCTGGGACTCACACGACCCGTATTTTCTAAAACCATGCTGTACATGTGTTAAAACCGAGTGTCTCTCGAGATGCTTCATGATGCTGGTGTGCAAAATATGCTCTAAAAGCTTACAAGATATTGATGTCAGGGAGACTGGTCTATAATTTTCAGGACTAGCCTTATTTCCTTTCTTAAAAATGGGTACAACATTTGCTTTTTTCCAGTCTTCCGGTATTTTTCCTTGTTCGACTGAAGCTCTAAACAACAAAGTGTAAACGGGGCCAATTTCCTTGGCACAAAGTTTCAGTAATTTGGCGGTAATTCCATCAGGCCCTGTAGCTTTATTTTCATTAAGGTTTTCCAAAAGTTTCAGTACTTTATTTTCTGTAACAAATATTTCATCCATATCCGGCAGTTTGGCACCACTCAGCTCTCCCGGGTAGACACCCCCTGGGTCAGAAAAGACCTTACAAAATTGAGTATTTAAAATATTGGCTCTTTTTTGGGCATCTTGCTGTGGGTGTCCTCTCTCATCGTTCAGTGCCGCTACTCCAAAGTTTTCTTTGTTTTTACTTTTCACATATCTCCATAGTTTTTTGCTGTTATCACTTGTATCACTTATCATGTCATGGACATAATTATTATGAGCTTTCCGGCATTCTTTCTGGGTCAATCTTTTGATTTCTAGATATTTTGTTTTTACTCGTTCGGAGTTGCACTGTTTCATTTTTTTGAACCATTTATATTTTTTCCGGACTAATCGTTTCGTTAAAGTATTTATCCAGGGTTGATGAATTTTCGTGGATGACATTTTTGTTGTAACATTTTCCATGATCGTATTCAGGTTTAACTTGATACAGTCCCAAAGTTTGTTTACGTCCGTTTTTGAAGAGTGGTATTTCATGAAAAAACTGCCAAAAGTTGCTGCCTCTCTTTTCAGTATATTTTCGTCTGTCTGGTTCCATAGGTAAATCTGTCGCCTAATAGGTCTTTTTATAAAGGGTTTCAGTTCTGAATCGATTTGAACTATGTCATGGTCCCCTAGGCCAGGGAGAATTTTGAGCTCTCTTGTAAGGTTAGGGAAATTAGTAAAGAATAGGTCTAACAGTGCATCTCCTCGAGTGGTTTCTTTTACTGCTTGCTCTAGGCCCATGTCCGCAATGCTATCTAAAAATAAGTCATTTATTTCTCTTAAATTTTGGCAATTCTTCACGTTTCCTTCTTCCCAGTTTATGTCAGGCAAATTGAAGTCTCCTCCTATCCAGATGGTAGCCTTTTTGTTCTTTTGGTAGGCACTGAGAAGTTCATCACAGATGTTCTTACTAGATTCCAGGTCACTACTAGGGGGTCGATAGACTGCACCCACGACGAGAGGAGGTTTACCCTTCACGCTAATCTTACAGAAGACAGTTTCTCCTGCTTCCCTACTGGGTATTTTTTCACTGACTAAATTTTTCTTCATTGCTATCAAGACCCCACCTCCCCTTCTCTTCTTCCTATCATTTCTGTAGATTTCGTAATCATCGCTGATTGAAATTTCACTGGTTTTTATATTTTCATTTAGCCATGTTTCTGTTCCGATGATTACATCAGATTTAGTTTCATTCAAGAATGAGCTCAGTTCTTCTTTCTTGTTCCAAATGCTCTGAAAATTTATAACCTGGGTTCTAAACATAGTTTTCTCTTTGGCTGGCTCTTTTTTCTTGGATTTGGGGTGTGGAGTTGACGAACATTTTGGTTCAAAAATTGGTATTTCAGTGTTACTTTTATTCATATTCATATCCAAATGTTGTAAGATATCAAAACTATTGTGGGATCTTGATCTACTTCTATCTAGATCTAAGTGTAATTGAAAATCAGTGAACAAGCTGGAACTAAAATTTGGCATGCCACACTGGACACATTCCCATGCGGCACTGCTGTTGCCCAGTGCTTCATACATTACTGAGTTTATTCCCATACAGTCGATGTGGTACCAGCAGTCACAACTATCACATGCAATGGCCCTCGTTTTCCAGGTACATTTTTTAAGGCAAACGGGACAAGGGGGGAATCTGGTCTGGGGTCCAGGGTTGAGCTCTACGTCACCCGACAATGACAGTAGTAAAAACATTACTAAAAAGATATTCATTTTATTTGAAGGACTAGTTAACTTAAATTTCGAACTGGTTCTAGATCTATTTCTCCTTTTCTGTCCGAGGACAGACCATGTGTTTATTAATGAGGTCATGAATTTAGGCGAGTTGACAACACTAAATTTCCAGTTGTTATAATTAGCCTCATGTTTAGATCTAGATCTAATATTCCATCTACATCCAAGTGAATACAATTCTGATCTATATACTAAAACAATGAATAATCCTATCAACATTAGGAGGAGAAATCTCACTGTCTCCCTCTCGATAATGACACAAGATGTGGACTTCCCATCGGCACAAGCAGTCGCCATTTTGGAAATTTTTCAATCCACCCTTACCTTCCAGCTATAATCACAAATCTGGTACTAAGAGATTAAAAATTTAATCAAATCACTTTCACTTTCACTTCCAGTTCATATAAAATACAGTGAAAACACTGTTGGTATGATATAAGTATTAAAAATTTGGTAAATTCATCAAAAAGGGGGTGTAAATAAGGAGCTCTCAGAACAAGCGTGCGTCTCCTCGACCGGAAGTGCTTTTTATGTTGATTGATAATTATGATTGATGTATTATATTCGTCTACGACCATGATGTAAATAAGTATATGTGAGGAATGTGGAAGTCCTTGATACTGTATATAGCAATGTGCGCCATGAGCGATAGATGGAAATTAGCTTCATGGATTTGTAGCGAGAGTGAGTAGGGTGTAATATGGTGGAGGTGTTACCGTAAGATGTTTGGTGAGTGAAATGTGAACTATTGTGTGTACGCTTCATGAGTTGTAATGAGGGGTGAAGTGATTAGAAATGGTATGGTATTATACCAATGTAATGTTATTTTTGTAGGTGCCGGGGTCGGGCCGAAGCGCCGCCTACGGTGAGCACAGGGGATAGGCCAGCATAGGGCCGAAGGCCACACATAGGCCAGGAGTGAAGCTGTCGGTGTAGGACAGTCGCAGCACATGAGTCGTGGCAGTCTGGCCACAGACAGCGATGTATATATGATTGTAATGTGCTATTAAGATGTACTACTGTGACATGGATGTATTACTGTGCGATTGAGATACTCATGTGAATTGAATTATTAACGTGCTATGGCCACGGGAGGTGCTATAGGAGGCTCAGGTGTTATTGCCATAGGGAGGCGCTATTGAGAGACTGTGGTGTGAAAGAATACTAGTGTGTCATTAGGACCCTGAGTGGAGAGGCTGAGGCTGAAGTGTCTTTAGAAGTAATTACCGGGTTGTGGACCCGAGGAAGTGTGCTTACGGGAAGAAGGCCGTGGACGGCAGTTTAATTAAGTAGTATAATGCATGTCATTGCATTTCTATCTTTATCTTATGTTTAATAAATGTGTGAGTCTGATGGGCTGTTCTGTTAAGTGTTATACTTGTTCGTTCGTGATTGTTGTCTTGTTGTAATTATTACATGTCCCAGTCTGGGATTTGTGACAATATACAACTCATTATTTTAGTGGCATTTTTTTCCCACAAAGACAGTGAGAGGCAAATTTTGTTATACAGTCTAATTATTTTGGCACCTGGCATGTGACTTGTATGGTTAGGACAAATACACAAAGCTACCCAGTCCAGTTAGTAGTCCAAATTAATTTGGTTTCAGGTTATAAAATCTCTTGACCTCAGGATAAAAAAAAAAAAATGAGCTTTCAAGTTTCCACAAAAGAAAGACGTGTTTTTGTGTATCTTAAGAATTTTTTTTATCTGTATGAAAAAGAAAGTTATTATTGTTTCCAAACAACTCTGAATGAAGTGAAGGGAGGAGCAGACAAACAAGTATAGGGAATGGGCGAGCTGACAGAATCTCAAAGGATAAAATCTCTAGAATAAAATTTACTGAAGAATGAAATATGTTCAAACTGCAGTATACAGGCACCTGCACTGCAACGTGTGATGTCCAGGATTATTTCATTTTATCTCCACATCAGCGCCTTTGAGAAAATTGTTTGCAAAGTTAAAAAAACTTTTTAACACTTTGAAATCTACTCACACAGATCAGCTACTTTCACCATTTTGAAAAGAAAATTTGTTATGCTATGTTATGAACTTAGTTCAATCTTTATAAAAAGTGAAAATAGAATACAGCAATACTGGCTGGGGGGGGGGGGGCATCTATTTGTCTACACTCTACACAAAGTCATACAAACTAACCTGACTGCTTATTGTGTAACCATAACGGCACCACGTAGAAAAGTGCTCGCAGTTAAAAAAGAGGAGATTATAACCAACTTCTCCAATCATGCTCAGTGCATTCTCGACAATTTCACTTGGACTGTTTGCTCTGAAGAAAGAGGTAATAATGTTTAGAAAAATTACAGGCCCATTGAAATAATAGAATCAGAGTATTTGGATATGGGCACCATACCAAAACAAACAAAAGATAAAGACTTCTAGACTATGTAACACTGTATTACGTTGTGGAGCGTGCTAGTATTTTTTAGATAAATGTTATTTTGTGTATTTGGAAGACTTTTGGCCATTATGAAATATACTTCTAGAGCGACGGTTTACATACAGTATCAACGAAGACTCTAAATGTGTATTTATCGTAAGTCACACCTCCAGTTCTGCAAAGCTCAGTTGCATGTGAGTATTTTAGAGAGAAGGAAATGTTGCAGATTTTACTTACCTGAGTGTCAAATAAACGATATTCCCATTTAAAGCATCGCTGTCACCAGCGACATCCCAGAAAAAATGTTTCATCACTGCGGCCTTGCCTAATGCATTACTACTCATGCCGACGACATCGTGTGATCTGGACCGAGCTGATACTCCCCCATCGCCCAGACCAGTCAAATGTACAATTTGTCCATCCCTGTATTCACAGTATAAGACGTTCTTCATGTCATTAAAAATTCATGTCGTGCCATTTTACTTCATGTCTTTAAGTCTGTTATTGATTTATTATATGTTCGCGTAATAAAACATAGGATGTGGTCGCTGCACAGTGGCGACGACGTGTCTGCAGTGACACTATGGTAAACTTTCCAAATGGGATTAAAGAAGTATACAAATACAACAACAACAACAACAGCAAAAAATATTGTACTTTTAAACGGTCTGTGCAAATGAATTTCCCCCATGGGACAAGAAAGTTATTTTATCTTAATATAAATTAATGAACAGACAGAATAAGATATATACGGTGCTGTCAATGTCGATGCTTTAGAATGTCAGTATGTGTCTCTCTCTATCAATACTATCATGCAATAGATGGTGAGAATTGACGAAATATTTGGTTGCAGCAAAGCTTGAAGCAAAGTCAAAAAATGGCAAAAACAAAAAGAAAGCTTGCGTTTGTCTTCCTCTTCCTTTTCGTTTAAGGCATTGTTTTGATTTTATTTCTTACGCCAGGCTTTGCTGCCTACAACTTTTTCTTTTTGCATTTTGACTATAGATGATGAGTATGTCTCTCACTCTCTCATGTAATGGATTATGAGTGCACCTCTCTTTCTTTCATTTATGTTCTCTCCCTCTTCTTTACTTTTTGTTCTCTTTCTTCTTTATTTCTCTGTCTGTTTGTCTGTCTGTGTGCCTGTCTCTCTGTTTGTCTGTCTGTCTGTCTGTCTGTCTCTCTCTCTGTATCTTTCTTTCTTTTATATTTATCATAATACTGTATCTATTTAGTCCGTTAAAAAAACAGCAACAAAAATACTCACTGTTATTGTTATTCATTATTATGAAACTGATTAATATTCCGACAAAGAACTAATTATGAAATGGGTAGAGACAACCTACCTACATACACTCCCCAGTGGGAGTAAAGACCTCTATGAAACTCCACTAAATCTCCTGGTTTCAGTTTTGTCAAGACATCGAGGTTGCGTTTTCTTTTCTGGAATATAAAGAAAGCCATTATTCTTTACACAGAATTCTAACGTGAAGGGATAGATGACTAACTAGTCCAGTGAATGGATGAGCCACAGACGAATAAATTAACCAGACTGGAAACACCTGCTTCAGGCTGTGTCGTTTTTTACGGAATTTCCCGAGTGGCGGCCGTATAACCAACATGGCCGCCGCTCGGAAAATCCGGATTATAGTTCTGTCTGCAGTATAGATTTCTTTTAATTTGTCAAGATTAGTTGTGCATGTATTAATAATGCATTAACTTGCCCATCCTTTGATTTTATTGTCTACATCTGCCTTTTTTTATTGTTATAAATGATGACCGTATGGACTTTTAGCGACTGCTGCATTGTAGCTAAGCTGAAGCGTCGGTCGCAACCGTAAACCTAAAATGGCGTACCTTTCGCTCTTTTGTGACGTCACACTATGGGATCATCCAGTCTGCGTATTTTATTAGTCTGTGGGATGAACTGACAGTATTTCAAAGAATAAATGCACAGTGGAGGATAAAATTTACTACAGAAAAAAACGCTTTTATACTTTAAAATGTACCATCACAGGTGAAATATCTACACCGATTCCAAAGGAATTGTTTGCTCTGCTCTGTTGAGTTTTTGTAGAAATAGAATAGACCATTATTGTGGGCGACGATTTGTCTACACAAAGTCACACAAACTAACCTCATCGTTTGATGCTTCTCCATAACGGCACCACTCAGCAAACTGCTCACTGTTTGAATAGAGGACATTGCATCCAGCTTCTCTAAACTTGCTAAGCCCTGAGTCGACGATGGCCTGTGCACTTTGTGGACCAGATCTAGAGAAATAATGAATAATGCTTAGAAAACAATACTCTCCACGAAATTACAGTATCTGTGTAATTAGATGAAACCACTATAAAAAAACAACAACAAACAACAAAGATAATAACTTTTTAACTGTTTGACATTGTATTACATTGTGCACTGTGCTGTTATTTATACATGACTGTTATTTTTTTGTATTTGACAGACATTTCACTCAGTGAAATATCCTCCAGTGATATGCAAACAGTATCAAGGAAGGCTTTAAATTTGTATTGATCGTCAGTTACTCCCCCAGTTCTTCAAAGTTTAGCTGCATTTTCCATAATTGAGTGATCAGGGAATACTGCAAAGATGCATTTTACTCACCGTCGTTTTTTATCCTTGCCATTGTTTTTATATGCTTTCTTGTCACCAACGACATCCCAGAAGTTATCTATGTACACCATTACTCTCCCAAATATTTCATCTGTCACTCCGGTGCAATAGTTGGAAGAGGTGTGATCTGACACTCCGCCCTCAGTAGTCAAATGTACAATTTTTCCTCCTCCTGTATTCAAAGTACCAGACATTCTCCATGTTATTAAGGATTCACCCCTACCCATATTACTTCATGTTTGAAAACTGTATTGAGTTATGACTTATTCATATAATAATTCATATAATAACACGTAAAATTTAGATACTATATAATATGTAGTCTTGATCTGTCTGTGCAAACGAACTTAGGTCGTGGGATAATAAAGTGATTCTTATATGTTCTTAATAGTCATTTTCAAAGACACAGAAGAAAAGAAATAAGTTGCTGTCATAGTCCCTAAAACAGATTACGAGTATGCCTCCCCTTCTCCGTCTCTCTCTTTCTCTGTTTCTCTTAGTCTCATAATAAATTATATTATATACAATATCTATTTTGTCGTTTCGAAAAAAAAAAATGGTATAATCACCTTTGTTGCCATCGAATACAGTAAAACTAATTCTTATTCAGACAAAGAAATAATTACGACACCTACCAACATACACTCCCCAGTGAGAAAAAGATTTTCCTTTAACCTGGACTGAATCTCCTAGTTTCAGTTCACGCAAGACACGGAGGTTGTGTTGTCTTATCTGAAAGAGAAAGTGTTCTTATTCTTTCCATCCAACTTTAAAGTGAACGGGAGAGAAGACTAACAAGTCCACTGAATGGATGAGCTGACAATATTTCAGTGGGGTGGGAGATAAAATTTACAACAGAATGAAATATGCTGAATTATAGGATATAGTCGGTGCTTGCACTGCACATTTTGATGCCCCAGCACTATCTCATTTTATCTCCACATCGGCATCTTTCGAGAAAATCGCTTGTAGATGTCACAAATCCCAGACTGGGAGATGTAATAATGATTATAACAAGACAACAATCACGAACGAACAAGTTTAACACTTAACAGAACAACCCATCAGACTCACACATTTATTATACATAATAGTTCGTCCATCAGGTATGATGATGACCTTAACAACACCAGAGGAATAAAGAACAGAAATTGTTGAGAATTTCAACACATGGACAATAAAGAGAACTAAAGGACACAGAGGACAGAATGGAAAGACTGTTCTTTCATGACTTATGGCTTCTCATGTGACTGATAAGTCCTATTTTTGCCCTGCAGACCCTTCCGCATAAATGACAAGAGTGCTCCGTTGGTTCAGTACCACTGGGCCTATTCTTGCGCCGATCTCTTTTTTTGATAGCCTGCTGGACTCCGTCAGCTTCCCATGCTTTGCTGCCTCTGGTAAGGGCCGCACTCCAATTTGCACGATCAAGCGAGAGCTTTTCCCACTCACTCACATCAATGGCAAAGGCCTCCAGTGATTGCTTGAGAGTGTCTTTGTAACGTCTCTTTGGGGCCCCAACATTCCTCGTTCCATTGGAGAGCTCAGAGAAGAAGATTTGCTTAGGGAGTCTGGAGTCGGGCATTCTGACAACATGTCCTGCCCAACGTAGCTGAATTTTTTTCAGGTGGCAGAAGATGCTCAATTCCTTGGCACGATTGAGGACCTCAGTGTCTGGAATTTTATCCTGCCATTTGATCCTTAGGATCTTTCTAAGGCAGGCCAGATGAAAGTGATTTAGCTTTCTGGCATGCGATTGGTACACTGTCCAGGTTTCAGGCCCATAGAGTAGGGTGGGAAGGACCACAGCATTGTACACTTTCAGCTTAGTGTCTGTGCGAATGCCGGCAACATCCCATACTCTCTTTCGAAGCCTGCCAAATGCAGAGCTGGCTTGCTGATTCTTGAGAGAATTTCAGTATCAACACGAGCCGCGGAAGACAGTGTACTGCCAAGATAGGTGAAGTTCTCCGACACCTTCAGAAGACTGTCATGGACTTTGATATTTGGGGTCACAGGATACTTGTCGTCTGGAGTAGGCTGATGGAGCACTTCCGTCTTCTTTGTGCTTATTGTGAGGCCAAAGTTGTCACAGGCACTAGAGAACTTATCAACGCAGTTTTGCATGCTATCCTCATCGTGTGCCAGAAGTGCACAATCATCAGCAAATAGTAGGTCACAGACTTGAGTACTTTTGGTTTTGGTTTTTGCCTGAAGTCTCCTGAGGTTGAATAGACTGCCATCAGTTCGGTACTTGATGCTTACCCCTTGAGGAGGAGAGCTAAAGGCTTCTTGTAGCATTGCAGAGAACATGATGCTGAACAGAGTTGGGGCTAAGACACAACCCTGTTTTACCCCATTTGTGACAGCAAAGGGCTCTGAAACACTGCCGTTGCTTTTGACTGCAGCTTGCATGCCATCATGAAACTGGCGCACTATTGTGATGAATTCGGGTGGACACCCAAACTTCGCCAAGATTTTCCAGAGGCCTTCACGACACACTGTGTCAAATGCTTTGGTGAGGTCAACAAATGTGATATACAGCGCTTTATTTTGTTCCATGCATTTTTCCTGAATCTGTCTGGCAGCAAAAATCACATCCGCCGTTCCCCTCTCTTTACGAAAGCCACATTGGCTCTCGGGAAGCAAGTCATTTGACGAGAGGTGATCAAGAAGGCGATTCAGAAGCATTCTTGCCAATATTTTGCCAGCAATTGAAAGTAGAGAGATTCCCCGATGGTTGTCACAGACTTGGCTGTTCCCTTTGTTTTTGTACAGATGGATGATTGAAGCATCTTTGAAGTCCTGTGGCATCTTCCCTGCTTTCAACATATGATTGAACAAGTCGGTCAACCTTTCAATAAGCTTTTCTCCACCGAAGGCATACACCTCGGCAGGAATTGAATCCACGCCTGGTGAATTGTTAAAGGACATCTGATTTGTGGCAGTTCGGGTCTCATTTGCTGTGAATGGCTTGGCAAGAGCTGCATTAATAGGAGTCTGAGGGAGGCGGTCAATGGACTCAGTATTTATATTTGATGGCCGATTTAGCACACCTCCGAAATGTTCTGCCCAACGCTGAATTATGGCATTCAATTCAACAATGCGTGTTGAACCATCTGACGCAAGAAGTGGCGTAGTGCCAGAGCGGGATGGTCCAAACACAGCTCGGAGGCTCTCAAAGAACTTTCTAGTGTTGTTTGTGTCGGCATATTTCTGAGTTTCTCTTACTCGCTCTTCAAGCCAGTCATTTTTCATTTTCCTCAGCTTCTTCTGGAGTACACCCTTACATGCACGCAGTGCATCAGCTTTTGCTGTGGAAAAGGGGTCACTGCAGTGAGCTTGGATGAGACTATTTTTTTCTTTGATGAGCACTTTGATTTCATTATCATTATCATTGAACCAGTCCTGGTGCTTGCGGACAGGAAAACCAACTGTGCTGCTGGCGCAAGAGTGTACAGTCGTATTCAGGTCAGTCCAGCTCTGTTCAATGTTCTCAGGGTCAAAAGTCACGCAATCCAATTTTGAGGAGAGTTCTGATGAGAGCTCACTCTGTTTCTCAGCTGAGCAGAGTTTTGAAACATTTAGGCGTTTAGGTGGCGCTTTCCCTTGAGGGCGTCTATTGCGCCTCAATGTTAGTCTGAGCTTGCAAACAATGAGTCTGTGGTCAGTTCCACACTCGGCACCACACATCGCCTTTGTTACAAGGACATCCTTTCTGTCAGTCTTCCTCACAATGACATAGTCTATGAGATGCCAATGCTTTGAGCGGGGATGCATCCATGACGTTCTGTTTCTCACGGGGAGACTAAAATTTGTGTTGGTAATGAACAGGCCAAATTCAGCGCACAAAGTAAGTAAGCGCAACCCATTGTTATTGCATGAACCAACTCCATGAAGGCCCAAAAACATTTGGCCACGCTGAGATTTCGGAGCCAACCCTAGCATTGAAGTCCCCCAAGAGAATCAGCTTATCAGCTGCCGGGACAGAGCATATGACAGATTCTAGATCAGAATAGAACTTGTCTTTGGCTTCATCTGGGTTTGTCATGGTGGGCGCATATGCGCTAATGAGAGTGGCTGACTGGCTTTTCCCAACTGGGATCCTGAGTGTCATTAGCCTGTCATTTATTTCAATTGGCATGGACTGCAAGTTTCTGACAAGGTCATTTTTAATTGCAAACCCAACACCATGCTGTCTCGGTTCGACTGCACCCTTGCCTTTCCAGAAGAAGGTGTATCCACCACTGAGCTCTTTGAGTTGGCCACTATCAGGGAGTCTGGTCTCACTGAGTGCCACTATGTCCAGGTTGTACCTGCTGAGCTCAATGGCAATAAGTGCAGTGCGTCTTTCCGGGTTGTTTGAGTTGTCCTGTAGTGTGCGTATATTCCAGGCTCCTAGCCTGAGTAAGCTGAATTTCTTTTTGTTTCGACCGCAAAAAGGGATCCCCACTGGTCGCGGTATACCAGTGAGGGTGATGTGAAGTGGGCTTTCTTTAGGGCACCTTTTCTAGCCCCTTCCTCAGTTGAGGTGAGCAGTGCTATCCTTAAATAAGGCTGCTCAGCTACTGTGGGTGCTGCCTCCCCACGCCTCCACTTCAATCGACGATGAAGCGACCATAGCCCACAGCCACCAACGTGTAGGTCTGCTCTAACAACTTCCAGTCTATCCAAACCTGCTGCCACCGCACTCGCCCATCGCCGTTGGAATTTTGAGAGGAAAGAAGACGAGACAAAGATGAAAGAAGACGAGGTGAGTGTTAAGACTGGCGCAAAGAATTTGTTTTTAGTGAGAAAGATCTGCGTTTATACATAAACATAAAGATAATAGCGCAAATACAGACATTATATTATTCAATTCAACTGCCGTACAACGGCCTTCTCCCTTACGCACACTTCCTCGGGTCCACAACCCGGTAGTTACTTTCTAAAGACACTTCGGTCTCAGCTTCTCCTCTCCATGTCTTAATAGCACATTAATATTTCAATGGCACCGCAGTCTCTCAATAGCCCCTTCCTATTGCCATAACACATTAGCATTCCAATAGCACATCAACATGGCAATAGCACATTAGCATTTCAATAGCACATCAACATGGCAATAGCACATTAGCATTTCAATAGCACATTCACAATCATATATACGTCCCTGTCGTTGGCCAGACTGCCACGACTCATGTGCCTCTACTGTCCTGCACCGACAGCTTCACTTCTGGCCTATGTGTGGCCTCCGGCCCTATGCTGGCCTATCCCCTGGGCTCACCGTAGGTGGCGCTCTTCGGCCCGACCTCGGCACCTACAAGAATAACATTACATTGGTATAATACCATACCACTTCTATTCACTTCACCCCTCCTTACAACTCATGAAGCGTACACACAATAGTTCACATTTCACTCACCAAACATCTTACGGTAACACACCACCGTAGTACACTCACTCTCGCTACAAATCCATGAACTCAACTTACATCTATCGCTCATGGCGCACACTGCTATATACACGAAATATCATAAAAACCACAGAAAAACTGTGGGGTCGCAGCAGGGCTATAAGCAAAGTCAAAATTGAGCAAAAAGAAAAGGTTGTATGTTGCGAAGCCCCGCGTGAGAAATAAAACCCAAACAGTACAAAGCAAACTAAAGAGAAGACAGAAAATGCATAAATTTTCGGCTTTCGCCTTTGTCAAGTGAAAAAAAAACAAAAAAACGAACAATAAAAGACTTCAACAGGAACGAAGTGAAACAGTTTACTTAGCTGCGAGTTCTCGCTTCTTTAGCAGCACCAAAGCACGTCCGTCCGCCAAAAGCATGGAAGCAGGAAGTGACGCAATTGGTTAGTAACCAAGATGAAGGCGCCATATAGTGCCTCACAGCACAAGACAGGGATGGTGCGCAATGTCAGGAGTCGCAGTAAATGAAAAGAAAAAGAAAAAGAGATTAAAAAAATAAAAATAAATAAATAAATAAATAAACAAATAGATAAATAAATGAAAGAAAATAATAATAATAAAGAAAATTATATATAATATATATATATTGATATTAGCAACAGTGGAATTATCGAAGGCAATGTTGGACATTGATGCCATGGGGAGTGATAGTGCCGAGCTGGAAAATTAATCGTTGTTCGGTTTCAAAGCGTACATCAGCGCCTGCATGACAAGACTTGAGCCCCAGAATTTGAATGTCGTTGGGTGGCTCATGGTCTGGTCGATTAAAATGGACAGAAACAGGCTTTCCATTTCGATTTTCAATGTCACGGAGGTGCTCCCGAAACCGAGTGTGAAGCTGACGTCCCGTTTCACCAATGTACAACATATGACACCTGGCACAGCGGATAGCATACACCAGATTGCGACTATGGCAAGTGAAGCCTTCCTTAATGCTGAACGTCGACAAAGGGCACTCGATGGAAGACGATTGAAGGACATGTGTGCACGTTTTGCAACGAGAATTGCCACACGGTTTAGTACCGCAACGGTCAGTGTGAATGAGCCTGCTCCGGACCAAAATGTCTTTTAAGTTTTTGGATCGTCTATATACCAGCAGAGGAGGTGTTGCATCAAGCATGTCATTGAGGCTCTGGTCAGCCCTCAAGATAGAGAGATTTCTAAGGAGGACTTGCTTAATAGGAAAAGACTGGGGGTGATAAGTGAAAACTAGTTTGATACGATTATCTTCCCTCCTTTGTCTGGGAGTGAGGGCATCCAGCCTACTGATATTACGGGCCCTCGATCAGGCTTTATTGTCAATGACTTTCATCCATCCATCAAATACACCTCCCATATTTCTACCGATTCCATCGACTTTTTGGACATCAAGGTCTCATTGACACCCACGGGACTGTCCACATCTGTGCATTATAAGGACACGGACAGCCATACGTACTTACATTATGGTTCTTCTCACCCGCGTTCTTGCAAGGATGCCATTCCCTTTTCGCAATTGCTCCGTTTGCGTCGTCTTTGCCAATCGGATGCAGACTTTGCCATTGAAGGCAAGAGGATGTTAGAATTTTTTCGTCTTAGAGGTTATCCAGAACATGTTCTGGATAAAGCCTGGTCGAGGGCCCGTAATATCAGTAGGCTGGATGCCCTCACTCCCAGACAAAGGAGGGAAGATAATCGTATCAAACTAGTTTTCACTTATCACCCCCAGTCTTTTCCTATTAAGCAAGTCCTCCTTAGAAATCTCTCTATCTTGAGGGCCGACCAGAGCCTCAATGACATGCTTGATGCAGCACCTCCTCTGCTGGTATATAGACGATCCAAAAACTTAAAAGACATTTTGGTCCGGAGCAGGCTCATTCACACTGACCGTTGCGGTACTAAACCGTGTGGCAATTCTCGTTGCAAAACGTGCACACATGTCCTTCAATCGTCTTCCATCGAGTGCCCTTTGTCGACGTTCAGCATTAAGGAAGGCTTCACTTGCCATAGTCGCAATCTGGTGTATGCTATCCGCTGTGCCAGGTGTCATATGTTGTACATTGGTGAAACGGGACGTCAGCTTCACACTCGGTTTCGGGAGCACCTCCGTGACATTGAAAATCGAAATGGAAAGCCTGTTTCTGTCCATTTTAATCGACCAGACCATGAGCCATCCAACGACATTCAAATTCTGGGGCTCAAGTCTTGTCATGCAGGCGCTGATGTACGCTTTGAAACCGAACAACGATTAATTTTCCAGCTCGGCACTATCACTCCCCATGGCATCAATGTCCAACATTGCCTTCGATAATTCCACTGTTGCTAATATCAATATATATATATTATATATAATTTTCTTTATTATTATTATTTTCTTTCATTTATTTATCTATTTGTTTATTTATTTATTTATTTATTTTTATTTTTTTAATCTCTTTTTCTTTTTCTTTTCATTTACTGCGACTCCTGACATTGCGCACCATCCCTGTCTTGTGCTGTGAGGCACTATATGGCGCCTTCATCTTGGTTACTAACCAATTGCGTCACTTCCTGCTTCCATGCTTTTGGCGGACGGACGTGCTTTGGTGCTGCTAAAGAAGCGAGAACTCGCAGCTAAGTAAACTGTTTCACTTCGTTCCTGTTGAAGTCTTTTATTGTTCGTTTTTTTGTTTTTTTTTCACTTGACAAAGGCGAAAGCCGAAAATTTATGCATTTTCTGTCTTCTCTTTAGTTTGCTTTGTACTGTTTGGGTTTTATTTCTCACGCGGGGCTTCGCAACATACAACCTTTTCTTTTTGCTCAATTTTGACATTGGTATATACAGTATCAAGGACTTCCACATTCCTCACATATACTTATTTACATCATGGTAATAGACGAATATAATACATCAATCATAATTATCAATCATCGTTCCACCTACCAGTCATCACTGGAAAAACCACTACTCCCAAGTCTTCCGACTGCTCTCCTTATGTTCGCCCTCTGGGTCTTTCTCCTGCGTCCGCTCTCTAGGACGTCTTAGTGTGCAGTGATAGTAATACAGCGCTCTCGCCTCATTCAGACCCCCCAACTCACAACATGCACGCTTTAACGTTAACTAACGGAAGTCAATATAGGTGAGCAGCCTCACTATCCCGTGAGTCATTCCCCCACTTCCATGCCCCCGTAATCTCTGAATTCCGCTCACTCCACTCGTGACAGTAGAGTTGTGTGGTTAAATTTTACAAAGTATTAAAACAAATTTTTAACATTTTAAAATCTACTATCACAATCATGTGAGTTATGTTCACAAATTGAAAAGGAATAATATTGTTTCCTCTGTGGTGTTCATGTTTTATATTAGTGGGCTTGATAAGTATAAAATTTGGGTACAGTCGTTCGAAAATGGTAGTAGCATGAAACTTGGCATAAATATAGTCCAGACGGGGTATTTTAAGAAAAAGGTGTTGGCCACGAAAAATTTTCAAAATGGCGCCCAAAATTCAAGATGGGGGACACATAATAGAAATGGGCTACCTAATACATCTTGTGTATAAAATTAAAGGTTTCAAATAAAAGCTGCATCTCAAAATATGTAACTGTGATGTTGGAAAGAATAAATCTTCATTATATAATGTTTTGGAGACAAATAAAACTTCAAAATAGATGCCAAATTTGAAAATTGAAATTAATAGATTAAAATTTATCCATATCATCCCCCACCCCCCGCCAGAATTTACTATTCATTATTAAATATATATTGTTATTAATAAATTAATATTCAAATATTATTTGAGTTGTGTGTTGTGTGAACTGATGTGAGTTGTGAACTGCGCCTAACAGGCTGCGTTACAATTTGCTCTGAGATGTTGTTTCTGTAAAGCGCATAGAGCATTTTAAATTTTAAATGGATATGCGCTATATAAATGCTATACATTATAAATTAAAAATGGCCACCGTTGTGATTGTTTCTGAGTATAGAAAAATGGCGCAGAAATTGACCATTTAATTACGAAGTGTTTATCTGTCGATACTGTCGGATAAGATTTCCCCTAGGATTTTTTTTTATCCGTCAACATAAATTCTGTATTTGCGAGCCATGTCCCCTGATTCGAACCTTTCTCCGTCTTCCTCCTTTGTTCCGTTCATCCCGACGCGATCAACGTTCGTATTGGGCGAGTGTTGAAAACGATATTGAAATTGGAGAGACTTGGAATTTTATTGATTTAATAGATACATACGAAGGTTCAGATCTAATGTTTTGAGATGGGTTTCTTAGTTTGGTTATGCTTATTTAGTAAGACTTTCCTCACAATTGCTCAGAATCCTCAGTGGCGTAGTGGTAACATCTCTGCTTATCAATCAAGCGGCCGTGGTTCGATTCTCAGCATGGTATTTTTTTTTTTTTTATAAGTCTTTTTATTAGGCATCAATCTTTTTTTTTTTAAACCCAAGAACAATAACGGAAGAAATCTAGTTTTTTTTTTTGGTATCTACAGCTGTCAATCGGGGGACCGTGTTTCGATTCTCAGCAGGGTAGGTTTTTTTGTGTCTTTTCTTATAAAAGTCTTTTTATCAGTAATCAATCTGTTTAGTAATTTTTTTTAAAAAATCCAACATTATTAGGAATAAATCCAGTTTGCTTGTTTGTTTGTTGCTGTTGTTGTTGTTGTCATTAGTCAACACCAATACCCGCGCATAAACCCGAGCTTTATCCGCCGATACTGTTGGCTGCCTAAGATCTGCCGATAGTGTTGCCGGATAAACCCAAGTATCCGCCGATAGTGTTGGCGGATAAAGCTGGCCAATATCCGTCAACATTATCGGCGGATAAACCTGGGCAGTATCCGCCGATAATGTTGACGGTAAAATTGCAGCCATTTTATTATGCAGAAATATTTGACATGTTCACTCTTTCATGTTCAAATAAAGAAAATAACTCTGCAGTCTTTGACGGTGTTTGAGAGCAGGGGAAAAGCCTGAAGCAGGAGTGTGCAGTTTTGGCTGATCTTTTTCTTAATGCTGAATCCGTCAGTTCGACTTGAACGAACTTTTCAAATACAGCCATCCCCCACATCCATCAGAAACAATTGAAAATTATATAGAATTTCAGAAAGCACACATTATCAGCATATGTGCAGAGTTTATAGAGAACAAGTAATGTCAACCATAAACTGATGCATTGATTATAGATGGCTCTGTTTTCGTTCGTCAAAGTAGAAGACACTTTTCAAGAGGATTCAGAAATCAGTTTTTCCGACAAAAAAAAATTGATGTTCCTGAATAGAGACAAGCACATGTTGATAAAATGTTTGATCAATATAAATCTGACAGTCAGAAGGCCTATGCAAGAAACCGAGAAGGGGGTGGGCAGAGGTAAAGTGACATCAACTGGAGGGGTGCCCAAGAGCTGCCTACATTTATTTACAAAACAATGACAACAAATCAGAGTTAGATCTATTTCCTCTGCTGGGTAGCAGTATACATAACATACAAAATGGCATTGTATAGCAAGAAATGAAAACAGTGTACAACAAGATAGCCAAAATATCACAAAAACCACAGAAAAACTGTGGGGTCGCAGCAGGGCTATAAGCAGAGTCAAGATTGGGAACATACAACCTTTTCTTTTTGCCCAGTTTTGAACAAGATAGCCAAGCAGACCACCCCTTGCACATTATGCAAAGGCCGATTAAAGAACATTCGTGCATATGACAGCCCCAGTTGAATGCATCTGTTTTACAAATGCCTGTATTCCCTCAAATCACACAGACATGACAACTATTGCTGTGTCATTTTTACCGACTTAAACTCCCCCGACTGCAGCAACTTTGAGTCTCTTTTGTCTAATCAAGAAAAGCCATCTATAAACGATCAAGCAAGAACTCTTGTAGCATCAAAATGCAAAGTAATTTTCATTCGTGCTCTTTGCGGTTGTGATACTACGTCAGCCTTCAGAAGGAAAGAACATTTCTTTTCTTCAGATGTAGAAAGACATGGAACGTTCTTTCCAGATGCATCAGAAACCATTGCTGAAGTGATCAGATTCCGAGTGAGTGTTGGTAATAACGACTTTTAGAAGATAGAGAGATTGTAGAGAGGTCGTCCTATTTACAAAATGTTGATAATGCCATAAATGGTCTCTCACTCAGTTCAACATTTTGCCACCAACAAAACTAGAACTGATAGGTAACATTCACAGAGCAGCTTACCAGGAGGTATTGTGTGCGGTCAAGCTCTTGACCAAAGCCTGTGACTATCCTTGCCAGACTTTGCAGTAAAAACACGTGCAGAGCATCTACATTCTCATCATGACGGATAGTTGCACTCATTGCTGAAGTGATGAAAACAGACACCTTGGCTGGAAGAACTCGCCATTGCACATGTCCACAGGCAACAAAGATGATGACCTGCGGAATCCCGGGACTGTGTTTTCAGTAGAGAACTTGCACTAAGTTGCAAGCAAAATAAGTACCTTCAGTACTGAACTGCTGGCCGTTCACATTTCCACCTTTTCATTAATGAGGGATATGGAGCGATTTCTTAATTACGAGAACGAAGTCTTTAGAGTGGTTATCAATTTTTCTTGGTGACGCTTCATATGCCATTAATACGTTTGCTGAGAAATTCGTTGTCGGTATTTGGCCTACGAGTGGACGCCATCTCCCTGACTCTATCTTGAAATCGTACTAATATATTCTCACAACTGCTGATGACAACTGTGTTTTGCCAAATATTGTGCGTGTGTGCGGGTTGGGAAAAAAAAGAGGAGGGGGGGGGGGGGGGGGGAGGGTGTCAGAATTTTTCAATATTTTGCTAATGGAGAAGTTAGGTAAAAGTACAATATTTTTATTATTTATAACTATAACTAAAATGTATTTATGATACGGAATGCACTTCAACTTAAACAATTGTCCTCCTGCCCTTGTAACATTCCCACTCTGTGCGGTTTTAGAACAGGGCCAGTGATACAATGATCTGTTTTTCCTGCTAGAGCCAGTTTTTTTTTTTTTTAATGTAGGTCGTTTCAATGAAAAAATCTGACCAAAATACCATGCCGGGCCAAATATGGTACACGGCATTTCTTCCAGAGAGACGCTTCTTGCCAAGGTCAGGATGAAAACACTGCCTGAAACCTAGGTAGCCTATAACTGTAAGCAAATGAGGTGACTAGTCATCTTCTGTCTCTGTGCCAACAATCACCACCATGACAAACGCAGTCTCAGTCAGGCAGTTTACTGTCGATTGTGTCGCTCGTTGACATTTTTTATTATCACTTCGAACACGGCTGAGGTCTGCCAACGGGGGTATTCTGACCGAAGTGGTAAGTAGTGGTCTCAAGAAATCCTCAACGACTAGTTTCAGTACCGAGGTCGTTGCAAGTTGGTCAGTTAGTTCATCGCCGGCTAAAATTGTGCCTCCCTCAGTATTTCTCAAGTTTGAAACGTATCAGGGGCTCAGGTACTAAAGGTTATCGATGATGTTGTCACGACACAAGTGGTAATGTCAAAAAGGATCGCTGGCTAGACTCAGTATCGGGAGTGTCCAGAATCGACACCGACTAAGGCATTTCTCAGCTCTTAGTAGCGAAACATCTCCGCCTCCCGTAAAAAATGTTCAATTGCCATCATGTGGCTTTACACGGAATTAAAATCAGTGACCATCTAAGTATTCATATCAGAATAAAATTTTTGATATATATACTGAAACAAGGACTGGACATCCTTATGTAAAAATCTCGCTTGGACATTTTTTGGGTTTAGTTTTTTGTTAAATTATATTGATAATGAACGAAACAGGCTTGATAAGGACAAGGCTATGTCACTTATAACACATTTTGCTGTAAACTCGATGCTGCGCTGCCAAGGAAGAGAAATTATGGATTAATATATTGTTGGCGGCCATCTTGGATTTTGCTGCCATGTTTGATTTTTTTTTTTTTTTGTGGCCAACACATTACTCTTAAACACTGTCACGAGTGGAGTGAGTGCAATTAAGGGGATTGCTACAGAGCGGGTGTAGAATAAGAAGAGCTCACGACAGACGGATAGGAAAAGACGTGAAAGGGGGAGAGTAAAAATAACTCACGTAGACAAGTGGGAAACGCGTGCGTGTTATGAGTGGTGTGGGAGTCTGAATGAGGCGAAAGCGCTGTGTTACTATCACTGCAAGTTAAAAGGTCCTACTGAACGGACGCTAGTAAGAGAGCCCAGCGGGCGGACATAAGGGAAGCAGTCGAGAGACCAGTGAGAGAGTTTTGCCAGTAATGACTGGTAGGTAGAATGTTGATTGATAATTATGATTGATGTATTATATTATATTCGTCTATTACCATGATGTAAATAAGTATATGTGAGGAATGTGGAAGTCCGTGATATTGGATATAGCAATGTGCACCATGAGCGATAGATGAAAGTGAGTTCATGGATTTGTAGCACGAGTGAGTATTGTGTACTCCGATGGAGGTGTGTTACCGTAAGATGTGTGGTGAGTGAAATGTGAACTAGTGTGTGTACGCTTCATGGGTTGTAAGGAGAGGTGGAGTGAATAGAAATGGAAGAGTGTTATACCAATGTAATGTTATTCTTGTAGGTGTCGGGGACGGGCCGAAGAGCCACCTCGATGAGCACAGGGGATAGGCCAGCATAGGGCCGGAGGCCACACATAGGCCAGAAGTGAGGCTGTCAGTGTAGGACAGTAGAGGCACATAAAGTCGTGGCAGTCAGGCCACGGACAGGGACGTAGATATGAGAGTGAATGAGATACTATATTATTGATACTATATTATTGCCATGTTAATGGGCTATGGAAATGATAAAGTGTTATTGCCCTGCGGAGATGCGAGTGGAATATTAAGGTGTATGACAATAGAAAGGTGATATTGAGAGACGGCGGTGCCAGCGAATTATTGTGCCATTAAGACCCTGAGGGGAGAGGCTGAGGCCGAAGTGCCTTTAGGAAGTAAATACCGGATCGTGGATCCGAGGAAGAGTGCATGTGAGAGTAAGGCCGTTGTACGGCAGTTATTTACAATAATATAATGTATGTAACTGCGCTATTATATGTATAATTATGTTTAATAAATGTGTGAGTCTGATGGATTGTTCTGTTAAGTGTTAAACTTGTTTGTTCGTGATTGTTGTCCTGTCATAACTTATTACATCTCCCAGTCTGGGATTTGTGACACTGGGGGCTCGTCCTGTTTACCTGTGGTCATTTTGACATTGTATATTCGTTATATCTAGTTGTTTTTCTGTTGTGCTAGGAATTTGTGCTGTTGTCTTTTGTTCGTTGGATGAATGGACATTTCATGATATGGTTTATGTATTTTTATGAATATGTATTGATGCATGTATTTTGATGAATATGTATTAATGTGTACTTAAATTTCTGCAGAGAGTGTGTGTGCCAGCCTGTAGAGGTCAAGCAGCCAGAGCTCCGAGAAAGGGGAGAAAGTAAAGTCAAAAAAGTGAAAGTTAAGTGAAAATTTTGTACCCTGGATTGAGGGCTGTCTTTTCATCTGTCTGTTTCCCTGTTTTTGCTGTTTTTGTCGTTGTAATTGATTGTACGGGCGGTGGCGCGGGTTTACTGTGTTGAACTTAGTTTATCCTTTTAAAAAAAGGTGTGGGAAACTTGAAACTTCGTTCATCACAGTGAACAGTTCTGTAGGGACCTGTATTTTTGTTTAGATTGTGTCGTTCCATCTTCCTCGTTGTTTTAGGAAGACGTCTCTCTTGTCCCTCTCTTCCCTATCTGTAAATACGTTCTTTTTTTTCAGACTCTGTTCTTGTTCGTACCTTGTAGTGTAATCGGCGTAGTTAGGTTGCATTTTTTTTCCCATTATAGTTTTTTTTTTATAGAAGCTTTGTCCTAGTCTGGTTCGTTGTTCTTGACGTACTTGTGGTCCTTCTACTGAATTTCTTCATTCTTGTCTTTTCTACTCTTTTTTTTATTATTAATAGTGCTAGACATTTTATGAACGTAGAATTAGTTAGAGATAGTATGTTATAAAATGTTTTGTAGGTAATCTTCTGAATTGCATTTGAAAATAGCGGTTGTTATTATAGTGACATAACTTCAGGTCTCTGGTCGTGTCGTTAGTGATCATACCGACAGGGTGGTTATTCTCATAATACATACCATAACCATAAATCTGTGAAATGGCGGAACTCCAACAATTAATGAAGTTGGGTAAGGAACTTGGCCTTGAGGGAGAAGAGCTACGCGGCTGGATTAAAGAACAGCAGGCGGATTTGCGCGATGAGCGTGCTAAGGATAGAGAGCGAGAAAAAGAGGCTCAAGAGCGACAGAGAGAAGAGGAAAGAGAGGCTAAGGCTCAGCAGCAGGAAAGAGAGGCTAAGGCTCAGCAGCAGGAAAGGGAGTTTAAGCAACAGGAAAGAGAGGCTAAGGAACGGGAGCAGGAGAGGGAGTTAAAGTTAAGGGAGATAGAAGCTCAAGAACGGGAGATAAAGTTAAAGGAGATAGAGGCGCAAGTAAAGATCGCAGAATTGGAAATCAAAAAGAATGCGCCAACAGAAACAGTTGAGCGGCAGGGGCAAAATAAAGGTGGCGTTAGAATTAAGCTGCCTACGTTCGACGACCGGAAGGACGACATAGACGCCTTCCTTTACAGGTTTGAACTGAACGCACAATTGCAATGGGGGGAGAATAAACAGCTATGGTCCACGTACCTGGCTTCCTTGTTGCAGGGGCGAGCGTTAACCTACTTTAAAGAGCTACAGCGCGAAGACGTGCAAGATTACGATAAGTTGAAGGCTTTGCTGCTTCGCCGATTTGCGCGTACCGAGGAATATTTCCGGGAGCAGTTTAGGCGAGCACGTGCGGATACCAAGGAGGACTTTGCTGCCTTCGTCGCGAGACTAACAGAATATTTCGCGAATTGGATAGACTTGGCGCATGTGGGCACGGATTTTGCTAAACTGAAAGACCTAATGATCCGTGACCAGCTGTACGCGTCGTGCCATAAGGATCTGGTCGCTTTCCTGAAAGAAAACGAACCCGCGACGGTGCAGGAGGCGTCTAAGTTGGCGGAGGCGTACCGTACGGCACATCCGTCCAAACCAGTCGCCAGGGCGTACGTCCAAGATGCTGGGTACGTCGCCGTTGTTGAGGGGTCGCCGGCAGGACTTAGGGACAGGTCGCGTCAGCGTGGTGCCTATAGTGGGCAAGCCCAGGGGCAGCGTAGGGGCTGTCGCCAGTCACCTGCATATGGATCCGGTAAGTTGGACCGAGCAGGAGGGTTAGGTCGCGGTAATGGCCGGGGGCGATTTGTGACCTTTGCCGATGACCGACGGCATAGGGACTTTAGTTCCGGTCGCGATGGGTCACGGGGACCCAGGCCTAGTGCAGCACAGGGAGCGGAGTGTTGGACTTGCGGACGCGTGGGTCACTTTTCACGCGAGTGTAGGGCCGCGAAGTGTTGGAACTGCGGAAGAGCAGATCACATCAGCGTGAATTGCCCTGCAGGTAGGATAGCGGCGAACGTGGACAGTAGCTCCAGTCCATGTTCCCCTAATAAATTTCATCATGCGGCTGCGTGTGTTACATCGGACAACGGAGGCGGACAGTATTCTAAGTGTCCCAGTTGCGAGAAGTTATCTTCCGGTGTTTTACCTTGTGGGAGAAAGATCCCCGTTATAAATTCATGTCATACAGGAGGTGGTCTTAGGGTTTATCCGGGGTTTGTTGGGGACAAACCGGTCTCAGTTTTACGAGATACAGGATCTACCGTTGTGGGAGGGCATAGGGACTGCATTCGGGATTCACAGCTTACAGGTGAGACTGTCCCGTGCATCCAATTTTCGGGGGCCATTGAGAAATTGCCCATGGCAAGAATAATGATAGATACGCCTTTCCTTAGCGGGGAAGTCGAGGCAGTCGTTGGTTGTTTTCCAGGCGCCCAGCTCATCATTGGGAATGTATCAAGGGTGGTTTCCCCTT
The DNA here is from genome assembly GCA_963931925.1 of Onchidella celtica. NCBI lineage: Eukaryota > Metazoa > Mollusca > Gastropoda > Systellommatophora > Onchidiidae > Onchidella > Onchidella celtica. Next base: position 6,324,396 of record OZ007577.1, read on the forward strand.
CCGAGGAGAATGTGCAGGCATGGTCGCAATCAAAAGGTATTGACTTTTGTGCCGCAGTCGAAACACGTCGACGGGTAGCTGATAAAGATAAGATTAGACCTTTGGCGACGCCAGCGGTCAACCTAGATATCACGCCAGAGCGCTTGGCGAGATTACAGAGGGAGGATCCATCATTAAGCCCATGTTTTGGGGAAGCGCGAACCGAGAAAACCAGGAAATATAAGAACGGGTCATCGTCTTTTTTTGTGCAGGCGGGCATTCTGTTCCGTATGTACGTCACGGTGGCTTCCGTTCAAAAGCAGGTCGTCGTGCCACGGTCGTTAATTGCGACAGTATTGCGTCTGGCCCATGATGTTCCATTAGCGGGTCATATGGGAAGTGCTGTAACCAAGGAAAGAGTTCTGAAGTATTTTTATTGGCCGTCGATACATAGAGATGTACGGATGTATTGTAAGACGTGCAGTGCGTGCCAAAAGACGACGCATAAGGGTCGTACACCCCAGGCTCCTCTTCAAAAGATCCCCACGGTTTCGGAACCGTTCAAAAAGGTTTCGATAGACCTTGTTGATTTAAGAGAAAGATTATCTTCAGCGCGCACTATAGCAGAAGAAGCTGCTAGGATCGCTTCAAAAAGAGCAAAGGCCTATAAAGATAGAGGGTCCAAACTTCCAATTTTTAAGCCAGGAGACAAGGTTTTGTTGTTGTTACCTACGGATCATATATATATGGCCTTTAGCGTCTTTACAGACGGTCTTAGCAGCTAGAATATTCACTTTCATTTTGACTGACAGCTTCTCTCGTGGCTTATTCTACCAATGTTTGACCCGAGAGTGCGATGGCAGTGATTGCAGGTCAGTCTTTTGGGTTCACTTTGGCGAGTGTTTTCATTCCGCCTCTGTCGTTTTGTCAGGTATGTTTCTTTTGCCTTGAAGTCTATTGCGAGCGTGCCACTGCGCAATTTTTGTCTCCATCTGCTTCGATCATTTGCAAGGTTCTCCCATTCATTGGGGTCGATGTTGAATGCTTTCATCGTGACCTTGCAAGTGTCTTTGAATCGCAGATGTGGCCTACCTCTGGGTCGGTTGCCAGTAGCAAGTTCCCCGTAGAGAATTTGTCTGGGGATGCGATCATTTTCCATACGGTGGAGATGTCCAAGCCACCGCAGTCTTTTTTTGCCTAGGAGAGCCTGAGTTGATGGAATGTTGGCTCGGCTCAGAACTTCGATATTTGAGATCCTGTCTTGCCACTTGATCTTGAGAATTTTGCGTAGGCAGCGCAGGTGGAAGGAGTTGAGGGATCTTTCATGTTTGGAGTAGGTGGTCCATGTCTCTGAGCCATACAGCAGGGTGCTTAGGACGCAAGTTTGGTACACGAGTACCTTTGTTTTGATGGTCAGCTTGCTATTGTTCCACACCCTTTTTGAGAGTTTGCCAAAAGCTGTGGCCGCCTTTCCTATTCTGGCATTTATTTCAGTTGTTATGTCTGTGCTACCACTGATGGTTGAGCCTAGGTAGCAGAATTTTCCCACTTGCTCCAGAGGAGAGCCATTCAGCATGATTGGTTTGGGGTTTCTCAAGCCTTGTGTCAAAACTACAGTTTTTGAGACACTGATCTTTAGCATGAATTTGTCACAGGCTTTGGCAAGGCTATTGATGAGAGCCTGGAGCGTGGTTTCATCGTGGGCCACGATTGCAGCATCATCTGCGAAGAGGAGCTCTTGTAACATAATATGCTCTGTACGAGATTTTGCTTTTAGTCTGGCAACATTAAAAATGGAGCCGTCCACTCTGGTGTTAATAAGTACTCCACCTGAACATTGACCAAAGGCATTCTTGAGTAGGGCTGCAAAATATATACCAAATAAGGTAGGAGCAAGAACACATCCCTGCTTCACACCGCTGTTTACAGCAAATGAATTGGATGTGCAGCCCTCAAAGTTGACACATGCCCTCATGTCAGTGTGGAAGGATGCAATAAGTTTTAGCAATGTTGGTGGACAGCCTATGGATTTAAGGACTGCATACAGGCCAGATCGGCTTACGGTGTCGAAAGCCTTTGTTAGGTCCACAAAGCATGTTATAAGCGGCCTGTTTTGTTCTTTACATTTTTCTTGGATTTGCCGAAGTGCAAATATCATGTCAATAGTTGATCGTTTGCTTCGAAAGCCACATTGTGTTTCTGGTAAGACTTTTTCCGCCAGTTGTTGAAGGCGGCAGAGGATGACGCGAGCAAAAGCCTTTCCAGTAATGCTGAGGAGGGATATGCCTCGATAGTTGTTGCAGTCGCCTTTGTCTCCTTTGTTCTTGTAAAGTGTGACAATTTTGGCGTCTCTCATATCATGTGGTATCACGCCTTCTTTCCAACACTGCAGTAACAGATTATACAGGTGTGGTAATAGTGGGCCTTTTAGGTCTTTTAATACCTCTGCAGGAATGTTGTCACTTCCTGTGGCTTTTCCAGCAGACAGGTGGTCGATTGCATTGGAAAGCTCGACTAAGGAAGGTTCAGCGTCAAGTTCGGCCATTATTGGCAGTTTTTGGAGGTGTTCCTCAAAATCTGGTGGAATATTTTTCTCAGTTGAATACAACAGAGAGTAATGCTCTACCCACCTATTCAGTTGTTCATTTTTATCTGTGATGGGTTCACCATTTACAGACTTAAGTGGGGCGCTTTTGGTGATGATTGGCCCAAGAGCTACTTTCATCTGACTAAAGGCGGTTTTCATATCTCCCTTTTCATTTGCCTCTTGTATGCTGTTACACAAGTCTGTCCAGTATTTGTTGGCGCAACGTCTTACCTCCAGCTGAAGTTTAGCTTTTGCATTTTTCAAACAAGTTTTTGTACTCTGATTGCAATTTTTGTTATACTCATTGAAAGCAGATTTCTTTTGCTCAATGAGAGGTAGGAGAATTTCGCTGTTCTGGGCTACCCAGTCATTGTTTGAAACTTTATGCTGTCCAAAAGACTTGATGGCACAGTCATGAATTTTTGAACTGAGAGTGTTCCATGTTTCATCTACCGAGTCACATTGGGTGACATTATCCATGCTTTCAGCAAATAACTTTTCAAATGACTTTCTATTTGATTCATCTCTGATTGCTGTTACATTGATCTTAGGGATTGAAGGGGCTTTTGATCTGTATATTTTCTTGGCCGAAATTTTGATTTTGCTGACTACCAGTGCATGGTCGGTGTCACAGTCAGCACTGTGGAGGGAACGAGTTATTTTTATACAGCCCAAACTCTTCCTCCTTGAGAGAATAAGATCTAATTGATGCCAATGGCCAGACCTGGGATGGCGCCATGATGTTCTTTGGCATCTCTTAAGGTCAAAGTACGTGTTTGTAACACATAATGAGTTTACGGAGCATAGCTCCAGAAGGCGCTGCCCGTTTTCGTTGATGTTGCCAATGCCGAAGTGCCCAATGCACTTTGGCCATGCGGAGTGATCTGCTCCCACTCGAGCGTTAAAGTCACCCAGAATTAGCAGGCCTTCGGTGAGAGGGATGTTGTGGAGAGTCCTCTGCAATGCCTCGTAGAAAATGTCTTTGGTTTCGTCAGAGGAGGTAAGTGTTGGGGCATAGACACAGATAATGTTGGTAAAACCAGACCGGGTGTTCAGTCTGAGTGTCATGATGCGTTCTGACACTCCAATTGGAGTTGCGATCGAATTGATAAGGGAGTTTTTTATGGCGAAGCCCACGCCGTGGATTCTCGGCTGTTCGCAGCTAAGGCCCTGCCAGAAGAAGGTGTAGTTTTCTTCTTTGACTGACCCGGAGTCGGGAAGTCGAGTTTCTTGAAGGGCAGCGATGTCGATGTTTAGTAGCTGAAGTTCTCGATCAATAATTTGGGATTTCCTGATGGAGTCAATATCAGTGAGATCTTGCTGTTGCAAGCCTGGGCGCATTGTTCTGACGTTCCAGGTACCAAGTTTTAGTATTTTTCTGTTTTTGCCAGGTGCACACTTTACGTCAGCTTTTCGACTTTTGGTCTAGCTCCAACCACCTTATGAAGCAGGCTGACGTGGCGGAACAACACCCAACTGCCTGGGGGCTGCCCAGGTTACGGCGGGCGGTAGTTGATCAATGCAGCTGAAAAGCCGCTCCCACCGACAGAGGGGACCCCTGGCGCTCATCCGTACGCCAAATGGATTGAGCTTATCACCGGTAACTGCCACCTCCCGTGTTGTGCCCATCCGTAACGGATGGCTGGAGTGTCCTCTCCAAATCGGAAATGGGTGGGCTTATAGAGGAGAGACAGACGCTTGCCAAGCCCGAGCAAACGCCTCCTCGTTTTGCTGCCTTGCCTGGGCTATTTTTAAGAGATGGTGCTTTGCCCAGAGGCACCACCCCTCTCTCTGCCATTCTAGTTAAACCCAAGGGAGAGACCAGGTCAATACATTTGGAACTAGTCCGGCTGCAGGAGATGCTGGAAGCCAGTTTGATGCAGTTCTCCCTGACAACCACCTTCGGGTCTCCACTCCTGATTTTCTGTCTGGGTTTACTCCCATAGCCTTTGCTATCATAGCAACACACAAGGCAGTGTGGTATTTGTATTCAGGGTTACCTTCCCCTAGTCTTCCTCTCTCCCGAGATGACCCACAAGACAGTGGGGGTGGCAGTAGCAGGCTGTATTGTGTACTGTCATACAATAGCAGAAAACTCTGGCCTGACAGCATAATACGGAATACGGATCATAATAAGTTATTAATGACATGGAAAGGTCCGTATACTATTGACCGAGCTGTTTCAAAGGTAGATTACGCTATCCACATTGATGGATCAGTTAAGGTTTTCCATGTTGATATGCTGCAAAGAATTTATGAGAGTCCAGAGTATCTGTGTGCTCAGACGAAACCAGAGGAGAGTGTCTTCTCTTTTTCTTGTACGGGGGGTCTTAGACCAGTCAGACAGAGACGTGGGCGATGCCGATACCAGAAATAGTATTCTTAGGACATATCGTGGGTAGAGGTGTTCAGAGACCTGAAGTAACAAAAATTGACAAATTAGTAGGGTTGCAAATCCCTAAAACAAAGAAACAAGTCAGAAGCTTAGTGGGAATTTTAAATTATTACAGGAAGTTCATTCCAAATTTTTCCTCCTTGTCATCTCCTCTTACTGACCTTACTAAGAAGGGACAACCCGATAAGGTCCAGTGGACGTCTGAATGTCAGACAGCATTTGATAATTTGGTGACAGCATTATCATCGTCACCCATTCTGATATTACCCGATTTTCGATCTAATTTTATCCTCAGAACGGATGCGTCGGACTCTGGTGTCGGCGCTTGTCTTCTACAGGAGAAGAACGAATGTCTCCATCCTGTATGTTATGTCAGTAGGAAGTTATTGCAGAGAGAAAGAAAGTATTCTGTGATAGAGCGTGAGTGTCTTGCCATTGTCTGGTCCGTCCAGAAACTAGGACGTTATCTCATGGGACGAGAATTTTGTATCCAGACAGACCACAAACCACTGACATTTTTGTCGAAGAATCGTTCGTCCAGCCCACGCTTGTCTAGATGGGCATTGGCTTTGCAGCCGTATACCTTCGTTATTCAACCAATTCCAGGAACCAGCAATCATATCGCCGACTATCTTAGTCGAGCTTAGGACGAGATTTCAGTAGCTTACACAGCGGAGGACAGGAATATTCGACAGACGGAACAACCAAGAGTCGCACATTGTGCACAATTGGAAACGTATATCAGCAGAAATTAAGGAACATATGAACATTGACAGTGATCTGTGTGAATGAGTCGACTTTAAAATATTGACATTATAACTAGGATATGAAGAATGGTTGATAGGTTGATTGGTTTTTGATTCTGTATTAGGTATTGTGTTTAGTTAGCTATTGATGATGTGATACATATATGCATATTGCAGGGCATATTGATCCCCATATTTTTCCCTGATTTCGGTATTTTATATACTAGGGGAACTGCTAGGCCATTTTTTTTAGTGTAGGTATTGCTCACACTCACTCGTTGACAGTCATCTTGATGCGATTTGAAATTAATTGCATTAATTTTTTTTTGGGGGGGGATGATGTCACGAGTGGAGTGAGTGCAATTAAGGGGATTGCTACAGAGCGGGTGTAGAATAAGAGCTCATGACAGACGGATAGGAAAAGACGTGAAAGGGGGAGAGTAAAAATAACTCACGTAGACAAGTGGGAAACGCGTGCGTGTTATGAGTGGTGTGGGAGTCTGAATGAGGCGAAAGCGCTGTGTTACTATCACTGCAAGTTAAAAGGTCCTACTGAACGGACGCTAGTAAGAGAGCCCAGCGGGCGGACATAAGGGAAGCAGTCGAGAGACCAGTGAGAGAGTTTTGCCAGTAATGACTGGTAGGTAGAATGTTGATTGATAATTATGATTGATGTATTATATTATATTCGTCTATTACCATGATGTAAATAAGTATATGTGAGGAATGTGGAAGTCCGTGATATTGGATATAGCAATGTGCACCATGAGCGATAGATGAAAGTGAGTTCATGGATTTGTAGCACGAGTGAGTATTGTGTACTCCGATGGAGGTGTGTTACCGTAAGATGTGTGGTGAGTGAAATGTGAACTAGTGTGTGTACGCTTCATGGGTTGTAAGGAGAGGTGGAGTGAATAGAAATGGAAGAGTGTTATACCAATGTAACGTTATTCTTGTAGGTGTCGGGGACGGGCCGAAGAGCCACCTCGATGAGCACAGGGGATAGGCCAGCATAGGGCCGGAGGCCACACATAGGCCAGAAGTGAGGCTGTCAGTGTAGGACAGTAGAGGCACATAAAGTCGTGGCAGTCAGGCCACGGACAGGGACGTAGATATGAGAGTGAATGAGATACTATATTATTGATACTATATTATTGCCATGTTAATGGGCTATGGAAATGATAAAGTGTTATTGCCCTGCGGAGATGCGAGTGGAATATTAAGGTGTATGACAATAGAAAGGTGATATTGAGAGACGGCGGTGCCAGCGAATTATTGTGCCATTAAGACCCTGAGGGGAGAGGCTGAGGCCGAAGTGCCTTTAGGAAGTAAATACCGGATCGTGGATCCGAGGAAGAGTGCATGTGAGAGTAAGGCCGTTGTACGGCAGTTATTTACAATAATATAATGTATGTAACTGCGCTATTATATGTATAATTATGTTTAATAAATGTGTGAGTCTGATGGATTGTTCTGTTAAGTGTTAAACTTGTTTGTTCGTGATTGTTGTCCTGTCATAACTTATTACATCTCCCAGTCTGGGATTTGTGATAAACACTATCATAAGGAGAATGTTTATGCCAAGTTTCACATTTCTATCATTTTTTGAACGATTTTTCCAGTTATAAAATTAGAAATAGAATAAAGCAGTATCTGGGACAAAGATTTGTCTACACAATGTCACACAAACTAACCTTATCGTTTTTTGCTTCACCATAACGGCACCAGTCAGCAAATTGCTCACAGTTTGAATAGAGGACATTGCATCCAACTTCTCCAATCTTGCTAAGCGCTGAGTCGAAGACGGCCTGTGCACTTAGTGGACTAAAGAAAGAATGAATAATGATTGAAAAATCAACAGGTCAGTGTATTTAGATGCTATCACTGTGCCAAAGAAAGCAAATGACAAAGTCTCTTGATTATGTAAGACAGTGCTATTATTTAATTTATAGATAAATATTCTTTTGTGTACTGTTATTTGAAAGACAATTCGCCAAAATACAATCAAATTTCTATATTCTACAGCAAGAATATACAGACAGTATTAAATTTGTATTGATCATCAGTTACTCCCCCAGTTCTTCAAAACTTAACTGCGTTTCCCATAATTGAGTGATCAGGGAATATTGCAAAGATGCATTTTACTCACTGTCGCTTTTTATCCTTGCCATTGTTTTTATATGCTTTCTTGTCACCAACGACATCCCAGAAATCATCTATGCAGACTTCGGCTCTCCCGTACACTTCACCTCTAACTTTGGTGCAATGGTTCGAGATAGTGTGAATTGACAGACCGCCCTGATCAGACAAATGTACAATTTTTCCTCCTCCTGTATTCAAAGTACAAGACATTCTCCATGTTATTAAGGATTCACCCCTAACCATATTACTTCATGTTTGAAAACTGTATTGAGTTATGACTTATCCATATATTGACAGGTAAGATTTAGATGTTATATGTTTAGTCTCGATCTATCTGTGCGAATGAATTTAGGTCGTGGGATAATAAAGTGATTCTTATATATGGTCTTAGTAGTCATTTTCAAAGACACAGAAGAGAAGAAATAAGTTCCTGCCATAGTCCCTACAACAGAATACGAGTATGCCCCTCCCAGTTTCTCCCTTTCTCACTCTCCCCCTCTCCCCTCTCCCTCTCTCCCTCTCTTTGTCTTTCTCTATTTCTCTACAGGTCAGAAAAATCTGCTACTGGTAACATGTAATCCAGTACAACCTGTTTCATGAACTGGTACGCTAGCATGGTATCAGTGGGCGTGCACCTGTCGGTGCAAACGGCCAGGGCGGAGGAGGTTTCATCTAACCCAACGGCCACATGCTAGGGCACAATGTGACCCTCAGTACTTGAGTCCTTCACATTGGCCCCCGGTAGCGGTGTGGTCATAGGCTTGTTTGCCTAGATCACAGACGAAGAATTGAGCAAACTTCCCGGACGCAGCTTCGAAGCTGGCGGCAGCAGGCCAGTGGTTGATTGATAGGGCAGATGGCAATATACCGTCACTCTGGCCTGGATATCGTGACACAGAGCATCCACCAGTATTGGTGTTCTTTGGTTTGGGTCTTTCACCCTAGTCAGTTGGGACTGCGAGGCTGTGGAGTAGCCTACAGGCAGCCGGTCAGGCAACATGACTGTCCCTCTGGCATCCTCCTGCACCTGGATACAATTCCAGTCGTCTTGACCCTGTCTTGCCACTTGGATAAGTTGTGTCCAGGCGAGAGAGTGAGTCTGATGTTTGCGCAGCTCTTTCTCACTAAAAACAAATTCTTTGCGCCAGTCTTAACACTCACCTCGTCTTCTTTCATCTTTGTCTCGTCTTCTTTCCTCTCAAAATTCCAACGGCGATGGGCGAGTGCGGTGGCAGCAGGTTTGGATAGACTGGAAGCTGTTAGCACAGACCTACACGTTGGTGGCTGTGGGCTATGGTCGCTTCATCGTCGATTGAAGTGGAGGTGTGGGGAGGCAGCACCCACAGTAGCTGAGCAGCCTTATTTAAGGATAGCACTGCTCACCTCAACTGAGGAAGGGGCTAGAAAAGGTGCCCTAAAGAAAGCCCACTTCACATCACCCTCACTGGTATACCGCGACCAGTGGGGATCCCTTTTTGCGGTCGAAACAAAAAGAAATTCAGCTTACTCAGGCTAGGAGCCTGGAATATACGCACACTACAGGACAACTCAAACAACCCGGAAAGACGCACTGCACTTATTGCCATTGAGCTCAGCAGGTACAACCTGGACATAGTGGCACTCAGTGAGACCAGACTCCCTGATAGTGGCCAACTCAAAGAGCTCAGTGGTGGATACACCTTCTTCTGGAAAGGCAAGGGTGCAGTCGAACCGAGACAGCATGGTGTTGGGTTTGCAATTAAAAATGACCTTGTCAGAAACTTGCAGTCCATGCCAATTGAAATAAATGACAGGCTAATGACACTCAGGATCCCAGTTGGGGAAAGCCAGTCAGCCACCCTCATTAGCGCATATGCGCCCACCATGACAAACCCAGATGAAGCCAAAGACAAGTTCTATTCTGATCTAGAATCTGTCGTATGCTCTGTCCCGGCAGCTGATAAGCTGATTCTCTTGGGGGACTTCAATGCTAGGGTTGGCTCCGAAATCTCAGCGTGGCCAAATGTTTTGGGCCCTCATGGAGTTGGTTCATGCAATAACAATGGGTTGCGCTTACTTACTTTGTGCGCTGAATTTGGCCTGTTCATTACCAACACAAATTTTAGTCTCCCCGTGAGAAACAGAACGTCATGGATGCATCCCCGCTCAAAGCATTGGCATCTCATAGACTATGTCATTGTGAGGAAGACTGACAGAAAGGATGTCCTTGTAACAAAGGCGATGTGTGGTGCCGAGTGTGGAACTGACCACAGACTCATTGTTTGCAAGCTCAGACTAACATTGAGGCGCAATAGACGCCCTCAAGGGAAAGCGCCACCTAAACGCCTAAATGTTTCAAAACTCTGCTCAGCTGAGAAACAGAGCGAGCTCTCATCAGAACTCTCCTCAAAATTGGATTGCGTGACTTTTGACCCTGAGAACATTGAACAGAGCTGGACTGACCTAAATACGACTGTACACTCTTGCGCCAGCAGCACAGTTGGTTTTCCTGTCCGCAAGCACCAGGACTGGTTCAATGATAATGATAATGAAATCAAAGTGCTCATCAAAGAAAAAAATAGTCTCATCCAAGCTCACTGCAGTGACCCCTCTTCCACAGCAAAAGCTGATGCACTGCGTGCATGTAAGGGTGTACTCCAGAAGAAGCTGAGGAAAATGAAAAATGACTGGCTTGAAGAGCGAGTAAGAGAAACTCAGAAATATGCCGACACAAACAACACTAGAAAGTTCTTTGAGAGCCCCCGAGCTGTGTTTGGACCATCCCGCTCTGGCACTACGCCACTTCTTGCGTCAGATGGTTCAACACGCATTGTTGAATTGAATGCCATAATTCAGCGTTGGGCAGAACATTTCGGAGGTGTGCTAAATCGGCCATCAAATATAAATACTGAGTCCATTGACCGCCTCCCTCAGACTCCTATTAATGCAGCTCTTGCCAAGCCATTCACAGCAAATGAGACCCGAACTGCCACAAATCAGATGTCCTTTAACAAATCACCAGGCGTGGATTCAATTCCTGCTGAGGTGTGTGCCTTCGGTGGAGAAAAGCTTATTGAAAGGTTGACCGAGTTGTTCAATCATATGTTGAAAGCAGGGAAGCTGCCACAGGACTTCAAAGATGCTTCAATCATCCATCTGTACAAAAACAAAGGGGACAGCCAAGTCTGTGACAACCATCGGGGAATCTCTCTACTTTCAATTGCTGGCAAAATATTGGCAAGAATGCTTCTGAATCGCCTTCTTGATCACCTCTCGTCAAATGACTTGCTTCCCGAGAGCCAATGTGGCTTTCGTAAAGAGAGGGGAACGGCGGGTATGATTTTTGCTGCCAGACAGATTCAGGAAAAATGCATGGAACAAAATAAAGCGCTGTATATCACATTTGTTGACCTCACCAAAGCATTTGACACAGTGTGTCGTGAAGGCCTCTGGAAAATCTTGGCGAAGTTTGGGTGTCCACCCGAATTCATCACAATAGTGCGCCAGTTTCATGATGGCATGCAAGCTGCAGTCAAAAGCAACGGCAGTGTTTCAGAGCCCTTTGCTGTCACAAATGGGGTAAAACAGGGTCGTGTCTTAGCCCCAACTCTGTTCAGCATCATGTTCTCTGCAATGCTACAAGAAGCCTTTAGCTCTCCTCCTCAAGGGGTAAGCATCAAGTACCGAACTGATGGCAGTCTATTCAACCTCAGGAGACTTCAGGCAAAAACCAAAACCAAAAGTACTCAAGTCTGTGACCTACTATTTGCTGATGATTGTGCACTTCTGGCACACGATGAGGATAGCATGCAAAACTGTGTTGATAAGTTCTCTAGTGCCTGTGACAACTTTGGTCTCACAATAAGCACAAAGAAGACGGAAGTGCTCCATCAGCCTACTCCAGACGACAAGTATCCTGCGACCCCAAATATCAAAGTCCATGACAGTCTTCTGAAGGTGTCGGAGAACTTCACCTATCTTGGCAGTACACTGTCTTCCGCGGCTCGTGTTGATACTGAAATTCTCTCAAGAATCAGCAAAGCCAGCTCTGCATTTGGCAGGCTTCGAAAGAGAGTGTGGGATGTTGCCGGCATTCGCACAGACACTAAGCTGAAAGTGTACAATGCTGTGGTCCTTCCCACCCTACTCTATGGGGCTGAAACCTGGACAGTGTACCAATCGCATGCCAGAAAGCTAAATCACTTTCATCTGGCCTGCCTTAGAAAGATCCTAAGGATCAAATGGCAGGATAAAATTCCAGACACTGAGGTCCTCAATCGTGCCAAGGAATTGAGCATCTTCTGCCACCTGAAAAAAATTCAGCTACGTTGGGCAGGACATGTTGTCAGAATGCCCGACTCCAGACTCCCTAAGCAAATCTTCTTCTCTGAGCTCTCCAATGGAACGAGGAATGTTGGGGCCCCAAAGAGACGTTACAAAGACACTCTCAAGCAATCACTGAAGGCCTTTGCCATTGATGTGAGTGAGTGGGAAAAGCTCTCGCTTGATCGTGCAAATTGGAGGGCGGCCCTTACCAGAGGCAGCAAAGCATGGGAAGCTGACAGAGTCCAGCAGGCTATCAAAAAAAGAGAACGGCGCAAGAAAAGGCCCAGTGGTACTGAACCAACGGAGCACTCTTGTCATTTATGCGGAAGGGTCTGCAGGGCAAAAATAGGACTTATCAGTCACATGAGAAGCCATAAGTCATGAAAGAACAGTCTTTCCATTCTGTCCTCTGTGTCCTTTAGTTCTCTTTATTGTCCATGTGTTGAAATTCTCAACAATTTCTGTTCTTTATTCCTCTGGTGTTGTTAAGGTCATCATCATACCTGATGGACGAACTATTATTATTATTATTATTATTTCTCTACATCTGTCGTCTCATAGTTATATATCACAGGCTATATTTTGTCGATTTGAAAAAAAAAAGAAAACAAACTATTATAGCCCTGAATATTATTATTCAACATATCGAAGCTGCTTCTTATTCAGACGAAGAAATAATTACGACACCTACCAACATACACTCCCCAGTGAGAAAAAGATTTTCCTTTAACCTGGACTGAATCTCCTAGTTTCAGTTCACGCAAGACACGGAGGTTGTGTTGTCTTATCTGGAAGAGAAAGTGTTCTTATTCTTTCTATCCAACTTTAAAGTGAACGGGAGAGAAGACTAACAAGTCCATTGAATGGATGAGCTGACAATATTTCAGTGGGGTGGGAGATAAAATTTACAACAGAATGAAATATGCTGAATTATAGGATATAGTCGGTTCTTGCACTGGACATTTTGATGCCCCAGCACTATCTTATTTTATCTCCACATCGGCATCTTCCGAGAAATTCGCTTGTTGAGTTGTATAGTTAAATTTTACAAAGTATTAAAACAACTTTTTAACATTTTAAAATCTACCATCACAAAACAACTTTTTAACATTTTAAAATCTACCATCACAATCATGTGAGATATGTAAACAAAAGGCAGCGGGGGGGGGGGGGGGGGGGTGAGGATTGAGGAAACTTTTTCCCAGCAATTTTTTCTAAAAAAAAAATGGTTTGCAGGTTCCTGCCCACATCCATCCAAATTAAGCCTTCAATCGGCACTTTGCATTTCGTATACCCATAACTGTAATAGTACAAACAGTATATAAGAAAAATCGCTCCAAAAAAAAGGCTTTTGCATAGAGGTAAACGAATAAGAGCCTCAGGGACGGCCCACAACCCTCGACGGCCCAGGGCTCTTTCTTAAAACTTCTGCATACCAAATTGGGGTTCTGGACCACCCAATTTAAGGCTCAAACAGTAGTTTTTGGAAACGCAGTATAATTTTCTCGTTTCGAAAAACAAACTAAAATATTTATAATATTTATACATATAATAATATACATTTATATTTATCCCAGTTGCAAAATGAATCTTGTGGTTCTGGGAGAATCTGGTCTCCAGCTCATCCTGAGTATAGGAGATTAATTTCCTCAAATATATCACAACTTATACTCGATGTTTTAGATTTAAACGGTAGCAAATAATAATAATAATAATAAATAGAATTTCTATAGCGCATTTCTAATAAAATTATTACTCAATGCCCTGTACATTGCATCAATGATTCATGCATACACTTTCCAAATCTCATACTAAAACACGCACTCTCATCCATACACACTCTCAGTTTCACACACATAGACGCTCTTAGTCATATAGCACTAGCTTATATAATCAGTCATAACACCAAAGTACAGAATAGAATTTTGAAAATTTAACAGTTCCGGAGGAAAAGGTGATGTTTACGCTTTTCTCAAAGCTTTAAAGATTCGGTGATTCACGAATGTTCAAGGGTATCTGGTTCCAGGTAAAGGTCCAAAATAATTGAAGGATCTATGGCCTATAGTTTTATAGTTTTCAAATGGGATTCTTAAGATTGTTTTGTCACTTGATGATCTTAGTGAACGAGATGGTGTGTAGACTTGTAAAGAATTTTTGAGATAGCTGGGTGCGGTGTTATTTAAACATGTGTAGCAAAAAACAGCAATTTTGTATGTAATTCTTTCTGTTATAGGAAGCCAGTGCAGTTCTTTTAACAAAGGCTTAACGTGGTCAGCTTGTTTTTTCTTTGCAATAAATTTCTCTGCGTTGTTTTGAATGACTCGAATTTTAGACAGTTTATCTGCTGTTATTCCAGCAAGAAGAGAATTGCAATAATCTATTCGAGATAAAATGAGTAAAGTAACTAAAGTTTTGGTAACAGCTTCTGTGAGGAAATTTCAAATTCTGCTGATGTTTCTTAGTTGGAAACGTGCATTTCTGCAAATATTATTTACTTGGGATGTGAATTAGATTTTGATTACATCCGATTAACACTACACGTACGTAATGGTTGACTCCAGTGAAACTGCATATCCTCGACATTGTAATGGTATTGCTGTAGGTGACTTAGGTGATCTTGAGGGGTGGGATGAGCCAGATGAGGGCCTTAACGTATTTCAACTAACAGAAGACAGTGTTTACAAGCAGGTGGAGTATCCTGAACTTCCTCCCATTCCACAATTATCTCCAAAGTGACTTCTAGACTTTAGGCTAAAAAAACATTTTACTCTCGCAAGGCCAACGCGTCACCTGAGAAAATGGCAGAACCAGGGGAGTATTCTAGCTGCTCTCATACTATAGAAAAAGGATATTCGTCTTCGCCGCTGATTCTTCTCACCTAAAGCGCCTACTGGCTCGGCGACCGAATTCGGTGGCCTTTGTGTGGCTACCCTTATGCGCCATGTCCTGTATTTTGTAACCTACATTGCAGACGGATCTGGGTCAAAGCCAGTCCTTGGACAAAGTGTGTACTATAGGACGGCAAAAAAAAAATAAAAAAATCCTATGCAGCTATATAACACGCAGGCCAACGGACGGCCCTGTTTTTTTTTACAGGGGGGCAACAGCCCCGAGAAACCAAAGGACCTCAATCACGGTACTTGTTTTTTTTGCCCTGAAGCAAAAGCCCTTTTTTGTCAAAAGGAGCGATTTTTCTTACATACTATTTGTATATTACAATTATGGGTACAAGCTAAACCTCCCATTCTACGAACCGTTCTATGGGCATATTTTGACATAAACTGGGTAGGTCTAGATGAGGTTCTTGCCAAGGACTAAACCTGAATCCGCCCTTCTTGCCTCCCCCGACTCCCCCAACCAATTCCTCCTATCCATCCCATCTCTTTCTCCCCTCTCCGTTACCCTGATACCCCCCTCCCCCATCTATCTCTCTTCTCTCGGTCCCCGCTCCATCCTCCCTTTGTCCCCAACACCAACCCCTCTCGCCCAGCCCCCCTTCCCTTCCCCTCTCTCCCTGACAGATGCTTTAATGCCAGAATGATGTCCTCATAGTTTCACCAAGCTGGGCGACTTGACAAAGCGCGACTTGACAAAGCTGTTACAATTTTCAAAAGACATTGCAACAGTAAGTTCTTGAAACAACGTGAACACATTATTTTTATACTTAGTTCAAAAATCATTTTTGGCGCGCTACACAACACGCACTGACACTGTAGGCTGCTTGAGCGCAACTGTGGATCTAGATCTAGTTCACGTTAATAAGGGAACCTAGATTCAGTGCAAATAAGCCCTGCTGCCACCCCACAGTTTTTCTGTGGTTTTTATGATATTTCGTCAGTGCAAATACTAATAAATATATTTTCACACTACGGATCCTTACAAAATACATGGATGTGATGTTTAAAGTTGATTTTCGACCAGTAATGTGTGAAGCAGAAAGGTTAAATAGGAAAGGCAAAGAACTAAGACGGGGCGAAGTAGGCACCGAGTGAAAGTTTTGATCATTCTACCGGTACTCGTTGAAAATGCGTCTCTGTTTTTGCAGCCGACCCACGCAAGATAAATCTTGTGGCTCAAAAAAATTGAATGCAAATAATGGTAAAGATTGATTTTTGTTCAAAATGAATGTGTCCGCGCAACTCTTCGTCAAAACTTGATGCAGTACACCAAATTTCATAATTTTTTTTATGGCGTAGTCGTGAAGTTTAAGATGCTTACAGGTTCACCCTCTAGCTCAATTATAGTAAGATACGAAATGCAAAGTGTCGATTGAAGGGTTAATTCGGCTAATGGGTGCCCAGAACATTTCAAACCATTTTTTTGGAGAAAAATTGGGGCGAATAAAATGTTTGCTCACCCTCCCTGCTGCGACAAATTAAAAAAAAAAAAGTTTCCTCTGTGGTGTTCACGTTTTATATGTATATAAAATTATAAGTAGAATAGAGCAGTATCGGGGACAAAGATTTGTCTACACAAAGTCACACAAACTAACCGTATCGTTTTCAGCTTCACCATAACGGCACCACTCAGCAAACTGCTCACTGTTTGAATAGAGGACATTGCATCCAACTTCTCCAATCTTGCTAAGCGCTGCCCTGGCAACGACCTGTGCACCTAGTGGACTAAGGAAATAATGAATAATGCTTGATAAAAACAACACGTCCCTCGAAATTACAATATCTGTGTAGTTAGATAACACCATTAAAAAAATAAATAAATAAAGATAATGACTTTTTAACTGTTTGACACTGTATTACATTGTGCACTGTGCTGTTATTTATACTGGCTGTTTTTTTGTTTTTTTTGTATTTGACAGACATTTCACTCAGTGAAATATCCTCCAGTGATATGCAAACAGTATCAAGGAAGGCTTTAAATTTGTATTGATCGTCAGTTACTCCCCCAGTTCTTCAAAACTTAACTGCGTTTCCCATAATTGAGTGATCAGGGAATATTGCAAAGATGCATTTTACTCACCGTCGTTTTTTATCCTTGCCATTGTTTTTATATGCTTTCTTGTCACCAACGACATCCCAGAAGTTATCTTTGCGCACCATTGCTCTCGTTAACACCACATCTCTCATTCCGATGCAATCGTTCGAGATGGTTGGAGATGACACAATTTGCTTTCTAGTGAAATGTACAATTTCTTCTCCTCCTGTAGTCAAAGTAAAAAACATTCTCAATGTTAATAACGATCCGTGTCGTGCCATGAGCATGTACTAACACGTAATAATTATGTGTATAACATGTATGTTCTCTCAAACGGTCTACCAAAATGAACATCCCCCGTGGAATGATGAAGTGATTCTTACCTATCTTCCTAATAATAATTTTCAAACACACAGAAGGTGCTGAATACATTCATATTTCGTAATTCAGCGAATCCAGTTCAGTAAATGCAAAAGGAATTGGATTTTTTTGCTTGTTTGTAGTTTCATTCAGTTCAGTGAGTTGTGCATGTTCATATTAAGTGATGCGTTTTTAATGCTGGCTACTATATATATCATGTGCTACAGGCTCAAAAGCCGCACTCCGTGCGGACCCATCAACCACTGCCCCGCTTTCTACCCTTGTCTCGGCAAACCGAAATAATCCCCAAAGCTAACAGCAGGGCATTCCTGTGCTTTTACTTTAGCTGCAATCACATTGAATAGTTTAAGTCAGCCGACGAGAGTCTTCGTGTCACGCGTCATGTGCTCGTGTGAAAAATGAATCGGAGGGCAGCAGACAACCACACAAAGCCAAACTGACAAAAAAAATAAAAATAAATTACAAAACAAAATCAATAAAAAAAATTTAAAAAATCCCAACTTTGGTGCACCCTCCACGATATTTGACATCTGCATGCAAAATTTCTTTACCGTAGATAGCCTAGTAAAAAAAAGCCGTTTTCGTTCTGAGGTGGAGAACTCGTGAATTTTATGATAAATATATAAGATGTCTATTTAGTCGTTTTGAAAAACAATATTATTGTCTCTGCTATTATTATTCATTACAACGAAGCTGATTCTCATCCTTAGGAAGAAATAATTACGACAAAGATAGAGATCACACCAACCTAGATACACTCCCCATTCAGAACGAAATCCTTTTTTAAACTGGACTAAATCTCCTTGTTTCAGGTCTGTCAAGACTGTGCGGTTGTGGCTTTCTGTTGTGCTCATTTTGCCGGATTAACTTCATCTATTATAAATAGATAGAATAAAGACAGACAGACAGATATTAAAAACCAATAAAATTAACATTCAATCATCTTTTCCTGCGTATACAAAATGCAAAGTATTATGTAATTAAATAACATTGATATATTCGACAACACTATATTATATTTATTTGAACGAATGTGGAGCAAATCGAGCGAGTCCCACACAATCATGCACTGCATTCCCGTTCCAATCAACATGGTCACTGCCATTTTTCTTGAACTTGGGAATTTACGTCTCTCAAGTGGCGGCTTTGGTAGGCCATCAGAGTGAAATTTGTGTTTGCTGCAAGTGGCTTAAGCTTCAAAATAAGGCATTTGTTGAGATATTTTTGGTAGAAATAAGATGCTAATGACCTTTTGAAATGCAATATCGTGTTTCGGTTCCACGTGCGCCAAACGAATTTGGGTGCAAGGGGCCGAAGATTTAAATCGAGACATTTATATGGTACAACAGAATGAGAAGATAAACTGACTGCTATATGTACTAGACAAGGTTGAGCATAACATAATTATCACATCATGTTCCATTATGCTCCAAATGAGGTTTGGGAGCAGGGGAACTGGAGGAATAGGAGTTAGATCTAGCTCATTGCACGTACATGTTTCTAACAAAGTCTGATGGAACAGAGAGATGCATTGTAGTAAACATGGCTTAGTACAAGAGACTTTTATTATTGAGCAGAGACCCACTTTGATACGGGAAATCTTGATATCGAGATTTAAACCTGGTTTAAATCTAAATCTAGATCAAGCTAGATCTAGAATATCTTGGGAACAGTCAGATCTTGCAGTATGGCAGTTTGAGCTGCTGAGCGGACTCAGAGCAGAAATTGGATCTGTTGTCAAGAAAATATAGGCAGAGACCTAGCCAGTTAACACTTAGATCTAGATTTCATAATGTATGGACCTTCTATATTTTTAGATTTTACGTTTCATCATCACCGTAATGGTTATCTCGCTTTGGGCTAGCTTTCGGCCCTCAGATTCCCATGAGTAAGATCAAATAAAAGTGAGGTTAAAAAATTGACGGAAAAAGACCCGTTGGGTAAAGAATGTCTTTGAGTCTTGTAAATATGATCAAAATTTGTTAAATCAACCTAGTTCGGCCTCTTTCAGAAATGACAAGTTGCACTGCCGGTCCATGTAAGAAATTAATCTTTTCACGAATCTTCAGATATGCACGAAACCTACACAATCTGTTAAAATGTGGCTGAACTTTAGCTGGCAGCCATACCTTATGTATTCGGGGGGATTTTCCCCAGAGTAAAAAGCTATGAGTGAGGTGGATATGGTCCAGATAGAGTCTACTAAAGACAGTTTCATCTCTCCCATCTTGCTGAGAGGCATTGTGTCCACTGTCCAAATTATTTCCTAGTTTGTCCATCCCATCTTTCCTACCACCTCGTTTTGTATCGGTATGAGGGATTTCCAGCTTTTCTGGTGGCTTCTTCAACACTTCCTTGTCGAGGGTATACACCCCCTTGTTTCGCTTGACGCCGACATGGCCAGGGATCCAGTCTAGGGCAGTTTTGTGTCCCGTGCCGGAGAGAGCGCCGATGCGTTGTAGTAATTTGACGATGTTATGGTTTTTCATGTTTGGAGGCATCGAAGCCTGGAGGCAAGACAGTGAGTTAGAGAAGATAATAAAAACGACGGTTCATGGATTTGGTTACAAGATTAAGGGCCAGATTGCCTGCATGTATCTTTGCAGTGAACACAAAGGCTTTGAGGTTAGGGCCGAGGCCTTGAGTTTTGCCGCCCGAGTTTGGAAATGAGGCGGCACTCACCGAATCGTGGTCTTTGGGGCTGTCCATCTTGAAACGTTTGTAATCAATATGTTCGCTGATCTCTTCTCTCAGCATTAGTTTGTAGGTTTCTGGCATGGTGTTGTCTTTCGGACTACCTGCGATATCTAGAATAATTTTGGGTTTGTGTGTTGATCATTGACAATGGGATGGCAGGAAATGGGTCATCTTCCACCTTACATTGTCAGAGCTGGGACCCCTGCGACTAGGGACCCAATCCAAGGCAAAAAAAAAAAAAAAAACAACCAACAAAAAAACGGAGGGCAGGGGAGGTGACTCCATGGGTGGTTTCGCAACTGGATGATTGCTGGGTCGCAAAATATATATTATATATGTTATGGTGGGCTGCGTTGTCTGGGTGAAAAGAGAAGTTCAGTCCATACTGAAGAGATAGCTTACTTTTTTCTATCTGTACGTCTACCAACTTTCAACTGAGGAGGTGCAGAAAACACCGCAGCAGGATGTAGTCATTGGTGGTGTACAGTTTAGCATTTTGATGTATGGCGGTTCAGCTGACTCACAGACTATTTGTAATAAGCTATACGAGTAATGGGAACTAACTCTTACAGGTTTTGGTAGGTAATTCTTATACTGGTTATGTCCCTTTGCATTGTGTAACCTTTTGTTTTAGACATTAAAAAAGCGTGCTTTCCAGGAAACTAAGATGGCTGTTGTTGTTATTTGGTCAGAGCCATGAGCTGCATGTCATGTTGTCCATCCACACCAATCCATCATATTGGCGACGAAGATAAACAAGCACAGCTTATTATTTGAGCTAATATAATATACAAGTGGTAATGTATTATGACATTATTTGGCCAAATTGCAGAATTTAAGCCATCTGAAGGTACAATCAATGACTACCTTGATAGATTGAAATTCTACCCAGAAGCCAATGAAGTGACAAATGATGCAAAGAAAAGAGCAGTACTGAGGTGAATTGTGTTCTGAGCGCCTAGCTGGCAGCTCCACATTGCTCCACCCTTTTTGGATATTTTCTTTGGATTATATATTAAATTCATGGAGATTTTTATATTGGATTATTTGTAAAGTTTTCCTGGTTCCAGTGATGCATTACTCATGAAGTTCCATTCTTGTGCTTGGGATTTATTTCTAAAAGTTTCCATCATGCTGGGTTTAGTTTTGTTCTACCTGACATTTTTTGCCACCGTACGTGAGGTGAGTTTACAAAATGTAAACAATGCATGTGTCAATCCAACTGGACACACATTGAGAAGGCTGTACACGAGTGCAGAATTGAGGACTATCGGAGCAACTTGCTGCAAGAAAATAAATCTGGACACGGCTATCAAAACAATTTGTTCTAGACTCAAGATAGCACGCATAGACACCACCTGTGTTACACATAAAAAGACCCGAAGAACAGCTAGAAAGGGAAGAAGAAAACAGAGAAAAATACAAGTGTGTATCCAACACCATGAGTCAGTCCATAAAAATAGAGCTGTAAACTGTAAAAAATCACCATTGCCTGTCATCAACAATAACAACTTGATATACATAGACTGCTCTAACATGATCCAAGAATATGTCACCAATCTTAGAATTTCTTGCCTGAATGCACAGTCCTGTCGAAATAAACGTGAAGAAGTGTGTAGCCTAATGGAAGATATGAATATGGACATACTTTGTATAACTGAATCATGGTTGCAGGAGACAGGAGATGACCCTATACTTGTTGAACTGTCACCACCTGGTTTTACATGTAAATCATTCCCAAGAGAGGGTCGAAGGGGAGGAGGCATTGCTTTCATATATCGGCAAGACATCAAATCTGCAAATGCATTCAGGAATCTACCATCACTCGAAACAAAATTTGAAAGTTTTGAGGCAGCTTTTCTTACGTTGTCACCAATGCAAAACGTACTGTTTTATGTTGTTTGCATTTACAGACCTCCGCCATCTAAGAAAAATACATGTACCATCTCACAATTTCTGGCCGAGATGCAACAACTCCTATACCATCTTAGATCGAAAACAAAAAAATTCATTATAACGGGAGATTTCAATTTACATTTCGATTCAACTACATCTCTAGATGTTCTTCGTTTTAAAGAACTGTTAGAAGAGCATGATGTTATTCAACATGTAAATCAAGCTACACATAAATCCAACCATATTTTGGACTATGTCATTGCACCATTATCAGAAATGAACATTTTAAGTGTCAACATTCTTGATAAAGCTATTTCAGATCATTTCTTGATAACTATTGACACTAATTTTCCTAAACCTCTGACGATAAAGAAAACGTTTGAATCCAGGAACTTAAAGAACATCAACGAGACGGATTTCAGACATGATCTAAAAAAAAAACTTGAATCAGGCAGCAAACAACATGACAATGGAAAACTTCAATGTTGCTCTAAAAACAACATTAGACCAACATGCTCCGGTAACACCAAGGACAGTATCACATCGACCATGGTCACCATGGTTCGCCCTTGAAATTAAGGAATTAAAACGTAAAAGACGCCAAGATGAACGGCGATGGAGGAAATCGGAATTGCAAGTTCACAGTGACATTTTCAAAGAAAGTAAAAACAATGTTGTAAAATTGATTCAGAAACTCAAACGGGGTTATTTTATCCAAAAATTTAGCAGTGTTAAAACGTGTAGAGATCTTTTTCTGCTCTCTGACAAACTTTTGGGGAAAGAAACAAGTTCGGTTTTTCCACAGGGTGACCATAAAGACTTATGTGAAATGTTTTCATTGTATTTTTATGAAAAAATTGAACGTATCAGATCTAATTTTAACAATGTTACCAATTTATTACCTGAACTATGTGTTTTTGAAGGCAGGAAATTGACTGATTTCCAGATGTTGTCTGAGACTCAGATTAAAGATCTTATCAAAAACTCACCATCCAAATCATGTGAATTAGACCCATTTCCGATGACATTTGTGAAATTATATCTTGATGAGTTATTGCCATCCATTACTCATGTAATCAATGTTTCTCTGAGAACTGGTGTTGTACCAGATTCTTTCAAACAGGCAATTGTAAAACCTTTGACCAAAAAAGCTGGGCTCGACGTAAACAATGTGAAAAATTATAGGCCTGTGTCAAACTTACCAATTGTGTCCAAGATCCTTGAAAAATCAGCGTTGAGGCAAATCATGGAGCACATTGAAATAAATAACTTGAATGAGATATTCCAGTCGGCATACAAAAAGGGCCACAGTACTGAGACTGCTATCCTCAGAGTAGTGAATGATATTCTTCTAGAGCTCGATAACAAAAGAGTATGTATTCTTGTACTTCTGGACTTGTCTGCTGCCTTTGATACTTTAGATCATAACATTCTATTACATCGTCTAGAAAAGACCTTTGGTATTGCAGGAAATGCACTGTCATGGTTTCAGTCCTATCTTTCAAATAGAAAACAATGTGTGAGAGTCAATGATAGTTGTTCTAATGTCCAAACACTCAATTTTGGGGTACCTCAAGGTTCTGTTTTGGGCCCAATTCTTTTCACATTATACACCCAACCTCTTGCTGATATTTTCAGAAAATATGATCTTCAATACCACCAATATGCTGATGATAGCCAAATATATAAAGCATGTGATCTTGAAAACCTAGATGATACGATAAAAACAATGGAGCATTGCATACAAGAAGTTAAGAAATGGATGGATGATAATAAGCTAAAACTAAATGATGAGAAAACAGAAGTTATGCTCATAACGAATCCAAAACAAAAAATCAATCCACCAGATCTCAATGTAAATGGCCATCTTATTAAAATGACAAGTAAAGTAAAAGATCTGGGCACAATCTTAGATGCAGAGATGTCAATGTCACCATTTATTAGTCAGCTGTGTAAGAATCTTAATTTCCAGTTACGGAAAATCAGCAGTATACGGCACTGCCTAACTACTGAAGTAACAAAACAGCTTGTAACATCGCTGTTTCTCTCTAGGCTGGACTATTGTAACATACTGCTAAGTGGTCTTCCAAAAAGTAAAATCAATAAGCTTCAGTTAATCCAAAATAATGCTGCAAGACTAATAACAAGAAGAAAAAGGATAGATCACATAACACCAATATTTAAGGAGCTCCACTGGCTACCTATTGAGCAGCGAATAAAATATAAATTGGCTTTATTTTGTTATAAATGTGTCAACAACATGTCGCCAGAGTATATTTCAGAACTTATAGAACTGCATCGCCCTGCAAGAGCATTAAGATCATCTTCTGACAACCTTAGACTAAAAGTACCCGTAGTGAACCTAAAAAGTTTTGGTGAAAGGGCTTTCAGCCATGTTGGGCCCAGGGTGTGGAATGAGATTCCTTTAGATGTCCGCAGTTCGCAAGTATTTTCACAGTTTAAAAGGATGTTAAAATGTCATTTGTATGAGAGTTTCTAGTCTATGTAAAAGCTATCTATTATTATTATTATTATGTGTGTATCAATGTGGGTTGTGTGTGTGAGTTTACCCATGTATTTTTTGACATGTTTCTGTAAAGCGCATAGAGCATTTTTGTAATGGATATGCGCTATATAAATGCCATCCATTATTATTATTATTACTGCTTATTGCTGTTGGTGCACAGCAGTTTAGACTTCTGAAAGACTTGACAGAACCTGAGGCACCAGCAGACAAGACATTTGAACAGCTATGTAAACTACTGCAACAACACCACGGGCCAGAACCACCGAAATTTCTTCAACGAGAGAAACTCGATGCAAGGGTTCGTAAAGAACATGAAACTATCTCAGAGTATGTTGCGGCTTTGAGAAATTGAGTGAACATTGCCAGTTTGGCGAGACCTTAAACAAGAGTCTCTGTGGAAGGTTTGTTACAGGAGTAAATAACAATGCTATACAGAGAAAGTTACTCTTAGAGCGTGACTTAACACTCGACAAAGCTGTCACTCTTGCTGTATCGATTAATCAATCGACAGAAGGAGTAAAAGCCCTAGAAAGAGATCCAGCACATGTGCATGCAGTATATAATGGATTCAACTGTCACAAATCCCAGACTGGGAGATGTAATAGTTTATGACAGGACGACAATCACGAACAAACAAGTTTAACACTTAACAAAACAATCCATCAGACTCACACATTTATTAAACATAATTATACATATAATAGCGCAATTACATACATTATATTATTGAAATGACTGCCGTACAACGGCCTTATTCTCACACACACGCTCCCTCGGATCCACAATCCGGTAGTTACTCCTAAAGGCACTTCGGCCTCAGCCTCTCCCCTCAGGGTCTTAATAGTACATTAATGATTCACTGGCACCGCAGTCTCTCAATATCACCTTCCTATTGTCATACGCCTTAGCACTCCCCTAGCACCTCAGCAGGGCAATAACACGTTATTATTTCCATAGCCATCAACATGGCAACAACATAATATCAGTTCACTAGCCTATCAACATGGCAACAACATAGTATCTCATTCACTCTCATATCTACGTCCCTGCCCGTGGCCTGACTGCCACGACTTTATGTGCCTCTACTGTCCTGCACTGACAGCCTCACTTCTGGCCTATGTGTGGCCTCCGGCCCTATGCTGGCCTATCCCCTGTGCTCATCGAGGTGGCTCTGCGGCCCGTCCCCGACACCTACAAGAATAACATTACATTGGTATAATACCCTACCATTTCTATTCACTCCACCTCTCCTTACAATCCATGAAGCGTACACACACTAGTTCACCTTTCACTCACCACACATCTTACGGTAACACACCTCCATCGGAGTACACACTACTCACTCGCGCTACAAATCCATGAACTCACTTTCATCTATCGCTCATGGCGCACATTGCTATATTCAATATCAAGGACTTCCACATTCCTCACATATACTTATTCACATCCTGGTAATAGACGAATATAATATAATACATCAATCATAATAATCAATCAACGTTCTACATACCAGTCATAACTGGAAAGACTCTCACTAGTCTTCTCGACTGCTTCCTTTTATCTCTGCCCGATGGGCTATTATTCACAGATCCGCTCCCTAGGACCTTCTAACTTGCAGTGATAGTTATACAGCGCTTTCGCCTCCTTCAGACCCCCCACTCATGACATGCACGACTTTTCTTCCCTGTCTCCGTGCGTTAATTTTACTCTCCTCCTTTCCCCCCGTAATTATTAACTATCGCTCACTCCACTCGTGACATCATCCCCCACCCCAAAAAAATTAATGCAATTAATTTCAAATCGCATCAAGATGACTGTCAACGAGTGAGCCTGAGCAATACCCAAATTAAAAATGACCTACCAGTTCCCCTAGCATATAGAATACCGAAATCAGGGGAAAACATGGGGATCAATATGGCCTGCAATATGCATATATGTGTCACATCATGAATAGCTAACTAACCACAATACTTAATACAGAATCAAAAACCATTCAACCTATCAACCATTCTTCATATCATATTTATAATGTCAATATTTTAAAGTCGACTCATTCACACAGATCCTGTCAATGTTCCTGTCCTCAGATGTATAAGCTGCTGAACTCCTGCCCTAGGCTCGACTAAGGTAGTCGGCGATATGATTGCTGGTTCCTGGAATTGGTTGAATAACGAAGGTATACGGCTGCAAAGCCAATGCCCATCTAGACAAGCGTGGGCTGGACGAACGATTCTTCGACAAAAATGTCAGTGGCTTGTGGTCTGTCTGGATACAAAATTCTCGTCCCATGAGATAACGTCCTAGTTTCTGGACTGACCAGACAATGGCAAGACACTCACGCTCTATCACAGAATACTTTCTTTCTCTCTGCAATAACTTCCTACTGACATAACATACAGGATGGAGACATTCGTTCTTCTCCTGTAGAAGACAAGCGCCGACACCAGAGTCCGACGCATCGGTTCTGAGGATAAAATTAGATCGAAAATCGGGTAATATCAGAATGGGTGACGATGATAATGCTGTCACCAAATTATCAAATGATGTCTGACATTCAGACGTCCACTGGACCTTATCGGGTTGTCCCTTCTTAGTAAGGTCAGTAAGAGAAGATGACAAGGATGAAAAATTTGGAATGAACTTTCTGTAATAATTTAAAATTCCCACTAAGCTTCTGACTTGTTTCTTTGTTTTAGGGATTTGCAACCCTACTAACTTGTCAATTTTTGTTTCTTCAGGTCTCTGAACACCTCTACCCACAATATGTCCTAAGAATATTATCTCTGGACATGCCAAATCCATCTTTGCGGGTTTAGCAGTTAACCCAAAATGACGTAATCGTTGAAAAATTACTGTTAGTGTCTGAATATGATCAGACCATGTCGACGTATGGCATGCTATATCATCAAAGAATGACACGACATTAGGTATGTCCTTCAACACTAATCTCATTAATCGTGCAAACGTCGCTGGCGCGTTTACCAACCCAAATGGCATGACCTTAAATTGGAATAATCCAATGGGCGTTTGGAACGCCGTGTATTGTTTCGACTCCTCAGTAAGCGGGATTTCCCAATACCCTTTCGTCAAATCAATCTTGGAAAACCACGTGGACCCGGCCAATGAAGCTATTAATTCCTCCTGGAACGGGATAGGCTCCCTATCGCCTACCGTAATAGTGTTCAATCTTCGGAAATCAATACAGAACCGCACCGATCCATCAAGTTTTTTCACGAGGACGATGGGTGATGAATACGGCGATGTTGATGGTTCTATCACATCTAACTTCAACATTGACTCAACTTCCTTTATGACTCTATCTCTCGAAGAAAAAGGCAACGGATACGGTCTAAGAAATACCGGCTTATCCGAAGTCAACTTTATTTGGTGCTGGATCACCGTAGTGCGACCCGGCAAATCCGTAACAACATCCGGAAATGACGCTAATAGGGTCTCAAGTTCCCTACTCCTTGAACTCGTAAGGTCAGGGTTAATTTTTACGTCCCTGTAACCTTGTGTCGGAGTTAACTCCGGCAATTGAATTTGTAACTCCTCCTGCGCCTCGGTGTCGCTTACGTCACAGTCCAACTGGTCTACGACCCCCGTACAAGCAATAGAGAAGACAGTCTCCTCTGGTCTTGTCTGTGCACACAGATACTGTGGTCTCTCATAAAATCTCTGTAGCATATTAACATGGAAAACCTTACTCGTTCCATCGATGTGGATAGCGTAATCTACCTTTGAAACAACTCGCTCAATAACATAAGGGCCTTTCCATGTCATCAATAACTTATTATGGTCCGTAGGTAACAACAGCAGAACCTTGTCTCCTGGCTTAAAAATTCTCAGTTTGGAACCTCTATCTTTATAGTCTTTTGCTCTTTTCGAAGCGATACCAGAAGCTTCTTCCGCTATAGTGCGCGCTGAAGATAGTCTTTCTCTTAAATCAACAAGGTACTGAAACACCGAAATCTGCTCATCGTCTCCCGATGATGGCGACGTCATCATGTCCCGAAGAACATCAGTTGGGCCCCTGGGACTACGACCGTACATCATTTCGAACGGCGAGAATCCCGTTGACTCCTGCCGTACCTCTCTGTACGCGAATAACACCGCAGGGATATATCTATCCCAATCTTTAGGGCGATCCGCAGCTACCTTACGCAGCATCGACTTTAACGTCGAGTTCAATCTCTCGCACATGCCATTAGCCTGCGGATGATAAGGGGTGGTAGTGATGGGTTGTATGCTGAATAAGCGGAACAATTCCTTCATCATCTGCGACGTAAATTGCGCGCCCCTATCAGACAGAATTTGCTCTGGTATTCCTACCCTAGCGAAAATTGCAAACAACGCTTCCGCGACTGCCTCAGACGTTATGGTCCGCAGAGGAACCGCCTCTGGCCATCTCGTAGCATTACATATGACCGTTAAGAAAAATCGATTCCCCCTATCGGTCGCTGGGTGAATGGGGCCAACAAGGTCTATCGAGACCTTTTTAAACGGTTCCGAGACCGTGGGGATCTTCTGAAGAGGGGCCTGGGGTGTACGACCCTTATGCGTCGTCTTTTGGCACGCACTGCACGTCTTACAATAGACCTGCACATCTCTGTGGATCGATGGCCAGTAAAAATTTTTAAGAACCCTTTCTTTGGTTCTAGCTATCCCCATATGACCCGCTAATGGGACATCATGTGCCAAATGCAATACTGTTGCGATCAGCAACGCTGCCACAACGACCTGCTTTAAAATGGAGGACACCGTTACATACTTACGGAACAGAATGCCCGCCTGAACAATAAAGGAGGACGACCCGTTCTTATATCTCCTCGTTTTCTCGGTTCGCGCTTCCCCAAAACATGGGTTTAATGATGGGTCCTCCCTCTGTAATGTCGCCAAGCGCTCTGGCGTGATATCTAGGTTGACCGCTGGCGTTGCCAAAGGTCTAATCCTATCCTTATCAGCTACCCGTCGGCGTGTTTCGACCGCGGCGCAAAAGTCAATACCTTTTGATTGCGACCATGCTTGCACGTTCTCATCGGAAGGGGAACCTACCCGGGATACATTCCCAATGATGAGCTGGGCGCCTGGAAAACAACCAACGACTGCTTCGACTTCCCCGCTAAGGAAGGGTGTATCTATCATTATTCTTGCCATGGGTAATTTCTCAATGGCCCCCGAAAATTGGATGCACGGGACAGTCTCACCTGTAAGCTGTGAATCCCGAATGCAATCCCTATGCACTCCCACAACGGTAGATCCTGTATCTCGTAAAACCGAGACCGGTTCGTCCCCAACAAACCCCGGATAAACCCTAAGACCACCTCCTGTATGACATGAATTTATGACGGGGATCTTTCTCCCACAAGGTAAAACACCGGAAGATAATAACTTCTCACAACTGGGACACTTAGAATACTGTCCGCCTCCGTTGTCCGATGTAACGCACGCAGCCGCATGATGAAATTTATTTGGGGAACATGGACTGGAGCTACTGTCCACGTTCGCCGCTATCCTACCTGCCGGGCAGTTCACGCTGATGTGATCTGCTCTTCCGCAGTTCCAACACTTCGCGGCCCTACACTCGCGCGAAAAGTGACCCACGCGTCCGCAAGTCCAACACTCCGCTCCCTGTGCTGCTCTAGGCCTGGGTCCCCGTGACCCATCGCGACCGGAACTAGAGTCCCTATGCCGTCGGTCATCGGCAAAGGTCACAAATCGCCCCCGGCCATTACCGCGACCTAGCCCTCCTGCTCGGTCAAACTTACCGGATCCATATGCCGGTGATTGGTGATAGCCCCTACGCTGCCCCTGGGCTTGCCCACTATAGGCACCACGCTGACGCGACCTGTCCCTAAGTTCTGCCGGCGACCCCTCGACAACGGCGACGTACCCAGCATCTTGGACGTACGCCCTGGCGACTGGTTTGGACGGATGCGCCGTACGGTATGCTTCCGCCAACTTAGACGCCTCCTGCACCGTCGCGGGTTCGTTCTCTTTCAGGAAAGCCACCAGATCTTTGTGGCACGACGCGTACAGCTGGTCACGGATCATTAGGTCTTTCAGTTTAGCGAAATCCGTGCCCACATGCGCCAAGTCTACCCAGTTCGCGAAATACTCAGTTAGTCTCGCGACGAAGGCAGCAAAGTCCTCCCTGGTATCTGCACGTGCTC
The DNA here is from genome assembly GCA_963931925.1 of Onchidella celtica. Lineage (NCBI taxonomy): Eukaryota > Metazoa > Mollusca > Gastropoda > Systellommatophora > Onchidiidae > Onchidella > Onchidella celtica. The sequence goes on from OZ007577.1 coordinate 6,355,156, forward strand.
GCCTAAACTGCTCCCGGAAATATTCCTCGGTACGCGCAAATCGGCGAAGCAGCAAAGCCTTCAGCTTATCGTAATCTTGCACGTCTTCGCGCTGTAGCTCTTTAAAGTAGGTTAACGCTCGCCCCTGCAATAGAGACGCCAGGTACGTGGCCCATAATTCCTTATTTTCCCCCCATTGCAATTGTGCGTTCAGTTCGAACCTGTAAAGGAAGGCGTCTATGTCGTCCTTCCGGTCGTCGAACGTAGGGAGCTTAATCCTAACGCCACCTTTATTGTGTACCTGCCGCTCAACTGCTTCTGTTGGCGCATTCTTTTGGCTTTCCAACTCCGCGATTCTCATTCGCGTCTCTCTCTCCTGTTGGTTATCCCTAGCTTCTATCTCCCTTAACCTTATCTCCTGCTCCCTTTCCTTAGCCTGTCTCTCCTGTTGCTGAGCTTCTAACTCCTTTAACTTAAACTCCCTCTCCTGCTCCTGAGCCTTATCCTTAGCCTCTCTTTCCTCTTCTCTCTGTCGCTCTTGAGCCTCTTTTTCTCGCTCTCTATCCTTAGCACGCTCATCGCGCAAATCCGCCTGCTGTTCTTTAATCCAGCCGCGTAGCTCCTCTCCCTCCAGGCCAAGTTCCTTACCCAACTTCATTAGTTGTTGGAGTTCCGCCATTTCACAGATTTATGGTTATGGTATGTATACTATGAAAACGGATACCCTGTCGGTATGATCACTAGTAACACGACCAGAGACCTGAGATCACACCAGATATAACAATACCCAATTCAGAATACAATTCAGAAATTTACCTTTACAGCAAAACTAATTCTATATCTACAAAATGCATGCACTATTAATTATAAAAGAAAATAGAGACGACAAGAATGAAGAAATACAGTAGAAGGACCACAAGTACGTCAAGGACAACGAACCAGACTAGGACAAAGCTTCTACAAAAAAAAACTATAATGGAAAAAAAAAATGCAACCTACTACGCCGATTACACTACACGGTACAAACAAGAACAGAGTCTGAAAAAAAAGAACGTATCTACAGATAGGGAGGAGAAGGACAAGAGAAACGTCTTCCTAAAACAACGAGGAAGATAGAACGCTACAATCTAAACAAAAATACAGGTCCCTACAGAACTGGTCACTGTGATGAACGAAGTTCCAAAGTTTACCACACCTTTTTAAAAGGATAAACTAAGTTCAACACAGCAAACCCGCGCCACCGCCCGTATAACCTATAACGACAACAACAGCAAAAACAGGGAAAAAGACAGATTAAAGGAACAGCCCACAATCCAGGGCACAAAAATTTTGACTTTCACTTAACTTTTGAAATTTTGAGTAAAACTCCTCCCTTTAATCGGAGCTCTGGCTGCTCGTCTCCTCAGGCTGCACGCACACACTCTGGAAAGTTTAAATACAAATTAATACCTATTCATAGCAATACATGCATCAATATACATTCATTATTATACATAAATCATATCATGAAATGTCCATTCATCCAACGAACAAGACAGCACAATTACCTACTAACTAACTACAACTAAATATTACGAAAATGGACGAGTCACAATGGACGAGCCCCCAATGTCACAAATCCCAGACTGGGAGATGTAATAGTTTATGACAGGACGACAATCACGAACAAACAAGTTTAACACTTAACAAAACAATCCATCAGACTCACACATTTATTAAACATAATTATACATATAATAGCGCAATTACATACATTATATTATTGAAATGACTGCCGTACAACGGCCTTATTCTCACACACACGCTCCCTCGGATCCACAATCCGGTAGTTACTCCTAAAGGCACTTCGGCCTCAGCCTCTCCCCTCAGGGTCTTAATAGTACATTAATGATTCACTGGCACCGCAGTCTCTCAATATCACCTTCCTATTGTCATACGCCTTAGCACTCCCCTAGCACCTCAGCAGGGCAATAACACGTTATTATTTCCATAGCCATCAACATGGCAACAACATAATATCAGTTCACTAGCCTATCAACATGGCAACAACATAGTATCTCATTCACTCTCATATCTACGTCCCTGCCCGTGGCCTGACTGCCACGACTTTATGTGCCTCTACTGTCCTGCACTGACAGCCTCACTTCTGGCCTATGTGTGGCCTCCGGCCCTATGCTGGCCTATCCCCTGTGCTCATCGAGGTGGCTCTGCGGCCCGTCCCCGACACCTACAAGAATAACATTACATTGGTATAATACCCTACCATTTCTATTCACTCCACCTCTCCTTACAATCCATGAAGCGTACACACACTAGTTCACCTTTCACTCACCACACATCTTACGGTAACACACCTCCATCGGAGTACACACTACTCACTCGCGCTACAAATCCATGAACTCACTTTCATCTATCGCTCATGGCGCACATTGCTATATTCAATATCAAGGACTTCCACATTCCTCACATATACTTATTCACATCCTGGTAATAGACGAATATAATATAATACATCAATCATAATAATCAATCAACGTTCTACATACCAGTCATAACTGGAAAGACTCTCACTAGTCTTCTCGACTGCTTCCTTTTATCTCTGCCCGATGGGCTATTATTCACAGATCCGCTCCCTAGGACCTTCTAACTTGCAGTGATAGTTATACAGCGCTTTCGCCTCCTTCAGACCCCCCACTCATGACATGCACGACTTTTCTTCCCTGTCTCCGTGCGTTAATTTTACTCTCCTCCTTTCCCCCCGTAATTATTAACTATCGCTCACTCCACTCGTGACATCAACAAGCCCAAACCCAAGGCAAGTCAAAATCGTCAACCAGAGCAGCGATCCTGCCATCGCTGTGGTGGATCACATGCACCAGCCATGTGTAAATTCAAATCAGCAACCTGCTACAAATGCAACAAACAAGGTCACATTGCTAAAGTATATTTCTCCAAGAAAACAACTTTTACATCAGCTGCAAAAAAAAACCATCATCGTCACAAAAATCATTATTTGAATAATTATTCCAGCGAGGAAAATCGTCAAATCGTCAAATCAAAATGAAAATGAAAGTTTTCACCTTTTCAACATCTACAACAAAACAAAAACTTCACCCATCAATGTTGAAGTTAATGTGAACAATGTTCCAGTCATGTTCCAAGTGGATACTGGAGCATTTGTGTCTATTATCAACATTCAAGACTTCAAAAACTTGCTATCCAACTCAACCTCTCTTTCGTCATCAGCAAAACAACTGCAGATCTATACTGGTCAGGACGTCAATGTTGTCGGTGGATGTATTGTTACAGTTTCTTATAAGAATCAACATCTTAATCTTCCTCTGACAATGGTAGAAGGGGAAAGACCACCTTTACTCGGTAGAAACTGGTTGTGTCAGTTGAAGTTGGATTGGTCATCACTTTTTCATGTGAGCAGTGAACAAACACAATCATGATAAGGTTCTACTTCCCAATAGTGAAATGTTTGGTGAGACTGGAGTGTTTACAGACAGAAAAGTCAAACTACATCTTACAGAAAACAGTGTACCCAAGTACTGTAAAGCAAAAACACCCCCATTTGCCACGAAAGACAAACTTGAGAATGAGCTTCTCAGGTTAGAAAACAATGGCATCATCACCAAAGTTGAAAGTTCTGAATGGGCCACACCAATTGTGCCTGTTCTCAAAAAGGACAATTGTGCAAGGATTTGTGGTGATTATAAAGTGAGAATCAAAAAAATTAAAAAATAAAGAAAATTGCACGAATTTAGTTGTGCCACAAACAAATTAATGAACAAACATTGAAGAATATAACAATTCCACAGCGTGGAAGAGACAGGAAACTTCAAAAGATACAGGAATTAGTTTTTCTTGTTAAAACCATACGTGAAAATAATTATGGAAGTGCTGTGCAAAGTTAAGATGGTAAAGAAAACAGAGGAAGAAGTTAGATGGTTGATAGTTCAGCTGCAACGTACGCAGAAATCAACAGAGGTAGGAAAATATGCAGTTAGGCGTAGCCGATGAATTAAAGTCAATTGTCAAAAGACCCTTTCTGTGGGAACTTAGAGAAGGAGAAAAGCACTGAGTTCCTATTAGGAAAAGATTTGGCTCCAAAGTTAAAAGACGTCAATGAAGAAGAAAAGCTGCAAAAGTGGAGACAAAAAACGTCAAATCTCCTCGTCCTATGTTCAGCAGAAACAAGTGATCAGGGGGTATAATCCAAGTTTCCGTATAAAGAGGAGAAATCAAGGACCCTCACAATCAAAATCTGTAACTAGGGGAAAGGGGTTAATGGGATGACAGTTCAAAACATTTAAACTAATTACTTATCCTGATAATTTTACTGGAGGCAAAATTTAAAACTGTTTGAGTTTTTTTTTTTGGACAACCATTACTCAGGATGAACACATTTTAGGAAATGGGAAGGGCTGAGATTGTACTTTGAAGAACCTCCAGAGAAGTCAATAATTAAATCAGGGGGGAAACTGGCTCATTTACGAAGAAAGGTACACGCAGGAGAGTACAAAGTTATTTGGAAAGTGCAAAATTGCAGTTTGTAACTAACATTTTTCAGAGGAATAAGCGCGATCTATCTGAATTTAAAACACCCGAATAAGTATGTTAAGAAAACGCATTTCAAGAAGTAAAACACTGAGGTCCGCGCTAAAGTTGATTCGGAAAAGTTGCTTCTTTGCCAAATTGATCTGAAGGATTCATACTTCTCAAGATCTATTCAAGAGGAGGACAAGCGCTTTTTCAGATTCGTCTTTGAAATCACATTTGTGAATATCAGTGCACCCTCAAGGATGCACATGATCCTCGAGACTTTTCACTAAGCTCACAAAACTTTTAAAGTCAACGTTATAGGCATCTGTTTTGTCCGTCGCATCGACATAAATAATTTTTTTTTATTGGTTAGTAGGCGCAAAAGAATTTGATATTAGACAGTCTGCGTATAGACGTGACGTCGGCGAAAGTTACCCAACGCGGAGGAATTTGTCCATTTTCGCACTATTTTGGGTCGCGCTTAGTTGCGATTCGGCTGTGAGGGTTACGAAAGTAACTTTGCAACTGCTGTCGTTACGAAGCTTCTATTTGTGGACTTTCCACCTGGAAGTAAGCTTTTTTTCACGACATGAATGGATTTTTATGAATTATTAATCTTTTTTCCGTGCTAATTTGATGGCCACTTTTTCTGTCCATGACTGATATATCCATAAAGCTTCATGTTTCAACATATGGTGAAAACCCGATTTCGCTGTGGTAGCGTAGCGCCTTGTGATAGCGTAGCGCTCTACTTTTGGCACGACCTACTTTATCGAAATGGGGCTGCCTTCCCGATTCAGAACTTTAAAATCAGATTAATCTTCGTCACGTAATCCTGTTGGTACCACAGTATTGTGGACAAGACTTTATTCTGACAACTTAAGAACATTTATCCTTTTTATTTACAGTAGGAAGGGCGTAATCACGGGCAAGCTTGAAAAAAATGTGTGTGACTGCGAACGTAGATCTAGGTCACGCTGCTTTCGTTGTTCAACTTTCTGAAAGAGAGATAAAGAGAGAGGGGGGATGGAAAATGATACACCTTGTGATTACTTAGGCCTAATGCAAAAGATATACATGTAGCTTAGTTAAGCCATCTTCGTTGAACAGCCGCTGCAGTGCACATGTAGGTCGCAATCACTGAATCAGTAGGGAAGACGCCGGAAGATGCATGCAAGGCTCGCGTCCTTTGGTCAGCTGTTCCACGCGAATAAGCTCCCTTCTCTCCCATTAGCACCGAACAGCACGTCGGTGCGCGGAGTGTGCTTCGCTACGATAAAGACTGCGTTACGATGCGCTTCGGGTGGCTTTTGATAAGTAACTTTAGGCCAACGTGATGCCCCGGCGCGGACTCTCTATTATCATGTTATTTCCATTGTAGGGCAGGTTTCCTTACTTTTCGAATAAGCACGTTTTACAATTCATCCAGAGAAATCTGTTCTTGTTGGGAATAAAGAGATCAAATTTTGGGGTTTCGCAATCAACAGTGAGTGATTTACTGTTCCACCAAGTGGACAGAAAAAAAATAAAGTGATTAATAAGCATGTGAGCACCATTCAAAAAGACATCAGGAAATTAGCTGAACTGATCGTTATTTATCTTTGGAACCATCAGCAGATTTGCAGCAGTATTTTGTAAAGGACTAGAACTATTTAGAATTCAAATGCTCAAAAAGCCCAAAGGACAATAATTAGTCTTAGTGAAACTGCCAGAATTTCTGGTTGAAGATGTACAATGGTGGATTCAAAACAATGATAAATTTTCTAATGTTCAAAACGTGTCAGCCCAGAAGGTTTTTTCTGTCCTTGAAAAGTGATGCTTCTGCAAGTGGACGGAGGATTTATAATGATACAGACAGAGTTCAGGAGGTTAATGGTCAAAAGAGGAAAGAAAGCTCCACCGAACTGTTTGAAGATCTTGACCATAAGAATTTGTTAACAAACAGTTTCAAAGGATATCTTACAGGTTTTCTCAGGTATCAAAACAGCAGTGTCTGACGACCACAAAATGGTTGCAAAGATCAAACTACAGAGATATGGCGATGGTGTAAAGACCATGGTATATATGTTACAACCTCACACATTGGAGGGAAAAGTATTGTTGAAGTAGATGGAGCATCAGTACAGTTTAATCTTAATATCAAGTGGTCTCTGAATGAAAATACATTTCAGCTCTTAGTTAAAAAATATGGATAATTTGAAATCGGTTTATTGGTTTTGAGACTAAATAATAAGGTTGAGACACTCATCCATTGGAAACCTGAGGCTCAAGTTTCTTGTATGGGTGCCTTTCATATAAAATGTAACTTCGAACTTGGGTATTGTTTTCCACACTTTTCACTCATTCCTGCAGTCTTGCAGTAAAAAATTAAGAGAGACTCCTCAGAAATAGTACGCGTTGCCCCTCTTTGGCCTACACAAATGTGATGGTTCCCTAAGCTTATGGATTTATCTCCTGGAGATCCTGTTATTCTTCCTTCACTTCAAGACGTTTATTGATCCATTATATTCAGCAGAAATGCATCCACTCAGAAAGAAAATACATTTGATTACTTGCAGATTATCAGGGATAGAAAAACAAGGATTATCAGCGAAAGATACACTGTGTTGCCATCCTGGGGAACACAATCAAACAATATGAAAGTTACCTCAAGAAATGGTTCACTTTTATGGCGAAAGGAAGGTAGTTTTACTTGCCTACTGTGAGGTTCAAGTGATCCATTCTTAGACAGTTTATTCCAAAGAGGTCAGTTTCAATTCTATACCCTCAGTGAAAAATTCAATTTTCACAATATTGAGAAGGGACAATTTAGAAACATTAACCATTGAAAGGTTCGTGAAAGTGGTATAATATAATAGAAAAAATAACCTCCCGAGATACGCAACAACTTGGGATGTGAACAAAGTATTCGAATTCCTTAAAAGTTGGGATCCTTCCGGGAAACTTTATTCGAAGCAATTTTCAAATAAGACAGCTCTTTTATTACTATTTTTATCGGACAGACCAGTGGGTTCAGATGTAAAAATCATGATCAACGAGATTATGTTTGAGGGTGACGTTTTGAAGTTCAAAATTTCTGATTAATTTTTGGTTAAGGGACACATTGTTTACTAGATAGTGAGCCGAAAAAATGTGGAGACAGTTCACTATGCCCAGTGACCAATGTTGGGGCATATCTCAAAGGCATCGTCCAGCCCGAACAACTAGTGAATAGTTCATTAGTTTCAAGGCTCCCTTTAAATCTATTTCTAAAGACACATTAGGCAGGGGATAAGGCAGGCGATAGAAGAGTCTACAATCAACATGAATCAATTCAAACCACACTCAGCACAAGTAGCGCGAGCGTCTACCAGTAGTGCCCTTCAGATTGCTACAGTTCATTCTCTATATTTTTGAAGGTGGCTGCGGCGCATGCAAAGGGCTTTCTTATTTTACTCCTCCGTTCAAACAGCTAGTAGAATAACAATTAAACATCATTAAATATCGTTCAATTATCACTTAAGTAATAGTCCGTTGAGAAATTTTCGCTTTTTCGAAATTCATAGTCTTACAGGCCTTTGGTTCACTGCATGGAAAGTTCACTCATTCCTAGATGTTCTGGTGTTTCTTAGACTTAGCTGATAAACGTTTATTTTATTGTGTAAACATGCAAAGCAGAATGAAAACTGAAATCAGTTCGATTCTTTACGTTACAGAACGATCTGTTGGCTGCCGGCTGACTAACCTGTCCCAACATTCGAGCTCCACGAGTCAAAAGGTCCAACAACCTGCAGAAATGGTCTATACTAAAACGTTCCTAAGATCAGATCTCAACATTTTCTACTTTTTTACAATTCACAAAAGAATTCAATACAAAGTTTCAACCCTTGCCCATCAAGCACTACATGACACCATGCCTCAATACATTCAAGACCTGTTAACACCATACTCTCCATCACGGCATCTCAGATCATCCTCTGAAAACCTTTTAAAAATCCCACATGTCAACTGTAGATCCTTTGGAGAAAGATCTTTTAATTACCAAGCCCCGGCTGAATGGAACGCATTACCATCTGAAATTCGGAAAGTTGACAGTTATGAATCATTTAAAAGAAAAATAAAAAACCTATTTGTTTTCTCGCTAGATAATATCTAGTGTCAGCTGGCAGTCAAGCAAATTCATTCATGACGAATCACATAGTAATGTTGGCGTATTTATATCTGTGAGTGTGTCATATACACGTGTAACATACGTGCATGTGCTGTTATTAAAGGTGTGATTGGATGTCACCTTGTTTGGTTGATTATTAGAGACTATGTAATTGTATTTATGTGAAGTCTGTGAGACTGCCTCTGCGGTGATACGGACTATAAACCCATCTTTATTTATTATTACTTGTATACGATCTGTGACGTCCGTCTTATAGAATTCATTTTCAATATGAAATTTGTCGCTTGGAAGGCTCTTATAGAATTAAAATAGAAATTGTATTATTGATAATTATGTCGGTGGCCGATGATGTATTGGAGATCTCGTATTCCAGCAACAAGTAAACATAAGAGAGCGATTTGGGTCATGAACGTGCAAACCGAGACCAGCTGCCCGCCGGTTGTCAAAACAAGATTTGCCCATATTTTCCAAGTCCAAATACGAAAAGTCGCGAGTTTGGGAAGGCTGTTCAACATTGTGTACTTCAGTGCATGGAGTACTATCGTTTTCTTTCTACATTTTTTTAAAAACTGGGTACAATGGAAGGGTGATGGAATTGTTATGACGCTTCAAAGAAATGAAGAAAAGCAGTAGAAAGACATGCAGACAGTCAGACAGACAGACAAATAGAAAGACGGATAGGCAGACAGACATGCAGACAGACAGACAAATAGAAAGATATACAAACAGGCAGCCAGACAGACAGACAGAGAGATAGACAGACAGACAGACAGACAGACAGACAGACAGACAGACAGATAGATAGATAGATAGATAGATAGATAGATAGATAGATAGATAGATAGATAGATAGATAGATAGATGTTATGTGTGAGGTGCATTCTAATGATAGGATGGAGTATAATTTGTACGGCAATTAAAGAGTGCGATCCACCTTGTATTAAAATGTCAATGGCGTGAATATGCGTGCGAGTTGCCTTTATGGCCGCTGAGCTGTGTCCTGTTGCATAATTTTGAGAAATGTGTATGTAGTAACATTCTAGGCACGTGTGTTCTGGGGACCTGTGCAGTCGTTACATTCTTGACGTTTTTTTTTTTTTTATGAAGTTCTAGTTGGTTGTCTGTTCACGTGGCAGATTATAGATTACGTTCAGCAGGTGTTTGCGTGTATGTATTTGTGTGAGATGTATGAGAGAGAGAGAGAGAGAGAGAGAGAGAGGGGGGGGGGGGGTGGGTGGGTTTGAGCTTGGGTTTTACGGCATGGGAACGATAACGGGCACTTGGCGCCCTCCACGATCTATTTGGGTGCACGTTATTTATTTATGTTTCTTAATCAGGTTTGGAAAAGTTCTAAAACGTTGTTTTCTAAGAATGTGAAAAAAAGTTTTGTTAATGAGTTATAAACGTTTTTTAATCAAGTTGTAGGTCTTAGAAAGGACAAACAATGCGTTGCGGATCCACGCCAGAAAATAATACTTCCATGAATCCGCAAGCATAGTGCCTTCTTCGGGTATGCATGAAGCCTACACATTCAGTTAAAATAATTTTTGTTTTATTGATAGTTGGCATTCGCACGCCACACATTCGGGAGGATCTTCCCCCCTCAGTAAAAAAAACAAAAAGGTGGGTATGACCCAGACGGAGCCTAATAAAGACAATTTCTTCTCTTCTAATTTTTTGGAGAGGCATGAGACCCTCTCCAAGTTGATCTTTGATAAAGTTTAGATTATTTAATATTTGTTCATCCCATCTTTCCTACCATCTCGATTTTGTGAAGTTATTACTAGCAGTGTGTGGTATTTTTGGGTGTTCTGGCCGACGTTTCAATGTTTCTTTGGCCAGGATGTCTGCTGTTTCAGTTCCCTTAATGCCAAAGTGGGCAGAATAATTTCATATTCACTATTGGACACACATTAAATCTTCTCAAGACGAATAATTTTCTAAAAAAAAGTTCAAACTTTCTGATGGTAAGAACATATACATAGGTCTGTCTCTTTATGAACGTCACAAACTAAGCATTAAATAAAAGTAGATCACTTAAAGTGGCTTGGATTGTGAATTCTCATAGGAAATAATAGATTAAATATGAAAATTGGTAAAGAGAGAAGACAATAGACATTATTTGTATAAAATGCTCCACAGCTCAGCTCAAGTTTTCATCCGGATGCGTCAGGAATTAAATTTTGAGGTGCTGAAAAACAACTTTCAAACTTCAAACACGGTCAGACTTTCCACAGAACGGATGATCAAAGAGTTCGGGGCATTTCTGATGCCCTTAAGATCGGTAAAATCCCTAGTTATATTGTCAGCATTGTTTACACAAAACATAACTATTATTTAGCCTAGACATATTTTAGTGTTTATTAGAGCTAGCTGATTAACATCGGTCTATCCTGAAAACAAACAAAAGAGATCATGAAAATTTAAAAGACATTACCAATCAATTTGGTTCTCTAAATCACAGAAAGATCAACTTACCCACCTGTCCCAAAATTGAAATCCCCTGTATCGAAAGTTTCAACAGTGTGGTGAGTCGGTCTACTCTAACTCGACGGTCAGATGATATCTCAAGACTGCTCTGTGATTGCCTTTTATAGAATTCTTTTTCAATGGGAACCTCGACGCTTCGATCGTGGCTGACGTGAAGGTAAATGCCTGTTTACCCGTGTCCACGGCAGACGTTTGATGTTGCATGTAGATCCTGTTCAGGAAGTCACGTGTTCAAGACTTTGGGCCTACTCGTTCCTCGCACGGTTAAGACAAACTGATCTGAGAGAGAGCCTGTGCAACAGGGGGCGCGTGCAAAATTGGAACGATTTCTGTCTGACTCTCTCGGCATTTAGAATAAAAACTCGCACATCTATTGCCCAACACACTGCAACAGAATTATTGATTGTTTATTAATCCTTGAACTGAATCATTTCTTCCAAGCAAAATGCTTTCCCATTGGCTGCCCCATCTAATGATTTTTGTCCAGTTTGGTGACAGGACGATTGTCCGCGAACCATTCATTTTTTACCTTCATTAAAGAGATGAAAATAGTCACACAAAAAACACCAAAATGACATTTGTCATGTTTTTGCGAAACTTTGTACTTCAAATATGCACCAAAGGTGGAGGACACGATGGCAAATGATCTAAATAAGAACATTTCCCGCGGCCAGAAGAAAAAATGTTTCATCTGAAAAACTGAATTTATCTCCCTCTGAAGTTGAAATTCTTGACTCTTTGCATCTCTTTACCAAATTTTTTTGCATTTCTTCTCACTTTGAATAATCCCTGGCTGTTAAAATGGCTTTCATGTGCGGAGATCGTTCAATCGGCAACTTTCCAAGAACTAATTAAAATGAGAAAAAAAAAAGCGCATTAATGGCAAAAAGAGTCGTGTGAAAATATAAGGCCATGAAAGCCTTTAGTTTATAAATATCAGGTTCTGCCAACTTGGCAAGTATCTGTGGGTTGTCACAAAAAGTTTGGTAATTCTATATCTCTGCTCTATGGATTCCTTCTGATTGTTGAGCAATTGCGACTAGTACTGCCTGGGCAATATTAAAGAAAATTAATCCCTCCCTCATCCTCCCCCCCCACCCCCCAAAAAGTGTGCGCTATTGCTACAACGTGTCTGTTCCAGTTGATTGGGCTACAATGACACTACGGCAAATTCCCCAAATGAGATCAAGGAAATATACAAATACAAAATAGTATCGGGTTTAGACAAGTCATCCTCGATTCTTTGCAAAGATCCGGCTGTACAAACGAGCAGTGAGTCCGGGTGGCATTATAACGAACATAGGCTGAGATCATCAGTGCCGAGAGGAGGGGATCAAAGAGCAGATCAGATATATACCATTTCATGAGGCACAAGAAATCTTAGTCAAAAACCTTTACTATCTTGTCATGAAATTTGCTGGCCTAGTTCGTGCAAGAAACTTTCATGCTGATGACATTTTACTGACAGTTCAATGTTCACTAAAGTTAAAGAACATCATCGTCTCTGAAAGCTTTCCGTAAGGGAGGTAATAAAGGAGTCGAACATGACGTGAACCAAATTAATAAACATCGAGCTCTCCACTCCCCCACTTGTCTTGTGACGACCTCTGCGCGCATGAAAAAATTCAAAGTACGATCATCCCTAGTATAACAAACAATAGCTAAGAGTCGGAAAGTGCAAAGGATCAGAAGACTTTACACTTTTGTGTGTTCCATTTCACTTGGTTTCTTCGGCGGCCGTGGCTGGTTCCATACCCCCACCCCCACCCCCGCCAACACGTCAGGAGGGGAGGCGGCATTTTCTTTTTCTTTTTGATCTGACTGAGACAAGAATTCAGACATACACGGTAGTTCAGGCAAGTCTAATTAATACCATCAACTAACCCGACCTTTGTGTTCTTTCCAGACAATATATTGTGTGTTTCTCCTGGTCTCTGCATGTTTCATTGTCTACCGAGCCAGTTTCTACATTTCCTTCACTGAATTTGTTAACATCTCAAAATCATTAGCAATTACTCTAGAATTTTTAGAAGATTATCAACAGACATTCATTATATCTTAGGTTGGTCACAAGAATTGATGCAAAGACAGAATAAAATCATAGCTGAATGAGTTTGCTAGAAACCAGGACTGCAGGGAACAAACTGTCTTGAACCGAGGAAAGTGAGGCTGCTCAGTGTAGAAGAATTCTAAGACGTGCGATACTGCCAGAACATCCACAGTGGAGTAGGCCTACAGGAGAAATTCAGGAAGGCAAGAGCCGCCGTACCTTCCGTGCACAGATCTCGTCTTGTCAGTCATCTGCACATCCGCTGTTTCATATAGCCCCGCCCAACAACCCTCGGATGGCCAAAGCTTCTCATCGACTCAATGGACGAATACACACACACATACATACGTCGTGTCTTGGCGACATTAACCGGACCTCTTCTGAATCCCATATTAAGTGGACACTATTTCTATTTAATTCATACCAACATTTTTAAAGTTAAATAAACAGAATTAAGTATAATTATAATTATGTTTATGAGCATATTATGTGTTGGTCACATGCAAAACTTAAGATCATTTCAACAACTTCGAAAATACTTTTTTTTTTTACTAACATTGTCCGGACGTTTATTTTTGGCACAAGTTCATAATTTATAAACTCTGACACACCGACATTAGGAGGCCGTTCGCTCTGCGCAGGACGAGAGAATTTCATAAAGTGTGTACGGAAACGGAAACGACAAAAAATCCCTCATATAGTATTGAAAGAGTGTTTTCATGTGCACGGAAACGGCGTACGGAAACATTCTTTCTATTTCACTACTTGAAGGGTTTTTGACGTTTCCGTTTCCGTATACATGAGAACCCGGCTTTATACGTTTAATGTTTGATATTTCTCCAACACATTTGGGTCCATACACGTTTTATTTTATAATCAGATCCCGGATCCCCTTTCCGGTTTCTCTGTTCCAGTTGATTAGAAATGAAAATTCAAAAATATCTGATGAATGTGTTGTATTTTATTTTGGCTTGTCTAACTTCAGCGAGCAAATAGTTATTTGGCACATAGAGTATCTGGTGTATAGGGCACATTGATAAACTAAAGACACATCGAGAGAGAGAGAGAGATAGAGAGGGGGAGAAGGGAGAGGGGGAGAGGAATTGGAAGGCTGGAAGTTAACGGAAACCATAATATGGACATCGCAAAATAACAGACAAGTTTACATTTCATTTAAAATGGGTTAAAAGAGGAACTAAAACATTTTTTTAAAATTTGAAGCCATCTGACAAGGAATCCAATTGTAACTATATTGCACTAGGACGGGTCAAGTAAAACAAAAGGGATTAACAGGAACAAAGAAAAACCACTGTTTGATAACATTTCAGTGCCGAATGTTAGTCATTGATCTAAGTGCACTTGAACAATTTGAAACCAACCCAAAAAAATGTGCATTAAAGCGTTTTGAGAGTTCAACCTGTTAGTATTACCAAGAGAAAATAATAACAAACACAGCATCTCCAAGTTGAATCATAAACAAAGTGTTAATGCTGATATGCTGCCAACATGAATCATAATGATTGTGGATAACATGGAAAGAAATTGACTGACTTTTGTGTGTTTGTGTGAGTGTTTGTGTGAGTGTTCGTGTGTGTGCGTGTGAAAAAGGGGGGATAGACAATGCCGCTGTTTTCAAAATGTCCAGGCAAGCTGTCTATCTGTCTGACTTTTGTCTGTCTATCTATCTATCTATCTATCTATCTATCTATCTATCTATCTATCTATCTATCTATCTATCTATCTATCTATCTATCTATCTATCTATCTATCTATCTATCTATCTATCTATCTATCTGTCTGCCTATCTGTCTATCTTTCTGTCTTTCTGTCTGTCTGTCTATCTATCTATCTATCTATCTATCTATCTATCTATCTATCTATCTATCTATCTATCTATCTATCTATCTATCTATCTGTCTATCTGTCTGTCTGCCTATCTGTCGATCTTTCTGTCTTTCTGTCTGTCTGTCTATCTATCTATCTATCTATCTATCTATCTATCTATCTATCTATCTATCTATCTATCTATCTATCTATCTATGTATCTATCTATCTATCTATCTATCTATCTATCTATCTATCTATCTAGCTATCCATCCATCCATCCATCCATCCATCCATCCATCCATCCATCCATCCATCCGTCTGTCTGTCTGTCTGTCTGTCTGTCTGTCTGTCTGTCTGTCTGTCTGTCTGTCTGTCTATCTATCTATCTATCTATCTATCTAAATCTATCTATCTATCTATCTATCTATCTATCTATCTATCTATCTATCTATCTATCTATCTATCTATCTATCTATCTATCTATCTAAGGCCTGTCTGTTCGCCTGACCCTGACCGTTTAGACCCTTTCTTGTTTCTCCATGATTGAATCGGTGATGGTGCAGCAAATGCTACATGTTTCCTTGGTGTGTGTAACAGTGGAGATTTCATTGGTAGCTGTAGTTGTCCTGTAGGCATTGGTGGTGTGGTAAAGGTCGCGGTGGTTGTATGATGTTGACCGTGGTGCTGGTGTTGTTGGTGAGTTTGAGAGAGTTATGATGTTGTGGTATTTGAGCAATACTCATTGTAATGGAGGAGGTAGTGGTAGTAGTAATAATAGTCATAGTTTGCGAGTATGAGTGGCGATGGTGACTGCTGTTTTATCATTGCAGACGTTTGGAACTAAAAAAGAAATGGTCGTGTCCTCTGTCCCGTATATCCAGACATGTCAGTTACTTGAGTTGATGCCTTATCACACTCTGATCATACCCGTGTGTATTAAAAATTTTGTTTCTTGGTGGCTACGGTAATGATAACACACATACACATACACACACAAACAGAGACACATACACACGTACAGAGAGAAAGTGTTGCTTTTGTAGACTTCTGTTTCATTAAAGTGTTAACATTTAACTAATAATTGATCATGTCAGTGAGGCCACAGAAAACAGAGAGAAAAGAAAGCGTGAGAAAACCTTTTTTATGCTGTCTCCACTCAGTGAGCTGACGCACGTAATTATACATCGACCAAATTTCCGTGTGAATTATCGTTACCATTCTAGTATATTTAATATCCTGTTTAGCGTCAAGCTTGTAAACCCCCACCTCCCCCCCCCCCCCCACACAGACACACACATGGCATGCTCCGCTATCGGGCTTCACCCCCCCCCCCCCAACCCGTGTTAGGCAATGTCTCTGTCAACTATTGAATATTGAACTCGTGCAATAACCAAAAATAAATCTGATCAACGTCTCCGAGAAAGTCCGTCTTTGTTAGGGACGATATGAATACAAATTTACATAATGACTTTTTGTTCTGTGTGTATCAGCGCCGAATTTCAGTACTGTATTGATGATATTGGGAAAAGTAACTGATGAATAAAAGTGCAATCATTTCTCACGCCCTGAAACTTACATGTGGTTTGAATAGATCATTTGTGTGGGAACATTTTCAAACATATTCAAGACGTCCGATCAATATTTCATTTCTAAAGCTTTACTGGCTGATATTGAATAACGTTAGCATTTGAATTGGACAGAGACTTCAGTCTCGAAGGATTGAGAAATGTTCTAGAAAAGGTCTAGAGACAACCAAACAAGATATTTAGAGAAACGGTAGAAAACACCATTCTGGGGGGACCTTCAGTTCCATGTGTTGGTCTTGACTGTGTCGTACTGAAAACTTCCTGGTCGCTTGAAATCTTGTTATAACTTGACTGCTTTTCTGAATTTTGTCATCTATCTATCTATCTGTCTGTCTGTCTGTCTGTCTGTGTGTTGTCTGTCTGTCTGCCTGTCTGTCTATCTATCTACCTACCTACCTACCTACCTACCTACCTATCTATCTATCTACCTACCCACCTACCTACCTATCTATCTATCTATCTATCTATCCATATATCTCTCTACCTACCTACCTACCTACCTACCTACCTGTCTGTTTGTCTGTCTACCTACCTACCTACCTACCTACCTACCTACCTACCTACCTACCTATCTACCTACCTACCTACCTACCTACCTGCCTACCTACCTACCTATCTATCTATCTATCTACCTACCTACCAATCTATCTATCTATCTATCTATCTATCTATCTATCTATCTATCTATCTATCTATCTATCTATATATCTATCTATCTATCTATCTATCTATCTATCTATCTATCTATCTATATATCTGTCTTCTGCCTGTCTGTCTGTCTGTCTGTCTGTCCGTTCCTTCACTTGTCTGTGTAGCTGTCTGTCTGTCTGTCTGTTTAACTTTCATTTCTACTTTTTTTTTTTGCTTGTTACGATTTATTGTATTTTGTTTTTCTTTGTCTAACTTAGAGCTTTGTAAAATACAACCTTTTATTGTTGCTGTTGTTGCTGTTGTTATTATTGTTGTTGTTGTTGTTGTGGTTGTTATTTCGTCCTTTTGACGTTGACCTAAGCCCGACTGAGAGTGTAAGAGTTTTTGTCATTTTAAATAATTTTGTTGAACAAACAATAACTTCTCCTTTAACATGTTCAAAATAGAAAGCACCCAAGAGTTTAAAAAAAACACACACACAATTAAGACTGATGTAATAACCATGGCACAAAGAAAAAAGTCGAAGTATGAACTTTGTACTGCATGTGTTTTTGGTTTAAACTGGAAAGCCACGAATTAATTATTGGACAGTTTCCAAAGTAGGACTACTACTTGTTTGGTTCCGTCTCTAGATCAGTGTTTCTCAAACTTTTTTGTCCCACGTCCCACTTTAATAAAAAACAATCTAAAAAAAAAATGTGCGTCCCACCATGACCGGACGACGTCAGTTTTTTAGATTAATCTCTACGCCCCTTTCTGAAGTCCTGAGCCCCACCAAAATATTGCCACGCCCAATCTGGAGAAAGATTGCTCCAGGCTGTTCCTTGACATTTCATGATCAAACTGGACTGAACACTGTGCCAAATTTGAGTACATAAACAATTCTATAGCGTCGTCGAATGCGACTTCAGAAACAAAATTAATTATTGAACTGAACTGAACTATAACATGTCTTTCATTTAAAAGTTTTGAAAACTCCATGTAAATGATCCATTCGGACAGCGTCTCCAAACATTTTTATCCTCTTCTATTGCTTTTTATCAGCCTATTACAATAAAAAAAAAAAAGTTTAATATGTCGCTGACGCAAGCACACGAAGAAGAATGTGTGCGTTCGTAATAACGCAGCAGCCAAGAAAGACTTGAACGGTTTACTTCACAGCGAATTGAAACTGGTTTCTTTTTTATCAGTGCGCACATTCTCTATTCGTGGAAAAGAAAGGAAATTAGCAACCCAAAACAAAGTCACCATTTCAAGTCTGGAAATCTAAAAATAGTAACCGAATATCTCCCCGTCAGCATGCTGCATAGTGCCTGGGCACTATGAAGGCGAAACTTTGCTCGGTGCATATCCTCGACATAATGTAATCGCTAATACTATGAAAAATACACATTTTACGCCCGAAGATACTGCTGAAACTGTAAATAAACAAATTTGCATGTGTACCTACTCAACAGCAGTATATCGAGAATCTTTAACCATGTTTTTTTAAAATTAATTCACGTGTTGACAGTCAGCTCTTGCACCTAGATCCTCAAATTCAAATATTAAGATATATTTCATTAATTATAAGCCCATACTCTGGCCAGTCATCGTGCACTCTCACCAAACTGTGTTAACACTATACTGCCAGAAATGAGTTCCTGTGTCCCACCAAGGGTGTTCCAAATGCAAATCTTCATGTTACAAAATTTTGATATTGTTTTTCATTTAGTGTACACGTTCATTATAATAATAATAATAATAATAAATGGCATTTATATAGCGCCTAACCCTGTTTGACAGGCTCTAAGCGCTTTACAGAACTTATTTATTACAGAAACAACATGTCAACCACAGAGCAGAATGGAGCTGCCTGCGAAGCGCTCAACACACTGCACTGCTTCTTTCTCTCTCCCTTTCTCGCTCACTCTCTCTCTCTATCTCAAAGCAAATTGTAACGCTGCCTGTTAGGCGCAGTTCACAACTCACAATAGTTATAAGTGGACAAAAGTACTGAATCTTGACTTGAATCCTTAACTCCCCAGAGAATCGTCTGGGAGACGGGACAACGAGAGTAATAACAATCTTCTCTGTGCTTGGCGGTCATGTGCAATTCATTCATTATGCTTGTGCACGGTGGTTCTCAACCTTTTTCAGGCAACCTCCTCCTTGGACAACAAATTTTCTTTTATTAATGACACAGCCACCAAAAAGTTAATGTCTGAGTAGTCACTTTCTTCACTGCTCTTCCACGCTTTCACTGGCTGTGACAGAATTTCCTCTTCCCTTAGTAAAGGCGATAGCTTGGGCAGCGCGGAGCTCATAATATCCTTATGCACAAATATTTCAAAATCTGTCAGATTTGCTTTCTGGTATGATGAAAGAAACTATGTCATTGGCAGAAAGGTTCTCAGTGCACATGTGTATACTGATGAGTTAATAAATTGCCATCGAAATGCATTTTCCGCCACAAAAGGCCGAGTTGACGAGGACATGCCCCCAAATTGGCATACTCTGATTGAGCAAATCAAATGCTTCTCAAGCTTGGCATGTTTGTTTGGAGATCGGGATAATTCAGTGGAAATGCACATGAACGGCCGACCGAAAGGAGTTGGTTCCGCGCCCATCCCGTTCTGGACAGCCCTACCGGACATATTAACATTTTGCCAAGAACTAATTAAAGACGTGCTCAGGCTACCGGGAAGGATGCAAAGACTCTTGCAATATAAGAATGTCCTACTGCCATGCACGGAACCATGCTATTGCGAAGAAAAATGGACTCCCATATCAGTGAAGAGGTTAGTCAGTGAGACCTATGAAATAGCAGGCCATCTTGAACATAAATAAATAAATGATCTCTTGGGGGAGCCAGACTGCGAGGGATTGTCAGAGGCAGAGAACCCCTGCCAAATAAGGTTTTCGGTCTTCGACTTCCTAACGGCCTATAAGGGGCGGGCCACAGCGGGTCTTCTCTTGTGTTTTGTTTATTTGTGTGTGTATGTGTGTGTGTGTGACAATGAGGTTCTAGCTGGGTGCCAACCAATCTCGATTATGACCAAACAAATTAGTCTTTGAAGTGTGAATTTGTGAGAGGCGGAGTGGGCAGAGATGGGATCGCCACAGGTCTTACAGTCCACAAGGACATTTTCAAACACCAGAAGAACAAATGGAAATGTGTTATTAAACTGGCAAAAAAAGACTTCTATGTCACTAAACTTCAAAATTCTACATCTTGTAAGGAACTTTTTAGTATTTGTGATGAACTCACAGGGAAAAGAAAGGAAACACCTACACCCACAATTTACGAGAACAATTTGTTGCCCAATGTTTTTGCTGATTATTTTGGTAAAAAAGTTACAACTATCCGAGAAAATCTTGACAGTTTTGATGCCATTGATCATTTTGATGAGTTTCAGGGAAATCCTATAGACACTTTTGGTGTTGTGTCGAATGAATCTGTAAAATCTATCATCATGGCATCGCCATCAAAATGTTGTGACCTCGATCCTATTCCTACATTTTTGGTTAGATCTTGTATTGATGAACTGGTTCCAACTATTACAAAAATAATAAACAACTCTATTTTAAGTGGGTCTGTCCCTGATTATTTTAAAACAGCCTGGGTAACACCACTTTTGAAAAAAACGACTCTTGATCAAAACATGTTGAAAAATTATAGATCCGTCTCAAACCTTCCTTTTCTTTCAAAAATCCTTGAAAAGGTGATATTACAACAACTAATGTGTCATTTGAGAAATAATGACCTGTTGGAACCATTTCAATCTGCTTACAGAAGTAACCACAGTACTGAAACTGCACTATTAAGAATCATGAATGACATATTAGTAAAGGCAGATTCTGGAAATATTACTCTGCTAAATTTGTTGGATCTATCAGCAGCGTTCGACACCATCGATCACGAAATCCTGCTCAGAAGGCTAGAAACATCGTTTGGAATCAGAGGGGTCGCCCTTAAATGGGTCGAATCTTACCTGTCAAATCGCCACCAATTTGTTGTAACCAACAAAATAAGATCTTTTTCTTATGCGCTTCAGTATGGCGTACCACAAGGCTCAGTGCTTGGTCCTATTTTGTTTACTATCTATACTATTCCACTTGTACATGAAATAAAGAAATTTAATTTACAATATCATTTCTATGCTGATGATACCCAGCTCTACAGTTCTGCCTTGCCATGCGATGTTGACAGCCTTCTGCAGCAGGCTGGAAACTGTATAACAGAAATTAAAAGCTGGATGAACCAAAACAAACTGGCACTAAATGAGGATAAAACTGAGGTTATTTTATTAGGCCGTGAGCGGGTTCTGCAAGAAGTGGACAGAACTGAGATGATAATTGGCACTAATTCAATAGAAATTTCAAAAAAAGTAAAAAACCTAGGGATTTACATTGATTCAAATCTTTCTATGTCATCTCAGGTTAGTCACCTCATTCGTATTCTATACATGGAAATCTGGAAAATTGGTAAAATCAGACATCTTATTTCAACTGAAACTGCGGCTGTTTTAGTAAATTCTTTTGTACTTTCAAAGCTTGACTATTGCAACTCCCTTTTGGCTGGAATTTCACAAAAAAATATTAGAAAACTCCAAATTGCTCAAAACAATGCAGCGAGACTTGTTTTGAAGAAAAAGAAGAGAGATTCAGCACTGCCACTTCTGCAGAGTTTGCACTGGCTGCCAGTCCAGAAAAGAATAATGTACAAATTGTCATCCATTTGTCACAAATGTGTCAATAATACTGCTCCATCGTACCTAGTTGATTTAACTGATTACTATGTTCCATCTCGTCAACTAAGATCATCATCTGACACTACAAAATTGAAAGTACCTAAAATGAATCTGTCCACTGTAGGAGAAAAGTCCTTTTCATTTCTTGGCCCTACCATCTGGAACACTCTTCCAAAGACAACCAGGGAAATTAATGACATTGGTTCTTTCAAACGCCATCTGAAGACCCATTTCTTTCAGACAAACTAGGCTAGGTGTTTTTCGGCAGCAACAATAGTAAATATTTTTGAATTTCTTTTGTGTATGCGTGTGTGTGTGTGTGTGTGTAAGAATTTGTTAAAGCGCCCAGAGCTTGTCATCGACGGGGTTGGGCGCTATATAAATGCAATATATTATTATTATTATTATTTTTAATGCGACATTTTTTTATTTTTTTTTGTCATTCTATTTGTTCCGTATCCTACTGAAAGTCTTTCCAGCCTCCTCTGTCAAGGTCTTCAGTGTTGTTGACCTCTATAGGCCCGCCATGCCAAGCTGCTTTTCCGGATTATACACTAGTGCTCCTACAAAATCTCTGAAACCAATCTTGATCAGTGGAACTTTGGATGAGTATCCATTTCTGACTATGTCTGGTGGCAGGCCCAAGACAGGAGAGTTTATAAAGGTGTTTTATATGTGGAATAAAAATTACTTTTTTGTCAATATATATGTCCTAGAAATTTGGCCGAAGACGGTTTTGTTGGTGTGTGGGGGGGGGGGGGGAGAATTTAAAGCCGTTTGCATCTGCCTTCTGGACGATACTGGGTTGTAGTTGCAGTTTCCGCTCTATTCCATCTAACCGGTGGCCCCAGTAGCAGACGAGAGAAAGTTCTCTACATACATGGAGCAGTCAAAGTTTTATAAAAACGTTCAGTAATTGAATTAAATTTAATATTAATTAGGGAGGGAGATAGAATAGATCCCTGGGGTACTCCCCGCTCTTGATCATCTGGATCAGAAAGGGTGGAGTTCACTTTCACCTGGAAGGAACGGCCACTAGGGAAATTCTTGACAAAGACCTCTAGGTCGCCCCTCAGTTCAACCCCTTGAAGATGTCTTAGTATACCATGCCTCCGGGTCGTGTCGAAGGCTTTCCTCAAGTCAAAGAAAACTGCAATTACGTGCTGTTAAGAAGGAAAGACTTCTCCGACAAAAGTCTCCATACAGACGGAAACTACACTGGGGGGTGGGGAACAGAGAGAGAAAGAGGGGGCAAAGAGATAAAGAGAGAAACAGACACAGGGCGACAGACAGAGAGGGAGAGAGACAGAGAAGGCAGAAAGAGAGATGTGTGTGTGGGGGGGGGGGGGGGAAGAGAAATTCTATCGGAATAAACAATCAACAAGAGCAGGAGAGAAAAAGAAAAAATATTGAAGGAAGAAAAGGAACAAGAAAGACACTAACAGGAAAGCAGATAAACTGGCAGACATACAGACAGACAGATACAGGTACAGATACTGTCTGTCCCCCCTATGTATCCAGATACACAGGACAGACAAACCATAGACAGACACAGATACAGATGGACACACAGACAGCTAGACAGACAGATGCACACGGGAGCATGTCTATGTTCCCTCAGGTCTATGTTCCCTCAGGTCTATATTCCCTCAGGTCTATGTTCCCTCAGGTCAATTTTCCCTCAGGTCTATATTCCCTCAGGTCTATGTTTCCTCAGGTCTATGTTCCCCCAATGTTCCCTCAGGCCTATATTCCCTCAGGTCTATGTTCCCTCAGGTCTATGTTCCCTCAGGTCAATGTTCCCTGAGGTCTATGTTCCCCCAGGTCTATGTTCCCCCAATGTTCCCTCAGGTCTATGTTCCCTCAATGTTCCCTCAGGTCTATGTTCCCCCAATGTTCCCTCAGGTCTATGTTCCCCCAATGTTCCCTCAGGTCAATGTTCCCTCAGGTCTATGTTTCCTCAGGTCTATGTTCCCTCAATGTTCCCTCGGGTCTATGTTCCCTCAATGTTCCCTCAGGTCTATGTTCCCTCAATGTTCCCTCAGGTCTATGTTCCCTCAATGTTCCCTCAAGTCTATGTTCCCTCAATGTTCCCTCAGGTCTATGTTCCCTCAATGTTCCCTCAGGTCTATGTTCCCTCAATGTTCCCTCAGGTCTATGTTCCCTCAATGTTCCCTCAGGTCTATGTTCCCTCAATGTTCCCTCAAGTCTATTGGTGTTTCTACAGGGGAGCCAACCTCGCCTCCAATACAGCTGCGATGGGGCGTAAAACGAGAACTCAAAATACCAAACTTGTTATATTCGTAGATATAAAAGCCTACACTGTGTCCATGGTCAACAACCAAGAGAAAACATCCTCATAATTTGCCCTCGAAGGATTTACACATGCAGCAAAATGAAATACACTGTGATATGCTTTCACTTTCTTTCTGATGAATAAACTTATTTTTCTAATGATTCTCGGTTATCTAATCAAAGATAAAACTTATACAACGATAAGCACATGTATGTCCTTAATCAAATTGCATTTATCAGTATAATACATGTATTGTCACTGTTCCCTAGGCCTGTAGTAATTGAAAGGTTCGAAAATTTGATTTTGGCAGATATTCAACTACATTCAAAGTGGCATCAAATGATCTTGTTTTTAGTCTAATAAGCCAAAAAATATAATCCAGTAGCAAACTTTCAAAAAGTCATCATCACCGCACCAGCTGTGCTAAAATGAAAAAAAATATGTACTTCTCCATAAAAGCTCTCAAAACCAGTTAACACAGGGTAAGGGAACAGTGACGATATTGCCTTGATGAAAACAAAATGTGAATCAAAAACATGTTCATAATATGATTACATTTATCAATAATACCACTGTAAGCCTAAGTCCAATATGGCATTTTGGAATGGCCCTAAAGAAAACCCACGTATTACATCTCCGAGTAGCCCAATACTTATTACAATCATGCAGTCACTTATACATAATTTTCATTTTTAGTTAGCATGAAGTTCAGGTTCCCTGAACCAGTGCTGCTAAATAATGTGAGGATATGGCGACTATGGAATCTTCACAACGCTTGACACAATCATTAATTGCATGACATTGTCTAAAGAATAGTTTTAAGTCTTTATAAGAAAGACATGACATTCTATTTATACAACGATCAGTTTTAACATTATGCATTCCTAATCAGCCAAACACAACATTTAGAAATTAACCCATTCCTCCCTAATGCACCCCGATGCGACATACTCGCTTCTGCCTATTGTGACTAGATGCCGTCATGCTCTCATCAGCCTAATGTGCCCGAATGCGTTTACATAAAGTCTCTTAGCAACCTAATCTCATGGGCGACCTCAATCCAGCTCATAGACATGCAGTTCTGTACATTATCGCTTTCTGAAAGGCCATTCATTCATCTACATTTTGGTACCATTTTCATCAATACTGGATAATAATTATGAGCACAAATATTTTTTTTAAAACATCAGTTGTCAGGAAATCAAGATTATTTCCCTTTGCTAAGGGGCATGAAAAATGGGAAACCCCTTAAGTATTCGGCTTGTATTTTTCACCAGCTTTAGACAGGAAAGGGTTAAAAGGCACACATCTGTATAATTACAGTGCTATTGATATGTAAGCCACGCCAACATCATTGTGCAAAAAAAAAAAATAATAAAATAAATTGTACATTTATAGTAGAGGAATTCAAATGTCATCATATTCAAACATACCGGATTAAAGATTGCTCATGTGTGAATTAGCACAAGTCCAAAAAATATGAATATTTCCTCACAGTTAAAGTTAATCATTTTCTATTTTTAGAAGTTAATATGAATGGGTCAGAATACCAGTTTCACTAATACTTTGGCTGCTATATTTGGCTCAAGTCACATTTCTAGTATTGCTGCCAATGGCCATGTTCGGCTCCAGCCAAACTGAGAAAATTGTCATTAAAAGTGCAATGTCTCAGATGTACAAAGACACCAATATAATTGATCAGCTTCCCTTTGTAAACATCACTAGATTATTTTCTAGCCTATCTGATGCCATCTGAGTATTTTTTACCTCTTATCTTTCAGATACGGAGATTGCTTATGTTTGTCTATATGGAATATACAAATCCGGGTGACAGATGCAGTTATGATTTACGTAGTAAAAATTCTTGGGTCTATGCATATCCAGCCCATTTATAAATCCATTTTGAAAGTTTGAAAATTCTAGGCCCACAGGTTAAGAAATCACAATTTCTTTTAGTGAGACACCCCAGTGTTCTTTGAAAGTTCCCAGATGCCTCAGCGAAAAAGGGTAAACTTCTCTTTAAAGCCTCAGCAACCAAAGCACTAGGGAAAAACGGCGGAGACAAATTACTGAACTTGTAAGTATACATGAAAGAAAGGAAGAAACGTAAAATAAAGTGGGAGAAAAACAGAATTCCTATGGGAAACAGCTGAGTAGATGGTGTGAGAATAAATTAGTTGTGTCAAAGCAATAACACTGAAGCAAAAAAAAAATAAAAAAATCCAGGCCTGGCAAGTTGACTGCCAAATCAGACCAGCCTGTAGACATAACTGTTGTATCAGATCATGCAATAACTCAGAAACATTTTAGTATGAACTTTAGATTCCAGGAAGCAATGCTGCTAAATGATAAGGTGATATGGCAATCATGGAAGCTTCACAACTCTTGTTTTTTTCTCTTTCTCGTCCTCAGCCTCTTCTTTGCCCCAGAGTTTTGAGATGAGACAGGCACCTCCCAGGACAACACCTGCAGCCCCAACCACTGCTGCACCTGTTACAAAATTGTCGGCCTGTTGAAAACCATATGAAAACAAACATGACACTGCAAGTTTCGGAAGAAGAAAGTGTCAAAAACAACGTGATTATATTTATTCTTAGAGGTTTACCGGCTTTTTATCTTGGCTTATTTAGTATACTATTAGAAAAGGTTAACAATCCTTTACCACCAATCTGAAACTTGAATGTTTCTTTGGTAGAGCATCGTGTACGTTGTCCGTGCTGTGGCCAAATTATGTAGCATGGATATTTTTAAGTTTTCATTTTTTCAATGTCTTTAAGCCAGAATGCGGAAATATGTCCGCTATTGCAATACTAGCCAGGACGATGTGACCACCAGTCCATTTTCTGCATGCACAACCCACACAAGGCTATGCATTAAACATTGCGGACCATTGGCCAACTGATTCCACCATGCACTAAGTGAGCATGCCATCAGCTGCGTCACTTACTCTACTCATAGCTTCCTAAAAAAATATTAATGATTCTATTCATTTGTGTTTCCTTATCATGTTGAGGGGTGCCTGCCCAAACACTGTAACTCGAAAATTTTCGATTTCTGTTTTTATTTTCTTTTTTGGAAATTCTATTTCGCTTTGGTAAGTACTACATTGTGACACGATGCGAATTCCATTATCGAATTAATTGACCTAATTATTGATGAGGAATTAAAGGCCGTAACTGATATTTGATATTTCATGACAAACTTTCAAATCGCTCTCCTGTAAAATTTACAAAATTAGCGATACAGGCACCCCTCGGTATGTCCATGCTTTGGTTGTGATGCCATGAAATGACCCCCAGCTATGACGGAAAAACAGCCCAATACATTTTACTTTATTTTTCACGCATCATGCCCAAAGCGTGCTTGACCCCTGATGCGTTATGTGCAGAATAAATTTGGGCTTCAGTTTAATAAACCGCTGGCTAGCTGACAAGAAACTGTGCACAATCCATCTATTTCCCAACATATAACTGTTAGGCCACTTGCACACCAGCCACAAAAATGCACAATAAGAAAAACAGTTTCCTGACATGCAGTGTTGAAAACAACTCTCTGCTGTCAATCACTTTGTAATAGAACAATTTTTCCCTTCTCCCGTAAATTTTGTTCCTGAAGATAAATGGTTTTGGCTATGACATCGACAACAGAACTTGCATGAAAGCCTAAAGTGACTTCAAGTTTTGAGTCTGAGTTGGGGTTTAACGGCTTGTCAGAAAGATAACAGCTGTTTTGGCCCTTACATGGTTTGTTATCTTACTTTGTTTGATTTTCAATAGAGGTGAAATTAAAAATCTGACGGGAAAAGGCCTTTAAGAAATCAAAGTTAAAGAATATTTAGGCCAGAATTGATTACTTTTTAAGGATCTAAAAGACCGAGACCACATAAATTAGTAGGATCAAAATCAACAAAGGTTTGTCATAAGATTTAAGAAAAAAAAAATCTAAAAACTGGCCGTGATGCAAACATGATAAAGAATGTTTTAAAAACAATCTGGTATTTAAAGACGAACATAATAGTTTTTGGACATATTTTGAAAATCCAGGACAATTTAAAGCCAGAAAAATCAATTGTCTTGAGAAAACTAAGAACTGAAAGAAATTTTAAAGTCCGATGTGTTGGAATCCAGTCATTAATCTGGAAATGTCTTTTTTTTTCTTTTTCTTACCTGATCACTTTTCTCTATACCATAGCGACACCACTTGGCGAAGTGTTCACAATTTAGATAGATAGCATTGTATCCAACCTCTCCAACTTTAGAGAGAGCATTCCTCACAACTTCTCGTGGGTGCATTGCCCTGGTGAAATGAAAAAATAACTAAAGGCAAAAAATACAAACAAACATAAAATCTTGGCCCACATATAAAAAGCATTGCTAAGCCTGGAAGGATGATGAGACTTCTTTCTGTATTATATTATAATGTCTAACACCTTGAGTTTTGCAGTAGTTGACCAAGAAATAAAAAAAAAAAACACAATATCTTTTTCACTGAAAGCATGGTTTTCCTAGCCACACATTCCTTTAACTGACTCATTCCTGGCTTCTCTATTGCACAACATTGACAATCATTTTTCATTTCATTATAATTAGCTCTAGACTCTTACAGATTATGCATTTACTTCTTTCAGAAAAAACTCTCCTAGATATTTTTATTTAACATTGGCCTAATACTGTGTACTCAAATAATCATGTTATAAACAAGAAAATCCACACTCACACAAGAATTTTGGGGTTTAACATTCAACTTACCCCCAGTTCTTGTCTTTGTCATTATTTTTTTGTGCCTTACAGTCCTCGACGACATCCCAAAAGTCATCAATGCACACTTTGGCTTTATTAAACTGCTTCCCACAAACTGTGAAGCTGTGTTTTGGTCTGACATCACCATCTATACCATCATTGTCTTCACCAGCAAGATGGACAACCTTGCCTTTTCCTAAAATGTAAAGTGCATGCAAAAGTCGTTTTACGAAACTTTCGGATAACCACAAGCATGAAATTCCAACAGACGAGATCCCTGCATTTCAAACACTGAAGACGTAATATGACTAAAATTGTCCCAGAAAAATGGTAATATCAGAAAATTAAAAATCCCTTGTATCTCTCACATAAAGTCAAGATTTGTTCATACAAAAAAATTATTTCTTAAGACAAGTCAAAGCAGCACTGCTAAGACTGTGTTGTGGCACAAGCCATTATATGTATTAATTAGTCGGATGCAAAGTGGAGACCTGCAATTTAAGTAATACAAAGGAACACATTGTATCACTACATATCACATGTTGAGAATGAATGAATTCACATTCACACCCATAGCCAGGCTGTATCACAAGATTCCTACAATCTGCACTTTGATTAAACACTCTTGAACTGGCAACACGTTTTGAGATTGGAAACACAGACTACTTAATACATGTGTATAACATTGATAAACCATGGGGATCTGCAGAGAAATTGCAGCTGACCACAGCCTTCGCAAGAAAGACCCGTCTGGGGGTTTAGTCTGGGTTTTTGAAACTGAATGAGGAAGAAGAACCAACAAGGACAGTGAGTCAGTAAGTGAAGAGATTTTAAGCGATCGTATAAAGTTTGTTCCATTGTTTTCCTATCATCCACTTTCTGAATAAACACAGGCAGACCATGAATAACTCACCAATATAGACTGCCCAATGAGAATATATTCCACGAGGGAACTCCACGAGGTCACCGTCATGTAGAGATTTCAGAATGGTCAGATTATGGGAGTAGTTGGTTTCCATTTGGTCTTGACAGAGTTCACCTGGATTCTTTCACTGTTAATTTATTATTTTGTCAATCTGCAGATCAGATACAAAACAACCAGAACCTGTTTATATTATACATAGCCTATTCATCAGAATATTTGCCAATCTTTCTCAAGTTTATGTTCACTACATTTCTTAACTATCAGACTTTGTATTATTTTCATAACATTATTGTCATAGTATGAAATGTTTGTTGTTTGTGTGTTCAAAAATTCTCCCACCAGTGTTGAGGTCTTTGTTTTCAGAGTGATCTCTGCCTGTGGTATTTGCACCTCTTTCATTTTCTAGTTTTTATTTTTGTCGTTTTTGTTTTTGTTGTTGTTGTATCTGTACCTGCATAGCTCCCTGATCCCATTTTGGGGGGTGGAGGATTGGTAAGGATTAGGTTTTTTTATTTTGCCTGGGTAGCCAGGACTGTTAGGCCTGCTACTATCAATTTTTAACTGCCAATGTATCTTTATGCATGCGCAACGTGCACAAGGGCCATCCGAGTTCTTCGTCCTTACCCGAGAAGACTTGGTACTCGATCTTACCAACCATAGGATCATCATCATCATCATTGCCTTTCTCACCCTGGATCAGGGTATAGGCCACCAACAAACACTTTCCATCCCTCTCTATCATGGGCCAGCCTCTTTACATTATTCCAAGTCTTTCCGCTTCGTTGCACATCATTTTCTCTGGCTCTTCTCCACGTTCCGCGCGGCCTTCCTCTTGATCTCTTGCCCTGGGGATTCCAATCCAATACCTTCTTCGCGATGCTGTTTCCTGGCCTCCTGAGAGTGTGGCCGATCCATCTCCATCGCCTCCTACCAATTTCCTCTCTGACTGGGCTCTGTCTTGTTCTTTTCCAAACAATTTCATTGCTGACCTTGTCTGTCCATCTGATCTTAAGTAGCTTCCTCAAACATCTGTTGATGAAAACTTGGATTCTCTTTATGCAGGCCTGGGACGCATTCCAAGTCTCACATCCATACAACAGGACTGACTTCACGTTCGAGTTGAATATCCTCAGCTTTGTTTTTAGAGATATATCCTTGGTTCTCCAAATCTTGCTTAAGGACGTGAAAGCTGCCTGTGCCTTTCCAATTCGTGCTTTGACTTCTGCCTCTGTTCCTCCCTTATTGTCAATGATACTACCAAGATAGCAGAAGGACTCTACATCTTCCAGTGGTTGATCTCCTACTTTGACTTGTTCGCTTGGGGGTGCCACAATTTTTAGGACCTTCGACTTCGCAGGATGTATCCTCAATCCAATAGATTCTGAAATTTTGTTTAGAGCTGTAGTCTTTGCTTGCATCTGGTCGTGTGTGTGCGACAATAGTGCCAAGTCATCTGCAAAATCTAGATCGTCCAGCTGTGTCCATGGGGTCCATTGTATGCCATTTCTTCCTCCATTGGTGGTTTCTTTCATAAGCCAATCAATCACCAGAATAAACAGAAATGGGGACAGCAAACAACCCTGCCTAACACCAGTCTTGATATCAAAGCTGTCAGTAAGCTCACCATCGTGTACGACTCTGCAACTTGTCCCCTCATACATGCTCTTGATAAGATTCACCATCTTCTCTGGGATTCCATAATGTCTCAATATTCTCCACAGCGTTTCTCTATCGATGCTATCAAAGGCCTTCTCGTAGTCAAGGAAGTTCACTATCAGTTGGGAGTTAACCATAGGATCAGGAACAAGAATTTCCCCCAAATTTCCAACATGCCTGTAGCAACAGGGAACTGAACCGTACTTTTTGAGTTACTCAACTTGAGCACATTTTTCATGTGCTGAGTTTTATGGCATATTAATTTTAAAAACAGCCACCAAGAACACTGACTCGCTAGGGAGCTCCCAAAGTTGCGTCCTGGTGATAGAGGGAATTGGTATTTTTTCGCCACCCCAAAACGCGATGCTCGGTTTTCGTCTCATACAAAGTATATTATTATCAGTTTTGGAGTGGTGTTTGTGTAAATTTTATTGGTTTCAGGGGCAAGTCACATGTGAAAGCAAAAATGTTCATGACAATCATTCTGAATGCAAAGACAGGAGGCAGCATATTCATGATCAACCCTAGTCCCCCTTTGGGGGAAATTTGCCATAGTCCCTTTTATGTGACCATGACGAACTTGGCCTGTCCACTCCAGAGACAAACCATGTCGAGACCACATTATAGGATTTTATTCAGGCCCGATATCATTTGGTGTTGTTTTTATTGTTTTTTTGCAGAGTACCTTCATTGTGAATGTCTAAAAGTGATATTTTCATTGTTTTAATTCTGATTGCACTGCAAAATCCTACGGTAGATAATATAGCAAGAACATCGAGCTTTATATCATAAAAAGGAACGTTTAAACCAATTTAAAGAGGAGAGAGTGATAGAGAAAGCAGGTATAAGCAAAAAGACAAGAATGTGTTGGGGGTTAGATTGATTTGGCCGCACCTGCAAACATAACATAAATCATGTGAGAATACACCACACATCAGAATTATTACAATCATAAGTAGCACAGGAGAACAAAATGATGTGAAAGAATATTAAACATTTAAGCTACGTTTCCATGCATCCGGCAAAGACATCCGTCAATCCGTCAAACCGTCACTTGCTGGAAAAACGGATTGCCGTATGACGGGCTGTCTGTTTCCATGTTCACCGTTTATACCGCCAGCCTCTCTGTTCGTCAACTGGGAGGTGCAATAGATTTCCCGCCATATTTTCCTTTTTTTGGTGGAAGCATGGCGCCAGTGCAATCAAGGGTGGTTCAACAGGGTGTTTTGGTGGAGGAAGAGATGCTTTTGTGTTTATTACTTCATCACCAACGGACAAAGAAAACCAAGTCCCGTCATACAACACGGGGTGTTGCCTCACAATATCAATAAGTTTCTCTATGACACCGGCGTCGTATTTTCCCTTCTTCATGTTGAAAAATGCAAATGGCGGGAGAATATAGCACAGAGTTTTCTCCGAGAATTATCTCCCATCACCCGGCACGGCAATCCGTTTTTTCTTTGGAACGGAAGAGCAACCGTTCGCCATTGCCGGACATGTTAAACGGGCAGATAAACGGATTAACGGATTGACGGAACGGAACATGGGTACAGTCGTTCTTTTTCTTTACTTGTTCGTTAGTTTGCCGGTTTGCCGGTTTGGCGGATGCGGTTTGCCGGTCAGCAAAAACGGATGCATGGAAACGGGACTTTATTCTTTTAACGCAACGCAAGAAACAAATTTACTGAAATTGTTCTTTTTTTTTTTACTTTTCTTCTCCCTGTCCTCTTTTTTCTCTTCTTGTAACTTTTTCAAAGCTACTTTTCCTTTTCTCTCCTTCTTAGCGGCTCCTTCCTTTTCCTTCACGTGGTCTTAAAGATTAAAATGTGACAAAGAGGGGAAGGGAACATTTCGAAGAATGCACACAAAAAAAAAGGAAGAATCATTAACTTTTGTCTTTCCACCATTATCAGTTTATGGCCAAATCTTTGTAACACTCCACCCTGGTAGCAAAAGTAACGAACAGGCATGGCGAATTTCCCCCCCCCCCCCCCCAAAAAAAAAAACAAACCAACTAGTCTTCTGTGATTGTCACATAAAATAATATACCTTTATTTAGCTAAAATTTTGTTTCTGCTAATAATTTGAAACATTCCTTATATTTGAATCTTTTAGTTTTCCAACAATGCCTCTTTCAAATAATAAAAACGCCTGCAGACTGCATCCACGATGCCAATTTAAAAACTACATGCGAAAACATCTCCAGACAATTTAGTCTCAGTTAGCCTATTGTACGACACCCGTGGGAAAACTTCCCGATTGTTCGCGTGATGCTGACGTAACGGTGGACCGCAGCATTTTGATTGCTTGACCACTACATGAAGAGACAATCCTGTTTTCAGAACCAAACTAAAAAGTCAGTCTGTTGACGGGGCAAAAAAGTACCTTTAGATCCTTACATTGTGACTCAAATGAAACTCCTCCCTAGGACCCGGTACCTTTGGCCTGTTACACCTCTAGACCAACGTGCCCCGAAAAAATTCTCCCATCCCTTCTCCTTTTCTACTTTTAAATGCCATGCTTAGGATAACAAATGCCTTAAGAATCCAAAATGACCACCCCATGGCAACAAATTTTCTCTAAAGAATGGTTATACTGAGAGTCCTGTTTGCCTGCTGTTAAGGAAATGGTATAAAACCCACAGAAAAACTGTTCGGTCGCAGCAAAGCTATTTATTATGCAAAGTCAAAAATTGGTAAAAAGAAAAAGTTGTATGTAGACGCCAGCAATGCCTCGTACAAAAAAAAGTATACCCAAACGGTACAATGAAACGCAAACTAAAAGAGAAGACAGGAAATGGCCTGTTGCCAATTAGTGTTCGCACTAAACATTTACAAAAGTAACTTACCTTCGCCAACGCCTCCTGCCTTTGGTCTGTTAAAACCTGTACACGCCCTTTTTGTCAGCCATTTCAGATAACAAATTCAATCGTTTCAACTGATAACGTTTTCTCAACTTGTTTTTTTTTTCTCCATACACATACACAGTATTAGAAGTTAACTCTTCCTGATTCTAATAATAGTTCTTGATTCATTGAGGGTGTGCTACTTATGAAATGATCAGATTTTTGTTTTGTTCTGGTTTTTTTTTTCCACAAAATACCGTTTTCATTTCTGCTTAAACGACTTGGGGCGTTGTCTTTT
The DNA here is from genome assembly GCA_963931925.1 of Onchidella celtica. Lineage (NCBI taxonomy): Eukaryota > Metazoa > Mollusca > Gastropoda > Systellommatophora > Onchidiidae > Onchidella > Onchidella celtica. The sequence goes on from OZ007577.1 coordinate 6,389,929, forward strand.
ATCATTACTAATGTGAAATTATTATATCTGACGTGACAGAAAAGCGCAGTCAAAGTATGTATTTCAATTTATGGGAATCTTTTTACATACATTTCCAGTTGGATTGACACTGGTTGAAGATTTCATCACAAATTGAAAGTAAACAGCTAATCATTCTGTATAGTAGGCCTATCAGTGGGCTCACAACAGAACGAAATCCTTTGACTTCGGCCAGTCTATGGATATGGTGTCTCAGGAGAATACAATAGTTTACTCATTAGCGGTCGTGGGCTCCAAGAGGGATGTTTGGGATGTTACATGACAAAATAATCATTTTGCACTCCCAATACAAATATGCCAACAAAAGCTGAAGGAAAAGACGCTGCTGGGTCGGACAAATTTCACGATCTTCACAAATCAGAGTATTTCATGGTTGGTAGAATCAAAATTTGGATAAATATGGATACGTCTAGGAAGTGGTTCAGGGTTAGGGATGAGGATCAAAGGACTCAAACATTAAATCTAAATTCCATTCATTTGAGCTCATTGACATAATACTACCACAATACTGAACACAACGTTTAAGGTCGAATTTCTCCCGAAATACTTATATTTATCGACAACACCATCAATAAAAAAAATAAATTATTCAGTAATTCTGAAAATGTTTGTGGCACTCTTATTATCGATTGCTCGCCTTTTCATCATATTAAATGTCTTCTTCTTCTTGGTAGTCCATCGGATTCCGATGATGACGCTGTTTCTCTGTTCTCAGCGATGACGGCGCATGTGGCTCCGCAGACCGAAGCTGGAAGCACACGGGTGCCCGCAGGTGTCGCATTGAAAGTTTGAATTTTGGACCGATGTGGACGCTGCCCTGTGACGTCTGTCCCTCGCCGCAGCGAGACGCTGTCGCCGATCCTTATCAAAAGCAGTGGTTGCCTTGGAGGTGAGAGACCTCCACCCTGATCTGTTGGAGGCACACGCTTCCAGCTGGCGTGGCTGAATGCCGCTCCACTTTTTAAGGTGTCCCTGTACCTCAGTTTTGGGCGTCCTTGTTTGCGCGAACCCTCTTTCAGCTCTCCATACATGACTTGTCTGGGTATGCGGCTGTCATCCATTCGTATTACATGGCCTGTCCAGCACATCTGAGCCTTCAGCAGCATCGATTCAATGCTTGATGAGCCAGCTCTGTCTAGCACCTCCTGGTTGGTGACTCTGTCCTGCCAGCGGATGTTCATAATCATGCGCAGAGACTTGTTGTGGAATTGCTCAAGCTGTTTGATGTGCCGTCGGAATAGAGTCCATGGCTCACAACCATACAGAAGTGAGGAGAGGACGACGGTTCTGTAGATCTTCAGCTTCGTTGACTGCGTGATTCCTTTCTGCTGTAGGACTTTTACTCTGAGTCTGCCAAGTGTTTGGCTGGCTTTTTGAATCCTGGAAGTGATCTCCTTGTCCAGTGATCCATCTGCAGAGACTGTGCTGCCTAGGTGCTTGAAACTGTCCAGGCACTTCAGCTGGACTCCCTCCATGGTGATGGCTGGCTGGGGCCGTGATGTGTTCGGGGCTGGCTGGACCAAGACCTCCGTTTTTCCAAGACTGATTGTGAGTCCGAACAGTCTGGCTGCATCTGCGAAACTGTCGACAATGACCTGCAGGTGGGTCTCCCTGTGTGCCATGAGGGCACAGTCATCTGCGAACAATGCCTCTAGGATGAGTTTATCTTGGGTCTTTGTCCGAGCAGAGAGACGGTGGAGGTCGAAGAGGGATCCGTCAAGGCGGTACTTTATGTAGGTCCCTAGATCCAGGTCTTTCACTGCATGGGCCAGAACTTGTGTGAAGAACAGGTTGAACAGAACAGGCGCGAGTACACAGCCTTGCTTTACTCCGTTGGAGATGGCGAAGGGGTTCGAGTGTTCTCCTTTCGAAAGGACCTGCTCGGTCATGTTGTCATGGAAGAGGCGTATGAGTTGGGTGAATTTCCGTGTGCAGCCGAGCTTGAGAAGTACAGATCAGAGAGCCTCTCTGTTGACCGTGTCAAAAGCCTTCGTCAGGTCTATGAACACTGTGTATAGGTCCATCTGCTGTTCAATACTTCAATGCACTTCTCTTGAATTTGTCGTACAGTGAACACCATGTCAATGGTGCTACGGCCGGGTCGGAATCCACATTGGGCTTCAAGCAGGTTGTCTTCGGAGATGGTTTCGATGAGCCTGTTGAGGAGTATTCTGGCAAGGATCTTCCCAGCGATGGACAACAGGGAAATACCTCTCTAGTTGCTGCAGTCTGCCTTTGCTCCTTTGTTTTTATATAGTGCCACTATAGTAGCATCTCTGACATCTGCAGGCATGTCTTCTTCCTTCCATATAGTACAGAGGACATCATGGAACGCCTGAAAAGCGGTGTGTCTAAGAGCCTTGAAGAGTTCTGAGGGGAGTCTATCTTTTCCTGGTGCTTTGCCACAGTTCATCTGCTTTATTGCAGCCCTGACCTCGTCTTCTGTTGGTGGAAGGTCGAGTTCCTCTTGTGCAGGCTTTTGTGGAATCTCCTCTAGTACAGATTGGTCGACAGCGGATGGTCGGTTGAGTAGCTGGCTGAAGTGCTCCTCCCACCTTGCACTAATTCCCTCCTTGTCCTTGATGATGGTAGAACCATCTGCCGAGAGCAGAGGGGCTGTTCCTGACGCTGAGGGACCGTAAATGGCCTTTATTGCACTGAACAGCATCTTGGAGTTGTTGGTATCTGCATAAAGCTGCACTTCATCAGCCTTCCTTTCCCACCACTGATTCTGCATGTTGCGGAGTTCTCTCTGTACTCTGGCTTTGCAGTCTTTGTATCTGTCATGTCTTGAGGAACAGTTAGGATGGTTTTGCCACTCAGTGAAGGCCTTCCTCTTCTCGTCCAGCATTGCCTGCACTGCTTCGTCATTTTCGTCGAACCAGTCCTGGTGAACCCTCTTCTTTGGGCCTAGCACTGCCGTGGCAGTCTCAGTGATCACTTCCTTGAATTGACTCCACTTTTCTTCTGGCGTGCCTGTCAATGGTCCTCTGCCATCGACCCTGTCATCAAGGCTGGTTTGGAATTCATGGCGGAATCTGATAGAGAGGAGGCGTGCAGTGTTGAAGGAGAGTCTGACCATCTTTGGGCGTTTGTGGTGTTGTGGGACTACGTGGAGGTTAAGCTTTGCTCGAACCAGTCTATGGTCAGTCCAGCAATCTGCGCCTCGCATTGCCCTTGTAACTAGGACATCTTTGCTGTCACGTTGGCGGGTGATGATATAATCTATGAGATGCCACAGTTTAGATCACGGGTGCATCCATGGTGTCTTGTACTTATCAGCCTGCCTGAACGTTGTGTTGGTCAGCAGCAATTCATACTCGGCACATTTACTCAGCAGAAGCAAGCCATTGGGGTTCATTTTCCCAGTCCCATGCTTTCCTATTACACCTTTCCACTGAATGCTGTCCCTACAACTCTGGCGTTGAAATCGCCCAGCACTAATAGCTTGTCCCTGACGGGTGTGGTGCGCAGCAGGGCGTCCAAGTCAGTATAAAACTGCTCTTTCACTTCTTCTGCGCTAGTCAGTGTCGGGGCGTAGGCGCTAATGATGGTGAGGAAGCGCTTGTTGCTGATAGGGAGGCGGAGCTTCATGAGTCTCTCGCTGATGTTAGTGGGAAGGCTGGGAATCTGCCTGAGAAGGCTGGTCCTGATGGCAAATCCATGAATTCTGTCCTCATTCTGAGCTTTTCCCTTCCAGAAGAAGGTGTATCTGGTGCCTGGTTCAGACATTGATCCTTCCTCGGCGAGCCGAGTTTCACTGATTGCGGCTATGTCGATGTTATACCTTGCCAGTTCTTTTGCTACAAGAGCCGTCCTTCTCTGAGGTCTTGCGACATCGCCCCCATTCAAGAGGGTACGTACATTCCACGTCCCTACAATGAGCTTCTTTTTCTGTTTTGGTCGACCGCAGGTGGGTAAATCTTGCCAGCCGCGGCCAGCTGGCCAGATTGGGTAGGACAGGCATTTCTTTGGGGCACCTTTTCTAGCCCTCTCCCCTTATTGGGGTAGCAGTGCGCTCCTAAAAAGGCTGCTCAGACGCCTGGGATGCCGCCGGGGTTCTCCGCTGCCCTGGGTTCGAAGAACAACGACCACTTGTCCCGAGGCCGCCTACGTGCAGGCTTGTGATTAACGACTCCCAGTTGTTACCTCCGCCTGTCACCTTCGCCACTCCCCCATCACCGCAGGACTTTTGGTGTGTGTGTCAGGGAGCTGAGTAGCAAAGACACCTGTGCGTGATGCTGTTTTAACTGGGAGAACCGTTGCACGGTGGCAAACCCAATCTCTCCGCAGAGGAAGCCTATCATATCATGTCATATTATATGACACAAACATTAAATTAGATTTTATAAAATTGCTCGTGTTGGGTACTAAACCCTCCCCCAACCCCTCTACTTTTGACAACCACAAAAAAAAAAACATCTCAAATTTGAACTATTCGCATTTTCGTCATACAATCATGTAAGTCAAGTGTTCGCTTTTTCTTTGAACGGCTGTTGCTATCTATTGCACCTTCGTCTTGAAAACAACGATTTCAAGGCTGCACGGCTTTTGAAGACCTGATTAAATTTGTATCATGTCCCACGTCACGTAGTGTTTCAGTTAAAAACATAATATAGCAGCAAATAAAATCCCCAAATTTTCCACCATTTGATCATCATTCAGGCCAAAGTTTGTGAAGTGCAGTATTCAGCCAGTCATTTGATCCTGTGAGCCATTCTCAAAAGGTGAGCACAATTCACCTGGCCATTTTCAGTAATCGCAAAGGAAAATAAAACAATTAGCACCTATCAGTGTTGATCTTTTGTGTTCTTTATTGCCTCATGTTTCACTACAAGCAAGGCCAGAGTAAAATTGTAGTGTTATTTTGTGCAATTAATCCACAAATGCAAATTTGTCCCATATTTTGATATGAGAAATTTTCTACTCTATCTCAAGTAAAACACTTGAACTAAATGAAATGATGGAGGGTCTAATAATAAAATAACAATGTTACAGATTTCAGTCACTCTTGTGATTTACACTGCCACCACGACAAAATCAAACTTGAATATCAACACCGTTGTCAACAACATTATCACTAACACCATCATTATCATCATCATTACTGGTACCATCACTAGGTACCACAGTCAGCACCATTGGCACACACCACCAATACTACAATAAGCATTATATTCTTCACATTTTGTTCCTTACTTACATGGATATTATATAATCTACTACTGTCCGGGCCATGCTGGTGTTAGGGGCAGAGAGAAAGCAAATCTGCTTGCGGCAACGCTGCTGTTCCATGGAGACCTGCAGCAGGACAGGAAAGAGCCCCTGCAGATGATCGCCCACCGACTGCCACCAGATGAAGACACTGAATTCTCCCCCCCCCCCCCCACCACACCACAAAAAAAAAAAGAGAGAGAAAAGCCAGAACGAATTCTAATTGAGGTAGGATAAAAACGGGGAGACGGATGAATGTGCAACAAGGCCGGACGAACCCGACAAATATGGAACCAGCTGGCCACTGGGACAATTAGTACAATAACCCTCAAATGGATATATTGGGAGCGCGGAGAGGAGTACATAATTATGGGGACACCCGATATGCTAGGATTCTGTTTACTATCATCAATCAATCACCAGTCTTCACATTTTCAGTACTTTATCATCATTACCACTATGACCAGATACATCAACATCATAATAAACTTATATTTTCTATCAAGATCATTACACTTACACCCAACGTTCCCTCTACTTTCTCCAGTCCACGGATTGGAACTTTTGATGCTCTGAGCAAATAATATTTTCAATAGTGGCCAAAATAATCGTATTTTGTAAATTAAAATGAGAGGCAACATTTTAATGTGCGCGGTGCCGATGCCCCGACTGCGCGGACGCGCACCCACACAGGTAAAGGGGGATAATGGATATTATACCACCACCATTATGATCACCATCACATTCGCTATCATCTTCACTTCACATGTTACGTGTTTGCGTTACAGAAACATTAATTTGGCACCTGACTCGTGACCTGAGACTAACCGGGGATATCTCACTTCAATAATCTCTGTCCAATGGTCAAGTGGATGTTGTAGTTTTTTCTATCATATGACTATAGTGTAAGAAAGATAAGCAGAGTTCACGTGCACCGAGGTGTCAGTAAGAGGACAACATTCATAATTATGCTTTTTCTGTCAATCAGTTTCTCTCCGTCTGTCTCTTTTCCTTTCTTTCTCTCTCTCTCTTTCCCCATCTCTCAGTCTCCCTCCCTTTCTTTCTTTCTCCTTCTTTCGATCTCGCTCTGTCTCTATATCTGTCTGTCTGTCCGTTTGTCTCTCTCTCTATGTGTGTGTGTGTCTTTCTCTGTCTCTGCCCCCCCCCACCCCCCTACTCTTTGTCTTTACATGGTAATACTCTAAACCTTGTCAAATCAATATAGGCTATCATACAAATAATCGGATAATATCCAAACAAAAGATTTAATATCATGTCAAGCAGACTGTCTAGAACTAGAAGACATATTATGGGAGCTGCACTATATAAAAAAAAATCATGTTTGGATAACGATGAGGTAACAATAATTCAATCACGTTTGGATTTATTATGCTGATTTTTATTGTTGTTGTCTTTAAAGTTTCATTGATCGTTAAAACTGGGCATCAACAGTAATGCCTAATCATTCAGACTTATCTAGTTAAACAAAAAAAAAATAGTTGCGAGAGTTTAAGCTAGGTTTCCATGTGTACGTAATGCGTAATGCGCAATGCGTGATGCGTGATACGTATTGCCCTTTTCCATGTGTGCGTGTATGTTCGAATACGCACAACGCATCACGCATCACGCACACATGGATACACTTTAGTTAAATTTCCATGTAAACGTTGTTTATGCATCACGCATCACGCATTGCGCATTACGCATTACGTACACATGGAAACCTACATTCATTGTGATGTAATTTTGACCCCCCCCCCTTTTTTTTTTTTCGACGCTACAGACTAAAAGACAGTTTAAAAAAATTATATAATTTATTTTCCTAAGTGTCAACTTTTGTATCGACCGATTGTGTTGATTCAAGTTTCATGCATTTTTGAATAAAAAGTCGTAAACATGTAAAATACAATGGTCTTTGTTTAAGCTCCCTGTAGTGAGCTCACCGTATCGGAAACGATATTAATAAGCGTTCAATTCCGCGCGATTTCCCCACCAGAAATGAGTGCGTACTGCTCTGGTGAGCATAAAGTCTGTATGGGAATCTTTCTGGACAAAAGAAGGTGATAGAACGGTGGGTTCTCAGGCTTATCCCCGATAATGCCGGGAGCCTCTTCTAGTCATGCATAAAATGAGGAACAATGACAAAAACAAATTGAAGACCATTTTTTTCAAAATTGTGTAAGTCAAATTTTGCATGAGTTATGGCCTCTTTTAGACAGTCATTCAGAATTAGTGTAAGACGCGGTGTGAGCGTTCAGTTAAAACTTGCAATGTCCCGTATTTGTCTTCGGGATAAAGACCAGACACAGCAAGTTTTAACTGTGCACCAAAGATGTTAAAATAGTATTAACCTAGATTACCTAGTCGCCCTGCGAGAACCAGCTCGCGGCGTCCCGGGCGTGGAGAGCGAAAACAATGGCGGGTTGAGGTCAAGCTGTCCAAGCGGCGGCCTAGCAACGCTACTGTTTACCATAGGAAACACAAACCGTTTGCCTCGAATTTGATAGTAGGCCTACGATGTTGTACATAGTAAGCCTAGCGTGTTGTTTTACGTTGTCGAGAAAAGTAGATCTTGAGTGCTACAACAATCAGGAAAATGTCAGAGATTCTAGAATAAGAGAACATTGTAGGCCTACAATTGTTTTTAATACATGTATAAGGAGGTCTAGAAGAAGAAACTCAGAAGCTTGGACCGATAGACTCGCAAATTCTTACTTCAACGTGTGTGTTAGAGAGAGAGAGAGAGAGAGAGAGGGAGAGAGAGAGAGAGAGAGAGAGAGAGAGAGAGAGAGGGAGAGAGGGGTATTATAAGACGTACCACCATAACAGCTACAAAATTGTAGGGGGACAAGGTGGTCTAGAGGCAAGGTGCTCGCCTCTCATGCCAAGGGTCCCGGGTTCTAAACCCGGGCAGTGCAGGCATGTTGGAAAGTGGATTTTTCTCATATTTTCAAGTCCCTGGTCCTATTGGGGGGTAGGATCGAGTACCTAGTCTTCTCGGATAAGGACGAAAAAATTCGGAGGGCTCGTGTGCACGTTGCGCATGTTAAAGATACCTTGTCAGTTGGAAATCGTAAAGAGCAGGCCGAAAGGCCGCTGCCCGGGCAAAATTGAAATTAATAGATTAAAATTTATCCATATCCGCTCCCCCCCCCGCCAGAACAAGAAATAATAAAACAAGTAAAGTGAGGTGTAAATGCCAAGGGCAGCGAACCTCCTAAAATAAAGACCTCAAATCAGCTACAATATCAGAAAAAATGAAAGTAATCGACAACCTCACCCCCCCCCCCCTCTAATAGAATAAACAGACGGATATCAAGATCCAGCAGAAGCTCAAGTGCATGGGCAGACACTCACTAGTAGCCCCCCCCCCCCCCCCCAAAAAAAGACAGAGAGAGAGAGAGAGAGAGAGAGGGAGAGAGAGGGAGAGAGAGAGAGAGAGAGAGGGAGAGGGAGAGAGAGAGAAAGAGAGAGAGAGAGAGAAGATAGGGGAGACAGACATGTCGAGGAGAGGGAGAGAGACGAAAAAAGCAACCACAGGGACAAGACACAGAGAGAGAGAGAGAGAAAAAGTAAACCAGGGTAACCGGAAGAGTTGTTTCTGACCTCAATGGCCGAAAGCGTTGAGGTACGGTCACGTGACCTCACCAGGGAATCTAGGTTAATACTATTTTAAGATCTTTGCTGTGCACTTACACCGCGCCTTACCCTTATTTTGTATGATTATCTGAAAGGGGCCTTAACTCTTGCAAAAATTTGTGTTGAACAGTTTTGGGAAAACCCTCACGGTAAATTCCAGATGGTAAAGATTAAAATGTAAGTGGTGCATTAAAAGAAGGGGATGGAGGTGGGGGTGGGATAGTCATGACATTATGTTAAAATTTTGTATCAAATTTAACAGCGAAACAAACGTTATTTTTCCATAACGGGAAAATAGGTGTTGAAAGAACGTTATCGTCAATCGAGTTTTGCAGATCTACCCCGTTTCAGTCAACGCCCTCCACGATTGGGTTTCACTTCCCGTGCTGCGAAATAAAGGAGATGGGCGGTCTAGTATAATAGGTCACTGCCTACATCATGTCAGACTTCCTCTTAATCTTGAAAAAAAAAAAAAAAAGCAACGATGTTTCACTCCCCAGTTGCCCTAGGGCAATGGCACATAATTATATAATTTCATTCTGAGAAAAACTGAAAAAATGCCCGATTTCGTTAAATTTTATCAGAAAGGTTGTATTTTTGTTTGTTTGTCCCAATAATCCTGTTTTGATATTGTTGGTACAGTGTAAATTATTATTTTTTTCAGAGAGTCAAATATAAATACGTTCCAGTGATGTACTTCATGGCAGTGTTATATTATAAAGCAATATATGGGTTTAGGTGCATGCAATATAAACTCACACAAGTGGAAAATAAAAATTTGAATGTAAAGGTTCTCTGATTTCATTTACCATTCTATTGAATTGTGTGCCACAAAACGAAAAAGTAAACGAGTAAACGTATCGATATAATTATTTTACAATTACCCATGGAACGATAACTCTAAAAAGATTTTAGCAAGCGATACAAATTAGACCTGGTAGAGGCCTAACTATCACTGTAATAGAGATGCTGTGAACCAAATCTAGTTCCTCAGACGTTTTGTTGACTTGAACAGCTGACAAGAAATTAGGGTGATAGAATCGGTAGATATTAGATACTGATTAATGGTTCCTTTCCACGAGCCACCGTTTGGAAACGGAGAAGTTTGTGTTTTGCCTTTACATCTACCGCTAGATCTAGATAGATCTATCAGAGAGTATAGATATATAGAGAGGGTTCACTATTGGTTGATTTGCACTGCGAGGCACGGGAGGCTGTGCGAAACCACTGTTAGCATGGAGCGGAAAGTAGGTCGCTGCGGTAAACAATATCCGTTTGTGCATTCCCATGGGACACAGGAGCTTACAAACGGTTGTAAATAGTTTCAATCAGCCTAAAAGTATGAACAAACCACAGTAAACAGATATGCACACTATCTTTGGTGAATACGGTCTCTTTCAATTCTTCAGTTTCTTGTTTACCGCAGCGACCTAGTTTCGCGATTTGGCGGAAGTGAACTCTCTCTATAATATCTATACTCTCTGGATCTATCTAGACGTCTAGTTATGAGACTACAGACGGGATTATAACCAACAGGATCTCACCACCACACCCCCGCGCCTATTTGTACACACACATGTACACCCCAATGAACTAAATTTAATCAAAATGGAGACGTGGTCAAATGTTGAGGTTCCAAATTAATGGTGGCGGCTGTTCTGCAAATTTTTCTTTAGACTTTGATCTGCCTCTTCTTTCATCTAGGCCCAAAGATCTTAAAATAGTATTAACCTAGATTCCCTAGTCGCGCTGCGAGAACCAGCTCGCGGCGTCCCGGGCGTGGAGAGCGAAAACAATGGCGGCTTGAGGTCAAGCTGTCCAAGCGGCGGCCTAGCAACGCTACTGTTTACCAAAAAAAACACAAACCGTTTGCCTCGAATTTGATAGTAGGCCTACGATGTAGTACATGTACATAGTAAGCCTAGCGTGTTGTTTTACGTTGTCGAGAAAAGTAGATCTTGAGTGCTACAACAATCAGGAAAATGTCAGAGATTCTAGAATAAGAGAACATTGTAGGCCTACAATTGTTTTTAATACATGTATAAGGAGGTCTAGAAGAAGAAACTCAGAAGCTTGGACCGACAGACTCGCAAATTCTTACTTCAACGTGTGTGTAAGAGAGAGAGAGAGAGAGAGAGAGAGAGAGAGGGAGAGAGAGAGAGAGAGAGAGAGAGAGAGAGAGAAAGAGAGAGAGAGGGAGAGAGGGGTATTATAAGACGTACCACCATAACAGCTACAAAATCAGAAAAAATGAAAGTAATCGACAACCTCAACCCCCCCCCCCTCTAATAAAATAAACAGACGGATATCAAGATCCAGCAGAAGCTCAAGTGCATGGGCAGACACTCACTAGTAGCATGTGAGAGTGTGGGGGGGGGGGGGATAAGGTGCAAGTATGATAATGGCTACATAAAATCATAATTTGCTACGTCAACAGCAGCCTCCAACCACCTGTGACAGACACCCCCCTCCCCCCCCCAAAAAAAAGACAGAGAGAGAGAGAGGGAGAGAGAGAGAAAGAGAGAGAGAGAGAAGATAGGGGAGACAGACATGTAGAGGAGAGGGAGAGAGACGAAAAAAGCAACCACAGGTACAAGACAGAGAGAGAGAGAGAGAGAGAAAAAGTAAACCAGGCTAACCTGAAGAGTTGTTTCTGACCTCAATGGCCGAAAGCGTTGAGGTACGGTCACGTGACCTCACCAGGGAATCTAGGTTAATACTATTTTAAGATCTTTGGTTCTACCCTTCGACTTTTCGTTTGACAGCAGAATAACAAGCATAGCTTATTTTCAAATTTAAGTTTGTGAAAAATAGACTTTCCTACCTTCACGGAAAGAATTTTATAATGGCCTACAAAAGAAACTGTGTGGCTTATTTTTGGCCTCTGTTAAATTCAAATTTGGCTTTTTTTCAAGTCATCTTTCTCTAAAAGGCAGGAAATCTGAATGTGGATGAGATTGTATCACTTCTTGCACGTGTCAGTGGTGTTAGCTTTTTTTCAAGTAAACTTGGTTGCATGTGAATGTGAGGCGTGCAGTGGTGTTATTCAGAAGTTAGATCTACTCTATAAAATTTAGTAAATAACAGTGGCAACATGTGATAGACCAGATAAATGTTGCACAATGCCTAGGAAGAGCAATCGTACCTGCTTTTCTCCTAGAACGCGTAGACAAGACAATAGAAGAGCTCAGGAGAGGGATAGGCTAGAAGACACTGGAAGAGTTCAGGAGGAGGAGAGGGCCGGGCATCGTCAACACCCAGAAAATGAGATTGAAATAGTAGAAAATAGACCTAGACAACGAACAAGAGAGCCAACATGTGGACTTGCTCTTAATGCTACTACTTTTGTGGAAGGTGCTGTTGACCCAAGGCTGCATTCCCACTCATGTGGTAATTTCAACATCGTATGTCCACACTGAAATGCCATAATATGGCCAAATGAAAAAAGTACATTTTGTTGCCAGAATGGCAATGTAAAAATTTCACTTCCACCACCACCCCCGGAGGAGATTGTCAACTATTCATCATTGCCTTTCTCACCCTGGATCAGGGTATAGGCCACCAACTAACACTTTCCATCCCTCTCTATCATGGGCCAGCCTCTTTACATTATTCCAAGTCTTTCCACTTCGTTGCACATCATTTTCTCTGGCTCTTCTCCACGTTCCGCGCGGCCTTCCTCTTGATCTCTTGCCCTGGGGATTCCAATCCAATACCTTCTTCGTGATGCTGTTTCCTGGCCTCCTGAGAGTGTGGCCGATCCATCTCCATCGCCTCCTACCAATTTCCTCTCTGACTGGGCTCTGTCTTGTTCTTTTCCATACAATTTCATTGCTGACCTTGTCTGTCCATCTGATCTTAAGTAGCTTCCTCAAACATCTGTTGATGAAAACTTGGATTCTCTTTATGCAGGCCTGGGATGCATTCCAAGTCTCACATCCATACAACAGGACTGACTTCACGTTCGAGTTGAATGTCCTCAGCTTTGTTTTTAGAGATATATCCTTGGTTCTCCAAATCTTGCTTAAGGACGTAAAAGCTGCCTGTGCCTTTCCAATTCGTGCTTTGACTTCTGCCTCTGTTCCTCCCTTATTGTCAATGATACTACCAAGATAGCAGAAGGACTCTACATCTTCCTTGTCAACTATTACGATGTGACAAAGAGTGGAAAATTGTTTTTACCGCACAGTAGACGTTACAATAATGCTTTGGCACTGGCATCTATCGGATGTACAGAAATTAATCAGTAAGTCAAGGTAAGAAAAATGTCATGGGGGTACTGAATGACAGTTGTGTGTGTGTGTATAATGTCCCTGCAGCTCGTTATTTTAACTGAATGTGTAGACTTCACGCATATCCGAAGCAGACACTATGCCTGCGGATCCACGAACGAATTATTTCCTGACATGGACTCGCAACGTATCTTGTCCTTTCTGAGAGAGATTTACAATCTGATTAAAAAACTGTTGTACTCGTTTACAAAACTTTTCAGATCACACAAAACATCTTTTGAGAATGTTACAAATGTGATAAACTCATATGAATGTATTTAATTCTATTGTTAAACTAAAAGCTGTGAATACGAAACATAATTAAAGAACGTGTACCAAAATCAACCGTGAAGGGTGCAAAGCGGCCATTGTCTTGCCAATGCGCCATATAAACTAAACTCAAACTCAAACCCATCTAAGCAATCAAATGAACGATTCAGTAAGCCATAGAAATAAGCAATTCCACAATTCTTGTCATTTTTTACACACAGCCAAAACCGCTCATCTGATTTTTCTCTTCTCATAACTATTTCTGAACGTTATGGTTTAGTAACTTTTATTTACCACAGGTGACTGGAAAAAACATCGATACTACCTTGAAACTTCAATAAGTCATCTAATCAAATGACAACCAGATGAAAGTGTTTAGAGGTACAAGTGTAAGAGACATAATGAAAACACTTAAAATATGGAATGAAATGAAACCATAATTATTTCTGGAAAAATAGTATGATCCTTCTAGTTGAATACTTCAACATCGCCTTTGACTTAAAATTAAAGTGTATGATGCATGTATGCAAACACACACACACACACACACATTAATTAATCACCGTGTATTGATCTATTGACTACCGACCTAAAACCATATTATTGTGACAATTAACAGCAATTAATAGAGTCTGGGCTGATTCATTTCTCGCTGAGTTCTGACGTCATTCACTTTTTTGTTCATTTTGCGTCTATGTGCGTATATGTGTGTGTATGTATGTGTTTATGTGTGTGTTCAATTTTTGTACTTATGTCGCTACAAAGGAGACGCCTGCTCATAGGTAAAGAAAGAAAGAACGAAATATAATTATGTAATATAATATAATTGTGTATGAAAATGTGAAAAAAAGGCCAATACACATAATGTAAATACATCCATACGAATATTTCAGGACTTGCAGAGGTTTGGCAGGAGAACCTGAACAATCCATAAAAAGTTTCAAAATGTTTATACAGGTTACAATGAATTATTGATGCTCAGATCATATCGCCACCATTATTAATTTCCAGTCCTGAGGCGTTCATATTTCCCAACATAAATTTCGGTTCATCTTTCGTCCTGGCGTGTTGTCCTCTGTCAGCTTTTATGCTCTTTAATTATGATTGCCTTCATGAGTGTTCAGTTCTGTATAATTATTTTCCTCTCAAAAGCACAGTATGCGTAGAGCATCAAAGCGTAATATACAATCTCACATGTGTTTTGATGCTCTACGCATACTGTCCCTTTTATGTTCAGTTTGTTTCTCTATGTCTTTTGAAAATCATAACAACTTTATCGAGCCACCTAGGTGTAAGGAAAACTTGAGCAGATCTAATTGTAGAATTATATTTCACAGAGAGAGAGAGATGGAGGGGGGGGGGGGTTGATTGGAGGCAGATGTTTTCCCCCAGACAACGCTGGTTGACCCGACCTGTATTATACTAATCTTGTGTCATCTTCCCACGGTCACCTCGGCACATATGAACTCAGCCTATCTTTCTAATCATGTGAGAGGACACAAAAAAGTAGTAAAACTGTCCACTTTACCGTTGCCCAAACATTACTGAAGGGTGGGGATTTCCTCAGTCAACTGCCATCACAGGTCAGGTCACAGGCGAACATTTCTATTTTCGTGAGGT